>JAVGWX010000022.1:39806924-40211924 GCA_036924085.1 Ariolimax columbianus
ATACACATTAATGATGCACACACATTAATGATGCACACACATTAATGATGCACATTAGTTATGCATATACATTAAGGATGCACATTAGACATGCACATACATTAATGATGCACATTAATGGAACAGACATTAGACACGCCAGCTGATAGCATTACAAGGCAGTCTTTGTTCTTGGAAGATCAAGATACAGATGGAGATGAGAGGCTCGTCCAGAAATTTGTGAGAAATAAGAGGGGACGAGAAGCGGTGAAAGATTGAGAGACAGAGACAGATTGAGAGAAATAGACAGAATAAGAGAAAGAGACAAGTTGAGAAAAAGATACAGATTGAGAGAAAAAGACATATTGAAAGAGACAGACTGAGAGAAAGAGACATTGAAAGAGACAGACTGAGAGAAAGAGACATATTAAAAGAAAGAGAGAAAGAGATAACAGAGAAAACAGAGTTAGAGGGCGAGAGAGAGAGAGAGAGAGTGTGAGTGAGAGCGTGAATGGGAGAGCGTGCCGGAGAGAGATGTGAACACAATAAGAGAGAGAGAGAAGCCCACATTACGTCCTCTTGTACGGCCCTCTGACCTAAGGGACGCATAAAAATGTGCCCCAGACGAGTCACGTGCAGGGCGCCAGGTGGAAATAAAAGAAATCGATACCAGCCCCTCACTCCCGCCCGGGCCTTTCCCGCTCATGTTGTAAGCGTGCCTCCTCGCGCGTTCACGTGGTGGGAGAGTTCACACTGAGTGATGGGGGAGTGAGGAGGGGTTAGGGACGTGGGAGGTGTCAGGTGGGGGAGGGGTAGTTGTGCTGGTCTTGGGGGGGGGGCGTGAGTGGGTGGGTTGTGGATGGGTGAGAGGGTGGCAGTGAGGGAGTGACAGTGAGAGAGAGGGCTGGTGGATGGATATGTTGGTTGGTGGACGGGTGAGTAGATGAGTTAATTGGTGGATGGGTGAATGGGCTAGTGGATGAGTGATTGGGCTAGTGGATGAGTGATTGGGCTAGTGGATGAGTGATTGGGCTAGTGGATGGGTGATTGGGCTAGTGGATGGGTGAATGGGCTAGTGGATGAGTGTTTGGGCTAGTGGATGAGTGATTGGGCTAGTGGATGGGTGATTGGGCTAGTGGATGGGTGATTGGGCTAGTGGATGATTGACTAAGCTGATGGATGGACGAGTGATTGGGCTAGTGGATGAGTGTTTGGGCTAGTGGATGAGTGATTGGGCTAGTGGATGGGTGATTGGGTTAGTGGATGAGTGTTTAGGCTAGTGGATGAGTAGTTGTACTAATGGATGAGTGATTGGACTAGTGGATGGGTGACTAGACTGATGGATGGATGATTGATTGGGCTAGTGGATGAGTGATTAGGCTAGTGGATGGGTGATTGGGCTAGTGGATGGGTGACTGGGCTAATGGATGGGTGATTTGGCTATCGGATAAGTGGACTGGTGGATGGATGGATGAGTGATTGGGCTAGTGGATGAGTGATTGGGCTAGTGGATGAGTGAGTGATTGGGCTAGTGGATGAGTGAGTGATTGGGCTAGTGGATGAGTGATTGGGCTAGTGGATGAGTGATTGGGCTAGTGTATGAGTGATTGGGCTAGTGGATGAGTGATTGGGGTAGTGGATGAGTGATTGGGCTAGTGGATAATTGGGCTAGTGGATGAGTGAGTGATTGGGCTAGTGGATGAGTGATTGGGCTAGTGGATGAGTGATTGGGCTAGTGGATGAGTGATTGGGCTAGTGGATGAGTGATTGGGCTAGTGGATGTGTGATTGGGCTAGTGGATGAGTGATTGTGCTAGCGGATGAGTGGACTGGTGGATGGATGAGTGAGAGCAAGTGGAGTGAGTAGGTGAGAGAATGGATGTTGAGTGAGCGAATTGGTGAGTGAATTGGTGAGTGAATAGGCTGGTGGGCAAGGGAGTGGGTGTGAGTATTAGTGAGTGAGCAAATGTGTGAATTGGTTTGTGTTGAAGGAGTCAGTGAGTATGTTGCGTGAGTCGGTGAGTGTGTTGAGTGAGTCGGTGAGTGCGTTGAGTGAGTCGGTGAGTGTGGTGAAGGAGTCAGTGAGTATGTTGCGTGAGTCGGTGAGTGTGTTGAGTGAGTCGGTGAGTATGTTGAGTGAGTCAGTGAGTGTGTTGAGTGAATCGGTGAGTATGTTGAGTGAGTCAGTGAGTGTGTTGAGTGAGTTGGTGAGTGTGTTGAGTGAGTGTGTTGAGTGAGTGTGTTGAGTGAGTCGGTGAGTGTGTTGGGTGAGTCAGTGAGTGTGTTGAGTGAGTCAGTGAGTATGTTGAGTGAGTCAGTGAGTGTGTTGAGTGAGTGTGTTGAGTGAGTCAGTGAATATGTTGAGTGAGTGTGTTGAGTGAGTCAGTGAGTGTGTTGGGTGAGTCAGTGAGTGTGTTGAGTGAGTCAGTGAGTGTGTTGAGTGAGTAGTGAGCATGCGCGCAGGGTGAATGCGCATGCAGGTAGTGTTTGAGTCAATCATCAGCGAGTGTGCACGCGAATAAAGGTGTGAGTCAGTGCGTGTTGTGTCAGTGAGTCAGTGAGTGGGAATGAGATTGTGAATGAGTCAGTGAGTGTGGACGTGAATGAGTGCATGAGTGAGTCAGTGAGAGTGCCCCCGAGTGAGAATGTGAGAGAATCAGTGAGTGTGGACGCAGGTACGTGCGTCAATGAGTGGGTGAGCACGAACGTAAAAGTCTGAGGGAATTACATGTGCGAGTCAGTATGTCAGCGTGTCCATCCATGAGAATTCACGAATGAGGAAGAGAGGGAAGGCGAGAGTGGGAGAGGACGCAAGTGAGTGAGTAGGAAAAGCAGCGATCGAGCGAGTGAGTTAGTGAGTGCATGTGAGTGTCTGCCTCGCATGACCGATACCAGCAGCTCGTACCAGCCACTTTAGCCAGCGCTCGTGGATACCGACACCGGCTGTGGTTATCGTGATGGTGATAATAGTTGTTGGTGATACGGGGTTGTTGCTGGTGTGTGTGTGGGGGAGGTGGGGGTGTGGGTGTGTGTGTGTGGGTGAGTTGTTTTATAGGGAGACCGGGACACGCGCACACACGTACACACACACACATATACAATGATCTACATGCAGACATAATGACAGCCAGAACAGCCATTCCCTTCAAAGATCAGAATGTTATAGCCCCCCCCCCCCCCCCACTTGTTCTGCATAACCCCCCCACACATTTCCTCCCCCCCCTCTCCCTCCTAAATGCCCCTATATACCCATGTCCTTCTCTACAGATTACCACCACAGACCAGCGTCTTTTCCCTTTATCCTTCCTAAATGCCACCACAGGCCAGCGTCTTTTCCCTTTATCCTTCCTAAATGCCACCACAGGCCAGCGTCTTTTCCCTTTATCCTTCCTAAATGCCACCACAGACCAGCGTCTTTTCCCTTTATCCTTCCTAAATGCCACCACAGACCAGCGTCTTTTCCCTTTATCCTTCCTAAATGCCACCACAGACCAGCGTCTTTTCCCTTTATCCTTCCTAAATGCCACCACAGACCAGCGTCTTTTCCCTTTATCCTTCCTAAATGCCACCACAGACCAGCGTCTTTTCTCTTTATCCTTCCTTAATGCCACCACAGACCAGCTTCTTTTCCCTTTATCCTTCCTAAATGCCACCAATGACGCCCCGACCCCTTATACACTCCCTTCCTCCTTAATTATACTACAGACCCCTTGCTTCTCCCTCACACCCTCCCTTATACATGCCCCACAGACGCCCCCTTCCACCCCCACCCTACTAAATGCCACCATAGACGTCACTTCCACCCTCCCCTCCTAAATGCCACCATAGACGTCACTTCCACCCTTCCCTCCTAAATAAAACCACAAACGCCACTTCCCACCCTCCTCTCCTAAATACCACCACAAACGCCACTTCCCACCCTCCTCTACTAAATACCACCACAAACGCCACTTCCCACCCTCCTCTACTAAATACCACCACAAACGCCACTTCCCACCCTCCTCTACTAAATACCACCACAAACGCCACTTCCCACCCTCCTCTACTAAATACCACCACAAACGCCACTTCCCACCCTCCTCTACTAAATACCACCACAAACGCCACTTCCCACCCTCCTCTACTAAATACCACCACAAACGCCACTTCCCACCCTCCTCTACTAAATACCACCACAAACGCCACTTCCCACCCTCCTCTACTAAATACCACCACAAACGCCACTTCCATTCTACCCTCCCCTCCCAAATGCCACCCCACCCCCTTCCCCGACAGGAAAGCCAAAGTCTGATCTCCTCAGATCGAACCGCCAGCGATAGTCAAGTGTAATCTGCCGCCCGTCCCACCTTGTAGTATCGATCCTGCCCATGTCAGATTGACAATGTTTGTGAGAGACAGGTAACTAGGTAATTTGGTGCTGAGGTTTCATGCCTTGGTATCGCACAGAATGCTCACGTGCAGGGAGGTCGATTCTATTATACAATTTTGTGTGCCTGAATTGGTTTGCGTGTCTGTCTGCGCATGTCTCTTAATGGTAGTCGATACAACAGAGATAGAATACAGACTCATATAAATTCACGTGATACAGTCTTTGAAAGATATCATTTGAAGATAAAAAATCAAAATATAGCCAAGCACCAGAGCCATGTGTAAACAGTATTTAACAACAAAAAGCAACCACAAAAAATAAATCTAAGTACATTGAAAGGCAATGGAAACTAGATGTCATAGTAACAATGTCGTGGCTTGCCTGTCCAACTGTGTAAACTCCCAAACATCTGCTTCGTTATAAAGCGACTTATTTGGCTCTGTCCTTCTTGTCAGACGATAGTCAGTTGTGCTTGGCTCTGTCCGTCTTGTCAGATGATAGTCAGTTGTGCTTGGCTCTGTCCGTCTTGTCAGATGATAGTCAGTTGTGCTTGGCTCTGTCCGTCTTGTCAGATGATAGTCAGTTGTGCTTGGCTCTGTCCGTCTTGTCAGATGATAGTCAGTTGTGCTTGGCTCTGTCCGTCTTGTCAGATGATAGTCAGTTGTGCTTGGCTCTGTCCGTCTTGTCAGATGATAGTCAGTTGTGCTTGGCTCTGTCCGTCTTGTCAGATGATAGTCAGTTGTGCTTGGCTCTGTCCGTCTTGTCAGACGATACTAAGTTGTGCTTGGCTCTGTCCGTCTTGTCAGACGATACTAAGTTGTGCTTGGCTCTGTCCGTCTTGTCAGACGATAGTATACTTGGCTCTGTCCGTCTTGTCAGACGATAGTAATTGTGCTTTGAAAAGGTATGCAACTACAGTCCATGACGGTAACGAATGTGACTCGTAAGTCCAATCCAGGCAAAGAAGCGTCTTCCACAGTGTGTGCAAGGAAAGTGAGGACCGTTTGCGGCATCGCATGGGATGGCGTGTCTTCTCAAACTGAGTCTTTAGCCTATCAGCAATCAGTATCTCCCTTGTCTGTATTCCATGCTTAATCCTGCCCCCTCCATATAACACGATCCATGGCGTCCTGTTCCCATGATTCCAAATCGATGCCTGCATCATTTATATCCCGCTTGCATATATCCTTGTACCGAAGTAGGGGTCATATTTCTTTCCCCCAACTGTAATTCCACAAAAGAGAAGATTTTTCTTTGGTATTCTGCCATCCTCCATTCTCTGAATCCATTTGGATGAACAGGTGAGCGAAGGCAACAACGGGTCGCTGTGTATTTAGCGAAATGTCACAGCCAAAATGTAACGATGACACAAATAAACTACATAGAAGGGATCAAAGTCTTATCTTTCAGTTTAAAAAAAGACACACCAGAGTCAATAGTCCCTTGAACCGCATCACTCCCTAGCACCTGCCCTTGTGCAGACATTGCTCTCATCCTGATGAAACAGTTCGACACCTACTCATTGAGTGCAAGGCGCTTGCGGACATGAGGAAAAGATTCTTACAAGCACTGCCGACACTGTACGGAGCAGTGAAACAACTGAAGAAGACCTGTATAAGAATGGCATTCGGCTGCCAAGAGCAGGCTTGCTCGACACCTATAAGATAACAACAACAAAACCCATCCTCCAAGTGTGTCCTAGCCATCCTCCAAGTGTGTCCCACCCAACCTCCAAGTGTGTCCCAGCCAACCTCCAAGTGTGTCCCAGCCAACCTCCAAGTGTGTCCCACCAAACCTCCAAGTGTGTCCTAGCCATCCTTCAAGTGTGTCCTAGCCATCCTCCAAGTGTGTCCTAGCCATCCTCCAAGTGTTTCCTAGCCATCCTCCAAGTGTGTTCCACCCATCCTCCAAGTGTGTCCTAGCCATCCTCCAAGTGTGTCCTAGCCATCTTCCAAGTGTGTTCCACCCATCCTCCAAGTGTGTCCTAGCCATCCTCCAAGTGTGTCCTAGCCATCCTCCAAGTGTGTCCTAGCCATCCTCCAAGTGTGTCCTAGCCATCCTCCAAGTGTGTCCTAGCCATCCTCCAAGTGTGTCCTAGCCATCCTCCAAGTGTGTCCCAGCCATCCTCCAAGTGTGTCCCAGCCATCGGGACATGGAAGACACAATATGTCTGACAGTTGTGTTCTATCAAACGTGGTTCCTACCTAATGGTCTGGAGAATACATTTACTACGTGTAAAATACAATGCCCGAGGAAGGTCATTAATGCCACCAGGAGAAATAGAATGAGGAATGATGAAGTAAGTAAGTAAGTAAGTAAGTTAGTTAGGTTAGTTAGGTTAGTTAGGTTAGTTAGGTTAGTTAGTTAGTTAGTAGCTAGTTAGTAGCTAGTTAGCTAGCTAGCTAGTTAGTTAGTTAGTTAGCTACTTAGTTAGTTAGCTAGTAAGTTAGCTAGTTAGTTAGTTAGTTAGTTAGCTAGTTAGTTAGTTAGCTAGTTAGTTAGTTAGCTAGTTAGTTAGTTAGTTAGCTAGTTAGTTAGTTAGTTAGCTAGTTAGTTAGCTAGTTAGTTAGTTAGTTAGCTAGTTAGTTAGCTAGTTAGTTAGTTAGCTAGTTAGTTAGTTAGTTAGCTAGTTAGTTAGCTAGTTAGTTAGTTAGTTGCCCATCTTAAACCGATGATGACGACACCATTAGTCGGTATGTCTTGATGATGTAACTTGTGCTATATTTGGATTATAGTGAGGAAGAAACTGCGCTGGTCATCAACCTCACTCTCTGGTCCAAAGCTACCTTGGACCAATGGCAAGACATTAATCAAGACGACTTTAGGTAACGCAGGAGGCAGGCACTCTGGTCACACCTCCCTTGGGATCAAGCTTGCGGGATTCGATCGCGTACCGTTCCGTTCATCGCTTTGAAAGGCGAGTGCCTGCCCTCTTGATCTCAGCCACCCCAGCTGCTATTAGCAATATCGTAAAAACTACACAATGAGCTGAATATAAAGTAAAACAAACGTTCAAATGGTTTGGGCATCTCACGGTGATGCAGCCGGATCAAGTACTCCTGTGCGCATATAAGACAAGAATATCTGGTTACAAGACACGAGGAAGACCACATTGTCGGTGGATAGATTATATAAGAGACATCCTACAAGAGCATGGTCTTATAACGACCGCGAAGTGCAGAGACATGGACATAGGCTGTGTTACAGTAGCCTGGTCAACAAGGCGGGAAGACTATTGAGAGAAGCCTGGAATTGCACTACAGTGAGGATGACATATGTCCACCTTCTTCAAAACTCCACGGGATGTAATCCTGTGTAGACAGAAGATACCAGAGACAAATTCGGATTAACTGAAGACCGGAGGCACTAATAGGTTGGATAACAACGACTGACTCAACAATTAACAACGACTGACTCAACAATTAACAACACTGACTCGACAATTAACAATGACCGACTCAAAAATTAACAACCACTGACTCAACAATTAACAACGGCTGACTCAACAATTAACAACGACTGACTAAATAATTAACGATGACTGACTCAACAATTAACAACGACTGACTCAACAATTAGCAAACCACTGACTCAACAATTAACGATGACTGACTCAACAATTAACAACCACTGACTCAACAATTAACAACCACTGACAACAATTAACGATGACTGACTCAACAATTAACAACCACTGACTCAACAATTAACAATGACTGACTCAACAATTAACAATTACTAACTCAACAATTAACAACGACTGCCTCAACAATTAACAACCACTGACTCAACAATTAACAATGACTGACTCAACAATTAACAACGACTGACTAAATAATTAACGATGACTGACTCAACAATTAACAACGACTGACTCAACAATTAGCAAACCACTGACTCAACAATTAACGATGACTGACTCAACAATTAACAACCACTGACTCAACAATTAACAACCACTGACAACAATTAACGATGACTGACTCAACAATTAACAACCACTGACTCAACAATTAACAATGACTGACTCAACAATTAACAACGACTGACTCAACAATTAACAATTACTAACTCAACAATTAACAACGACTGCCTCAACAATTAACAACCACTGACTCAACAATTAACAATGACTGACTCAAAAATTAACAATGACTGACTCAACAATTAACAACCACTGACTCAACAATTAACAACGACTGACTCAACAATTAACAACGACTGACTCAACAAATAAACCACGACTGACTCAACAAATAAACCACGACTGACTCAACAATTATGTCGGTCCAAGAAAAGAAACGGGAGTTCCCTACGACTCCCCTGTGTTGGCGAAACAAGAAAGGAAACATGGATAGAAAAACAGAAAGACTGCCGGATCAACAAGCCTGGAAATCATACGATTAGAGAAAGAAAATAAAAAGCTGGAAGATATTAGATGAACATGGGAGAATTAGAGGCCAGAAGATGGGAGAATTAGAGGGATGAAGATGGGAGAATTAGAGGAAGAAAACAAAATGGTTTAGTTTTGGTGTGTGAGAATACAACAAATGGAGACATCAATAAACCAACATTTTCAAACAACAACAAAAAAACCAGGAAAAACGCGTGATCTGAAGAACGCGCCATTTGGCGGACAATGTGTATTCAAGCGTTAGAAAATAACCAAGCCAGACCACAGCCTACTAAGACACTAGATGGCTAAATATAGAACAACCTTCATGTCATGCTCTCTAAAAACAAAATGGTGTACCGAGGTCCATAAACCGGCTGTTGGCAGATCTGCGATATGACTTAATCAGCATGGGTCGCCTGTGTTAGGGAACAAACTGGGCCTCTAAGACTGGACACACGACCAAGGCCTCTTGTTCAGTCTCTCTCAAACTATAATATCGGGTGAAATCTCGTCGGGTCAATATGTTCAGAGAATGAGTGAAGTTCTGAATATAAGTGCTTACGTCTACACATAAAATAATAGTTATCCATAGTCAGGTTACGTAAGTCTAACGTCATCTCGGCTTGGCTTGGCTTGGCTTCGTTCGTTCTCAATCTCCCGCTACCAAACTCTGAAAGAGCTTAAGTAGCAGAACGTATTCCAGAGAACGGAATGAGTTGTGTCGTAGTTTACAGCATGACTGTGATATTTGCACCTTTCAGTCCAACACATCCGACTTCACCAACGTTTTTTGAGTATCGGGTTAGCATCCCCTCTCCGATCCCTTCTCCGTAGCCAGTCTGCCCTGCTGCATCCTGTTATCCAGGATCACCGCGTGGAGGTGAAGAAGGGTCTTGGCAGCTCCATTTCGCTGGCCCTGACGCTAGCAGTCAGCTATGGGTCACTGACCACTGCAGCTCATGCGCTCTAACGTCATCTCAGTGTTCACATAATGATGTGAAAGCTGGGAAATGATTAAGGCACTTTGGAAATATGTATGGGGCACTTGAAAACAAATGCTTCAGGCGTCATTAGGGCATTGGCTGGAAAGAATTCAGGACTAAAGAGCAAATATGATTACAGGCCAACCAAAATTATGTTTCTAATATCATAAGGGCGGACCTGTCTGAATAACTAAAGGTCTGTAACGGAACCTAGAGATCTGTGATGAAACCTCTAGAGATCTGTGACGGAACCTCTAGAGATCTGTGACGGAACCTCTAGAGATCTGTGATGAAACCTCTAGAGATCTGTGACGGAACCTCTAGAGATCTGTGACGGAACCTCTAGATATCTGTAACGGTACCTAGAGATCTGTAACGGAACCTCTAGAGATATGTGATGAAACCTCTAGAGATCTGTGATGGAACCTCTAGAGATCTGTGACGGAACCTCTAGAGATCTGTGACGGAACCTCTAGAGATCTGTGACGGAACCTCTAGAGATCTGTGACGGAAACTCTAGAGATCTGTGACGAACCTAGAGATCTGTGACGGAACCTCTAGAGATCTGTGATGGAACCTAGAGATCTGTGACGAACCTAGAGATCTGTGACGGAACCGCTAAAGATCTGTAATGAAACCTAGAAATATGTGACGGAACCGCTAAAGATCTGTAATGAAACCGTTAGAGATCTGTGACGGAACATCAGCACTTCCCGAAACACAGTTTGAGAAACATTGCTCTAAATGGTGTCGCCCTGACCTGTCACGGCTTTTCGTGGCTTACAGATGAGACATGACGATACGAAATCTACACACCATAAGAGATTAAATATCCCTGCTTTATCATTATGCTAGCAGGCGTCGACGACCATAACAGTCACAACTGTTTACAAATAAAGAGATGACTGCATCCATATTTACCGTCCTCTTTCATTAATTTCCCTCCGTTTAGCGTAGCGACAGAGTACTCGCTTTTCACGGTAAAGGTATGGGGTCAATTACTGTTATTGACACTCTCCAGACAACCCATATGTAAATGGGTGTTTGACTTACTGTGATGGAGAGGAACTGGCTACCCCGTCTCTTAAACAGTTTGTCCCCTTATACATTCAAGTCTCTAACACGTCATCTCCAATAGCAGTTTCTGCCTGCTAGGGGACTACATTGATTTTTAGATTTTGGCTACAAACAAATCATAGGATTACAACTAAAACTGAGCTCCTTCAAGGAATTCTGTATCCAATTATTGGAAGTGGCGAAACAAAAATACGTTGTACGCAAGTATACAAAAACATACATCCACACACTATCTCTGTTTTACTATCTGTGTGTATGTCACATACAAGCACATCAGACGACACAGGCATAGACAACACGCACGAATAGACAACACACACGAATAGACAACACACACGAACAGACAATACACACAAACAGATAACACACACGAACAGACAGCACACATGAACATACAACACACACTATGTCTTACTCGTCGCTGTATGTGTGTCGCGTCTATGCACACGAATAGGCAATACACACACACACACACACACACACACACACACACACACACACACACACACACACACACACACATACATATATACACACAATCTATATCTTACATCACGTGCATGTGGGGTGTGAAGGCACACGAATAGGCAACACACACACATACTATCTTTGCCTTACTCTGTGTTCGTGTGCCATTTGCAAAAACACGGACAGACAAAAACACGGACAGATAAAAACACGGACAGACAAATACACGGACAGACAAAAACACGGACAGAGAAAAACACGAACAGCCAAGCACACGAAGAGACGACATACGGACAGACAAACACACCAGTGTGTAGTTTACACGTAACTGACAAAGGCTTATCAGTGAAAGTTCCAGAAATAACACGTCCTTTGCTGTGATCAGGCAAGGACAGACCAAGCAAGTGCATCTGATAATTTAGCATCGCTAAAGTGGGACAGATTACCAGACCGAGGAAACCTCAGATAACATTGCTCGTCCAACCACATGTTAGTATAGGGCAGAGTATGGTGTGTATGTGTATTTCTATGTTTGGTCACATGCGGCAAAGCGTAGCGGTATGGATATATATGTGGGAGTGTCTATGTGTGTGTGTGTGACAGAGAGAGAGAGAGAGAGAGAAATAGAGAGAGAGAGAGAGAGAGAGAGAGTGTGTATCTACGTGTGAGTATGTATGTGCATATATATATATATATATATATATATATATATATATATATATATATATGTATATATATATATATACATATATATATATATATATATATGTATGTGTGTGAGTGTGTGCGAGCCTATGTGTGTGTGTGTGTGTGTGTGTGTGTTTGCGTGTGTTTGAGTCTATAACTAGTGTGTGAGAGTGTGTATGCGTGTGCGAGTGGGTTTGTGTTCGCGTGTGAGTGTGTATGTGTTGTGTTCGTATGTGTGTCTGCGTGAGAAGGCATATATGTCTGTTCAAGCGTGTACATGTGCCTGTGTGTAAATGTGTGTATTTGTGAGTGTGTGTGTTTGTGACTGTGGGGGTGTATGTGTGAGAGTGTGTACATGAATGTGTGTACCTGTACGTGTTTTGTGTATATGACTGACTGCGTGTCTGTGTGTGTGTGTGTGTGTGTGTGCGAGCGCGAATCGCGTGTATCTGCGTGACGAATGCAACGCAGACATATTATTGAAGCCGACTAGTCGCGACACTAGGGAAGACATGTTTGACGTTCTGTTAATGTGACTATGGCAAGACCAATGGCAAGACATAAGCCAACATGACTGGAGGTAAGTCAGGATGAGACTAGGGGTGGCTTGAAATCTGTGGGGCTCAAACCGACGCCGCTTCCCTCCATCCCTTTGAGTGACCAGTGCCTAATCGCTCGACCACAGCGACCCCTTCATTGTGCTAGCCAGAATGATGTCCAGTATAGGGTTTTATAAATCATGAAATGAATTTTTGTTTTTTCATTTCAAACATTGCGACTATGATAACTTACACGAATCAAATAATAAGTAACCCGAATCAAACTTTTACACAATCACTTCAACTGGCACAGTACTTCCAATTTTTATAAATGTAAATAATTAAAAAAATGACCCATTTTCAACAAAACAAAACATACACATCTATGTAAAGGAAAAGCGTACTCACCTATCAGCCTCTGACACTTCCAGCTTAGCCCTCTTGGATCCACTCTGTTCTTCCAGGATAGACTGGTTGCTCTCCTCTCCTTCCATCTTTGGGTGCATTGGTGTTATCGTTTTGCCTCAAATTTGGCTTCTCCGCGCAAAAAAAAAAAACTTTGAAAAACTGGTACAGCAAACGTCTCCCACACTTGTAGTGTCACTTCGGAAATTTAAGATGGCAGACATACACATTTGACACAGTGTAAGAAACATCTTAGAGTATATAATGACTTGGAAATCATGGCGCCAGCCATTCTTGGCGAGGAATATTGAGATCAGGATTGAAGTTATCAATGTAATGTTTTTAAATGACTGCCCCGTCTGTGTATATCTGAATAATTAGGTCACCACGATCGTTTGTAAAAGTGTAACTTGCATTTCCTTCTCAAATGCAAACAAAGAAGTCGTTTACAAACAATTGCAATTTGAATATGTTTAGTAATTATAATGGAAAACGCCTAAAACTTTTCAGAGCACGTGTCCAAAGATGAATTTATTAATGTACCAGCCAATGTGGCAATACGCTTTCACAATAAGTAAAGTTCGCTAATGTTGTTTGTTGATCAGTTGATATCAATCTGAAATATAAGAAAGCACATATTTATATCAGCCAAATAAATATTTATATCAGTCAACCATCAATCAAAACCTTTTCAGCTTCCTGTGAAGGATGGATTCCCAACACATTCTCACCAAGTCATCAAACATTGACCTGTCCGTAGCTATTCAAGTTTGTGTTCATCTGTTGCCATGGGAACGACTTCTGCAGGATGGGGTAGCCAGCCACACAAACAGCTCTCCTTAGTCAACTCTGATATACCTGGCAGGTTACAGTGTCACTATTCTTTACTCTATTTTCAGATCATGGGAGCATTCAGACAAAATTGTTACAACATAGAATGTGGGGGGGGGGGGGGGGGAGGAGATCAATGGACCGCAGTTGGAATATTTTTAGTTACAAAGACCACTCGTCATCTGGTCTAAAATAGTGGATTGTTATAGTGGATTCTGGGATACTAGAGGTGCAGGCTTTTCCAACTCCTGATTTCCAGAAACAGGTATAGAATCTGTCTAGATTGGATGTCTGGAGACTGGATGTCATTAAAGATATGGGGCATATGGCCGAAGAAAGAGAAGTGGCGCCGATCCAGCGTTCAGGAAATGATATTGAGTTGAGTCTGTGGGGAGTGGGGATGGGGGACCTTGATGCTAATGACTAGGACCTACCAGTGAACCCGAGGTAACGGTCCTGGTTGTGTCTGTGGTGGTGGGGGGGGGGGGGCCTTGATGCTAATGACTAGGTCCTGTCAGTGAACCCGAGGTAATGGTCCTGGTTGTGTCTGTGGGGGGACCTTGATACTATTGACTAGGTCCTGCCAGTGAAATCGAGGTAATGGTCCTGGTTGTGTCTGTGGGGGGAAGGGGGGGGGGAAGACACCTTGAGCTGCTTCTGATGTCCCCATAAGACCGTCCATGTTTTGGGGCCATACAAGAAGATTGGAATAACATAAGATTTATATAGGCACAGCTTAGTTTTCAGGGAGTGTTTCTGCTGGCACCAAACTCTGTACAAAGAGTTCATGAATGATGCGCGAAACCGATCCCCCGAGTGATTCCCAGTCAACTGCCTGGATCCGCAGTCAGTCTGCTTCCTATGTAGATAAAGTCCTCTGTAGGACTGAAGTGATGGTTGTTTACAATCGGCCCACTGCCAAGACTTTTAATTTTGGTTTTCGTCCACGAAATGGGCAGTGTCAAATGGGAAGCTGGCTGTTCTAGGGTTCCAGGGGACTTGTCAAGACTGGAGAGACTGAGCTTGGCATGAGGACGTCATCTGCGTAATAGGGATCGGTCGAATGCAAGTGTCAGACAGAGACATCAAGCTGTGCGCCAGCACGCGCGCCAGTTAGCAAACACAAAAACACAATATACGAAAAAGAAAGAAGGACAAAATAAAAAATATTGTTTTGATGTTTCACCAACAAATTATGAGTTCAAGTTTTTGTTTTCCTGTTCTCTCAGTGTAATTGTTGACCCAATGATTACAAAACTACGGAAAACGAAATATATTTCTGGAATGTCTAGCAATGTAACAAAAAGGCCGGTGAACTGGTAACATTATAAGAGTAAGCCACAACGGATAGTGATGCTAGGGAGTCTGTGGGTAGAGGCTGTACCGGGATGGAAACACGAATAGGATCTCTGCCACGCTGAGAACATACCATATGGGATGGCTAACAGTGTGGTTTAACCCTTGAAGGATAGACGACTGTTTATAATGTACTTCAGGAAGTCACAAATTAACCTTAAATGTTATTTTACAATTTTGGGTTACTAAATGGATGCACGTGTATACGTGTCATTATTTTGTGTTGCCATATTATGGTCAATGTCGGACTTCTCGTATATCTAAGGACGATGAGGGGGTGGTCGGAATGTTAGACATCAAAGTCTTGGCCGAGTGGGCGTGGGTTCACAGCCATGACGAGAGGGTGGTCGGGATGTTAGACATCAAAATCTTGGCCGAGTGGGCGTGGGTTCACAGCCATGATGAAAGGGTGGTCGGGATGTTAGACATCAAAATCTTGGCCGAGTGGGCGTGGGTTCACAGCCATGATGAAAGGGTGGTCGGGATGTTAGACATCAAAGTCTTGGCCGAGTAGGCATGGGTTCACAGCCATGATTAGAGGGTGGTCGGGATGTTAGACATACAAGTCTTGACCGAGTAGGTATGGGTTCAAAGCCAATATGAGAGAATGGTCTGGATGATTAGACATCTAGAGTCTTGACCAAGTGGCTGTGGATTCAAAGCCCAAATAAGATCAACACTTTTGTTTCTATCCGGGTAAAATATTAAAAAAAAACTCAATTGCACACTTTGTGATGTCTACTGGGTAAGCGACCATTATTCCTCATCCCTACAAAATCTACCATAGCAACCGGGGGGGGGGGGGGGGGGGACGCAGCATTGGTGCTTTGTAGAAAACATTTTTCCAGAAGTTATAAAATGTATTTTGTCATATTTCCCTGATTATTCAAAATACTCGTGCGTCGATTGTCATGTTTCCCAGTCTACTAACCTGTTCGCTTCTCCAAATCTTCACTCTGTATCATGTTTCAATCATGCACAGAACTCGAACGAAGGAATACACAACAATGCTGACCAGTATGTCACTACCAATGTCCAGTCTAGTCTATGATAAGTAACGACAGCTGACCATAAATTCAGCACTGGTCAGGTGAACTATGCTATGAATATTATGCTCACTAGTGTTCAAATAGGAAACTGTGAAAGTCCACGCTGCCAAGAAGGAGAAACCGAGAGAAAGTTGGAATCACGTTGACAGCTGTTCTTATATTCGTCCCGATGAGTGTGTTCTTCAGCTGTCATGCTTTCACTCACGTGCCGGCCCATCGTGCTGGCTGGCGACGTCACATTCCAGGCCCGGCCACCCGACCAGTCACGCGACTCAAAGCATGGAGGCCCCGTGTCATTTGTCTAATTTTAGCAACCCGATGCCTTCATTGATTGGTCCGGCTGTTCGTGAGGCTCTGAGTGGGTTTCCAATTCTTGACGGCGATACTGTCCGTGCGATAACCTCATACGGTAGAAGGCATCCCAACCTTTACGCGTATTGTACGCCTCGTGGAATTAGAACGATTTCTTCTTCTATCTTGTCTTATCCACTTTTTACATGAGGCGTTGTGGGGAGCGGCAGTTTTCTGTCCAGGGCCAGACGCGTCGCTGATGTAGTTATCATTCCATGACGATTTAGAACATGGCTCGTTATCTTTTTATACTTGGCGTCAACTTTTATAACTTTCGTGACGGTACATTTTCCTTACAACCAACTCAAATCTAAATTGAAGAAACTTTCGCGATCACCCACTGAGTCGGTTTATTTTGGATCTTTGTAATACGAGGCGTGTTCAAATTAAACCGGACCTAACTGCAACAAGTGAACATACGTACGGACCGCACGATGACGTCACTTCTGTCAAGTTAGCAAAATTTCATTATTATCCGACTCATAGTTTCATCAGCAGACCGTTGACAACATGGCTGGTGTGATACGGAATCTGTCCAGAGTTGATCAGCGAGCGGTGATTTGGTTTCTAACAGCCGAAGGCTGTCGACCAGTTGACATTCATCACAGAATGCAGGTTATGTGTGGCAGTGGCCCTATTGTCATCTCTGTCTCACATATCCTTCTACCCCAGTCGACGTACACTTTTTAATCACTGCCTCTTACAACATAGTCTCAGTGTGTCAGTGAACCTATTCTCATCTCGCTCCAACGAATGATATGATCCTAATTATCATCGTGTGCCATTGCAGACTAGCATAGGCGATCAATGATCTTCACAGCTCCCAGTTCCGTGCGCAGTTCGCTGACCATCGTTCCCGCCATAATGTTGAAGGGTCAGCCATTTTCTGTCGGTGTCGTTAACCGTTGCTTTTTGCCTGCAAATGTGCATACTGTTACAAAGTACTCGAACCCTGATCTTCTTATAACATGGCTAAGGGTTAATGATTGCTGGTAGCTTGGTTATTGATCCAGCGGCATATGGGCTCCTGCCCTTTGTCCCAATGCCATATAATTGTATCTCCAGGTGTTTGGGAGCTGTGATATAGTTCCGTACAAAGTGTTCCATTTGTCTGGCCTCGGTGGGAGAAGCTCTTTCCTAACACAGCCAAGCGCCGGACATTCAAAGAGATGATCAGGTGATTGCTAAACGCTAGCTGCTCTCCAGTGTGCACTACATTGAGGTTGCAGGAAAGATTGCGCCGTAACCAACTACATTACGGGTCTACATTACTTTGCTGTTTTAGATCATTATGGATGCCACCAGACCACGGATTTGCCGGGAATTCCCACTAGTCGACGACTTCCACTTGTGTTCACGGAAACGTGTTGTTGTTTTCAATTTGGACTGGTTAATTTGTTGTTTTTCTGTTATTTCTTCCGCCCGAATAACCTGCTCTGGACATCGGCTATATGAATAGCACTTCGCTTAAACATGTGTCGTATTTCACGGTCTAGCTTACACGGCTGAACTTCACGAAATCGGCGTGTGAGAAATTTAGACACGACTATAATGGACTGAACACAGCCGGGGAGAGATGCCAAACTCACTCACACGCTGAATGATGTCCCTACGACCTCTTTTGGTTATGGAAGAGGCACGATACACAACGTTAGATGTCATCCCTAAAACCCGTCCCCCATCCACACTGCTGCCTTGCGGGATACCTGTTTACGTGAAAGGCTTCGGGAGTAAACCCTGAGGAAAAATCTGCATCCTGTGCAATCTCCAGTCGTCTCGATAAATATATTGCCACTAGCCAATGGTAGTTCTAGACCAGAGAGCGAGGTTAATAAAAGGCGCAGCTTCTTCCTCACTTTAATCCAAATCACACTTGTGATGGGCGCACATCATGGACACAGCAAGAGAAAAGACTGTCCACACGGCTGAACATAGAGAGTGGTCTTCATCACATGTGATGGACGCACATCATGGACACAGCAAGAGAAAAGACTGTCCACACAGCTGAACAAAACAGAGTAGTCTTCATCACATGTGATGGACGCACATCATGGACACAGCAAGATAAAAGACTGTCTACATGGCTGAACAAAGAGCGGGGTCTTCATCACATGTGATGGACGCACAAAGAGAGTGATGGACGAACAAAGAGAGTGATGGCCGCACAAAGAGAGTGATGGACGCACAAAGAGAGTGATGGACGCACAAAGAGAGTGATGGACGAACATCATCGTCATGAGATGGTGGAACGGCTTCGATGCTCGGGTGATCATTGGAGCTATGTCGACGGGAGTCTTGTTCTCCTGGTAGGTTCAACCAAGCCAAACGGGTCACCAGGAACAGGCCAGACTAGACGTGCGCAGCCATCACCCAGTATTTTGGTGTTGGGTTAGGACTAACAACCAAAATCTAGAAACAAATCTGACAGAAACTACAACAGAAAATCTAAACACCATTACAACTGGCCGGAGTCTCAATGATCCTGCAGCAGCCAGGGCATACACCGCGGCGTGATGAAAGCTGGTCAAAGGAAGCCGCCTTTCCGACACATCTTCTGATGATGATGTACAAAACTAGGACAGGGTACTGGAACATCATAATTCTTTAGGAAACTCGAAAGTTGGCCTAAGTTGGAGAAGAAACTAAACGATATAGGCAAAGTCTCATGTGTCTGGCAGAGATTAGGTGGGGCAACACGGACAAGAAACAAGGAGAAACTAAACGATATAGGCAAAGTCTTCTGTGTCTGGCAGAGATTAGGTGGGGCAACACGGACAAGAAACAAGGAGAAACTAAACGATATAGGCAAAGTCTCCTGTGTCTGGCAGAGATTCTGTGGGGCAAGATGGACAAGAAACAAGGAGAAACTAAACGATATAGGCAAAGTCTCCTGTGTCTGGCAGAGATTCTGTGGGGCAAGACGGACAAGAAACAAGGAGAAACTAAACGATATAGGCAAAGTCTCCTGTGTCTGGCAGAGATTCTGTGGGGCAAGACGGACAAGAAACAAGGAGAAACTAAACGATATAGGCAAAGTCTCCTGTGTCTGGCAGAGATTCTGTGGGGCAAGACGGACAAGAAACAAGGAGAAACTAAACGATATAGGCAAAGTCTCCTGTGTCTGGCAGAGAAAACTTGGGGGCAATACGGACAAGAAACAAGAAGATACGATTTGTGTCGCTACTTTATTTATTGTTCTAGTAAATAGATGCATTTCCAAGACAGATATACCTCTCCAGCTCTTTATGAAATAAGATTTACTATCAGATATTCTACAAATGTATTCAATGTTCGTTTCAAGTTGTTGTTGTTTAATGCCCACAATGAGTAAGTTTACTCTTTTGTAGTACGCCCTGAAAAGGACGTTAAGTGGCGGGTTGTAGTAGCTTTCCTCACATCTTGAGGATGCTGATGAAGGTGAACCGCGGTCCTCCAGGCGGTTGTGCTACGCTTGACTTCATCTGTGTGGCGTTCACCACTACGAGGATCACATCGATCCACATCTGGTCAGTCAGGCTGCCTTGAAAACAGCCTGTTTCCAGGGAAGGCTACATGAAAGTGATTGGGGTCCTGGTCAGTATATTGTCCCCTGACCCTAGCGCGACGTCCTGGTCAGTATATTGTCCCCTGACCCTAGCGCGACGTCCTGGTCAGTATATTGTCCCCTGACCCTAACGCGACGTCCTGGTCAGTATTTTGTCCCCTGACCCTAACGCGACGTCCTGGTCAGTATATTGTCCTCTGATCCTAGCGCGACGTCCTGGTCCGTATGTTGTCCTCTGATCCTAGCGTGACGTCCTGGTCAATATGATGTGTCTGACCCTGCCCGTCGCCCTGGTAAATATAATGTGTCTGACCCTGCGCGACGCCCTGGTGAATATGATGTGTCTGACCCTGTTGTGACGCCCTGGTCATGTTGTGCCTGACCCTGCGCGACGCCGTGGTCATGTTGTGCCTGACCCTGCGCGACGCCCTGGTCATGTTGTGCCTGACTCTGTTGTGACGCCCTGGTCATGTTGTGCCTGACCCTGTTGTGACGTCCTGGTCATGTTGTGCCTGACCCTGTTGTGACGCCCTGATCATGTTGTGCCTGACCCTGTTGTGACGTCCTGGTCATGTTGTGCCTGAGCCTGTTGTGACGCCCTGGTCATGTTGTGCCTGGCCCTGTTGTGACGCCCTGGACATGTTGTTCCTGACCCTGTTGTGACGCCCTGGTCATGTTGTGCCTGACCCTGTTGTGACGTCCTGGTCATGTTGTGCCTGACCCTGTTGTGACGTCCTGGTCATGTTGTGCCTGACCCTGTTGTGACGTCCTGGTCAGGGTGTGCCTGACCATGTTGTGATGCCCTGGTCATGTTGTGCCTGACTCTGTTGTGACGTCCTGGTCATGTTGTGCCTGACTCTGTTGTGACGTCCTGGTCATGTTGTGCCTGACCCTGTTGTGACGTCCTGGTCATGTTGTGCCTGACCCTGTTGTGACGTCCTGGTCATGTTGTGCCTGAGCCTGTTGTGACGCCCTGGTCATGTTGTGCCTGACCCTGTTGTGACGCCCTGGACATGTTGTGCCTGACCCTGTTGTGACGTCCTGGTCATGTTGTTCCTGACCCTGTTGTGACGCCCTGGTCATGTTGTTCCTGACCCTGTTGTGACGCCCTGGTCATGTTGTTCCTGACCCTGTTGTGACGCCCTGGTCATGTTGTGCCTGACCCTGTTGTGACGCCCTGGACATGTTGTGCCTGACCCTGTTGTGACGTCCTGGTCATGTTGTGCCTGACCCTGTTGTGATGCCCTGGTCATGTTGTGCCTGACCCTGTTGTGATGCCCTGGTCATGTTGTGCCTGACGACCGTCTCAGGTCACGCTTCGTTTCAGGTAAAATGTATTTTCCTTAATTGTTTTAATTGTTACGGGAGATAACCATTAACATTAAATACGGAAAATTGTATATCGTTGTCTTCCTTGACATTTTCTGACGTTTTGCAGATCTGAAATTTTCGTTATCTCAAATCTATGCACCCCTGCCACGTTCCTAGAAACTGTCACTGTTCAATGCTTTGTCTACCTATCGACACAATCATTTAATGTTTGTGTGGTTTCTGCTTGACGATTTGAAGGTTAGGAAGTAATTATATATAAATATGTCTGGATCGATCTGGGCTTATCGCAGGTGAAACGTGATGGAAGTGTAGGCTAGGTTGTTCCATTTGCTAGGGTGTAAAGTTGGTCTAGTACCTTATCTCTCTCTCTCTACCTCTCGATCACAAAATCTCTAGACGACAAAAATCAGATGAAAGTTAATTGCCCATCGCAAGCGCTGGTGACGATTTCATGGGACGGATTTGTCTTGATGATGTAACTTCCGCTGTATTTGGATTTTACGGAGGAAGAGCTGCGCTGGTCATCAGCCTCACTCTCTGGTCCCGAGCTACCTTGGGACAATGACAAGACATAAATCAAGACGACGGGAAGTAATTCAGGATGCAGGCACTCTGATCCCACCTGTTTGAGACCAGGGGTGGCTTGAAACATGCGAGACTCGAACCCACGCTGCTTCCGTTCATTACTTTCAGAGGCGAGTGCCTTACCGCTCGACCACAACTACTACATTAAATAGGATTCACATGCTTAGGATTCTCTAAGGCCCTGATTTGATATATCTGCTATGTTCTGTTAAGAATTGACATAATTGCACTCCTGGAAGACCAACAGGTGCTCACTCCAATATGCAATTGGCAAAGAGTGTAGATACTGATGGTTTCTGTAGCTTGATGATTGCACACACTCCAGCTCAGTCCACTCCTCTCAGGTCCTATGCTCTGCTGGACCTTCCCATTCCCCGCGAGCTTACACGGGTTAACAAATATAGAGCGACTGTTTCAGTAAAATCGTTGCCACAAAAGTGCCACTGCATGTGACGGATACAGACTACCTGCAAAAGGGCCAGGTACAGTGACGGTCGTCACACTCAGTTCAGTTCAGGTGCCATCTCCGCATCAAACGTCATCTGGTCAGTTCAATTCAGTTTAAGTGCCATCTCCGCATCAAAGGTCAGTTCAATTCAGTTCAAGTACCATCTCCGAATCAAAGGTCAGTTCAATTCAGTTCAAGTACCATCTCTGCATCAAAGGTCAACTGGTCAGTTCATTTCAGTTCAAGTGCCATCTCCGCATCAAAGGTCACCTGGTCAGTTCATTTCAGTTCAAGTGCCATCTCCGCATCAAAGGTCACCTGGTCAGTTCATTTCAGTTCAAGTGCCATCTCTGCATCAAAGGTCAACTGGTCAGTTCATTTCAGTTCAAGTGCCATCTCCGCATCAAAGGTCACCTGGTCAGTTCATTTCAGTTCAAGTGCCATCTCCGCATCGAAGGTCAGCTGCAATGGGTCTCCAGTGTACTCTACCTCTTGTCGTAATGGTGCAATCTGAGTCTTTTCCCAGTCCATCTACTGATGTTATCGACCCACTTATAACGTTGCCTGCCTCTTGGACGACTAACTTCTACCCTACTTTCTAGTATGGTCTTCAACCAGGAGGTAGGTCTTGTTATATTGTTAAAATATCTTAACTGTCTAGCCTTCGATCTCTCTCATTACCCCCCAATGTTTTCAATACCTCCACATTTGTTTTCTTCTCTTTCCAAGAAATGTGACTCCATTCTCTATATACGTACCCACACGTCCATTCCTTTGTCCAACTTGTTATTCTGTGTCCATGTTTCTGCGCCATACAGTAGTGACGTGTATACATAGCACCTGACAATTATCATTTTCAATTGATGGTTTATCTGTTTGGATGTCAGTATGTGTCGCATGTTGCTGAATACCATCTTGTCCAAACCTATTCTCTTTCTGATTTCTTTTTCACAGCTGCCTTCTTCAGTTATTATATGACCTAGATTGGAAAAAACTGTACCTGTTCCAGTAGTTTATTCTGTACTTGTATCTGCACCTGCATACATGGTTTCTTGTCACTTTTCTACGAGTATCACGGTCTTTGTTTTTCTTTATGTTTATGTCTGATCAACTATTTAGTGCTAAAGGCTCAATCATAATCATGTGAACGTTTTCTTTGAACGAAGTGCGTCGATGAGTAATAGTGCAGATAAGGACTGTAATGTAAAGTTTACGAGCGATAAAGCCAATATACAAGGTAGATTACACTCTTATAACATAATAAACTGCACTTAAAAATACCCTAAATTAATATTTATTCTATTAATAACATTTCGTGATTGTTACAGTTGTGTGTTTCATGCCAGGATGGATTTATAGCACATTCGCGCTATATCAAAATTGTATGTCTAATTTATTTACAGAATATAAACAAAGGCATTGAATTGTTTCATGCTAGCTCATTTAAATTAAGAGTATGTAAATTTCAAAAAGAAATCAAAATAAGAAATGTTAAAACTTTTGTAAATTCCAGTTAACTGGAAATGTTTAGGTCACTGGCGCCATTAATGAAATGGGATGCCTACGTGGCCTTCTGAAAGCCAAAATCTTTAAAATTGTGCATTTTAAAAATCGGTTTGAAACAGAAAATAATGTTAGCTTTTGAAACTTTTGAGGGAGTTATTTATCACTACAGCTGAGGGTTGTGGTTGTTGTTGCTGCTGCTAATGCCACTCGTACTTTATATTAGGTGTTCTTGCCAACTTTCTTCGCTGGTGGGTTACAGTGGCTCTTCCCATATCCCGAGGTGTACTTGAGAAGGTGAATTGGGATCAACCTGGCTGTAGTGCAATGTAATGCACATCAGTAAGTTCGCCACTATTGGGTACACACTATCGACCACCACCTCATTAGCCAGATTGCCGGAAAACAACCTGTTTCTAGGGAGAACTTTTTGGGTGTGAGGTGGGCAACTTGATCAGTAGGTTTCACCTGACCCTGACTGACATAGTCTGATCAGTATGTTTTACCTGACCCTAACATAGTCTGATCAGTATGTTTTACCTAACCCTGACTGACATAGTCTGATCAGTATGTTTCACCTGACCCTAACATAGTCTGATCAGCATGTTTCACCTGACCCTAACATAGTCTGACCAGTATGTTTCACCTGACTCTAACATAGTCTGATCAGTATGTTTCACCTGACCCTGACTGACATAGTCTAACCAGTATGTTTCACCTGACCCTGACTAACATTGACCAGTATGTTTCACCTGACCCTGACTAACATCGACCAGGATGTTTCACCTGACCCTGACTGACATAGTATGACCAGTATGTTTCACCTGACCCTGACTAACATCGACCAGTATGTTTAACCTGACCCTAACTAACATAGTCAGACCAGTATGTTTCACATGACCCTGACTAACATAGTCTGACCTTTATGTTTCACCTGACCCTGATTAACATAGTCTGACCAGTATGTTTCACCTGACCCTGATTAACATAGTCTGACCAGTATGTTTCACCTGACCGTGACTAACATAGTCTGACCAGTATGTTTCACCTGGCCATGACTAACATAATCTGATCAGTATGTTTCACCTGACCCTAACTAACATAGTCTGATCAGTATGTTTTACCTGACCCTGACTAACATAGTCTGACCAATATGTTTCATCTGGCCCTGACTAACATAGTCTGATCAGTATGTTTCACCTGACCCTGAATAACATAGTCTGACCTTTATGTTTCACCTGACCCTGATTAACATAGTCTGACCAGTATGTTTCAGCTGACCCTGATTAACATAGTCTGACCAGTATGTTTCACCTGACCCTGACTAACATAGTCTGGCCAGTATGTTTCACCTGACTATGACTAACATAGTCTGATCAGTATGTTTAACCTGACCCTGACTAACATAGTCTGACCTTTATGTTTAACCTGACCTTAGCAAACATAGTCTGACCAGTATGTTTCACCTGCCCCTGACTTACATAATGCACAAGATATTTATGTTTAATGTATGGCTGCTTTATTGCTGATATATCTATTTGAGGATACTCTACACATATATATTGTTCTTTTTTGTCCATCGTTTCCGAAGAAGACCACAATGTCATATGTTAATCCTGGAGTGGGTTCATGGGTCGCTCATCAAACCAATCCTAGCACGAAAACGTCTCTCACACTCAAGGCAGATAAGCACGGTCTGACCGCCAGGGGGAGGCAACTCCTCTCTTGCCTTTCGTGTCGCCCGTCTCAGTGCAGCTTCTTTGGTTCTTGTCTGCTCCATATGCGCCGTACCAGAAACGATTTGACTACACCAGGCTGGGCGATCAGCAGCAATGTTCTCCCAATTATAAGGGTCAATGTCGCAGTTCTTCAGTGAGGTTTCAGTGTGTCTTTGTTTCGTTTTATTTGGCCACCGGGAGCTCGCTTGCCTGGCTCAAGCTCGCCATAGAATATTTTTTGGGGAAGCCGCTCATCTAACATGCGGACAACATGGCCAGCCCATCTAAGCTGCGATTTGCACAGAGTTGTGCGGATGCTTGTCATGCCAGCCCACGGAATAACATTTACATCTATGACCATGTCGTGCTACTTAATGTTCAGCAGTTTTTTTTAGGCAGCCCAGATGAAAGTGGTCAAACTTCTTCAGTCAAGATTTTACAGGCGTACAGGAGAGTTCGTAGGACGACTGCAGCATTAACCTTCAATTTGATTGTACGCTTAACTCCTCTCCCGTTCCAAACTGAGGATCTTATCTCTCTCTCTCTCTCTCTCTCTCTCTCTCTCTCTCTATATATATATATATATATATATATATATATATATATATATATTGTTTACAGATAAACAAAGGCAATACAATGTTTAATGCTTGCTCATTTAAATCAAGAGTATGTATATTTCGAATAGAAATCAAAATAAGAAATATTAAAACAGTTGTTAAGCCGTCAGCCTCGTGATCAGGTGGTGTGGGTTCGACTCCGGACTCCGCCGTCTTTTTCACGGGTGCTTTATGCGGAGTCCCCTGCATCTCGTAGTCGCCCCCTAGTCGTCTTGTCCTTGACTTGCCACTGGGGTCGGGCGGCTCGAGACGAGAGAGTAAAGATAAAAAGTAGCGCAGTTAATCCTTACTAAAAATAGCGCTAGCAAAATTAATTATGCCATCATCGTCTACGATGTACGGCGCCTTTGCCTTTTGATATTTATATTTAAGCCTCATCGCTTTTAAAATCCCACCAGGATTGCGACAGGAATGTAAATCTTAACCAGAGTCAGTGGCGACCAGAGTCAGTGGCGACCAAGGTCAGTGGCGACCAGAGTCAGTGGCGACCAGAGTCAGTGGCGACCAGAGTCAGTGGCGACCAAGGTCAGTGGCGACCAGAGTCAGTGGCGACCAAGGTCAGTGGCGACCAGAGTCAGTGGCGACCAGAGTCAGTGGCGACCATAGTCAGTGGCGACCAAGGTCAGTTTCGACCAGGGTCAGTGGCAAAGCGTAGGCCGAGCTATCCAGACACGTTGAAGAGTTGGAGATGACGAGTGGTCTCCCGTGATTCTTTTTGTATGACAAGGACAAGAATAGCACCACTGCCACACAGAGAGGTAAGAGGTGACTAACCGTGTGACATGGAATAAGACCGGCATGGTTAGGTGGTTTGTTTAGAGCAGCATAATAGACTGCGGGTCTACTTTGGGCTAGTACTTGAGTCTATTGTAACAGATCTTAGCGGTAGAGACAATATATAGGTTGGAGCTAAGACATGTTTTAACACGTAACAGTTGGGAGGGAGATAGAAAGAGCTTAGACAACCATCTTTTTTCTTTCTTCTTCCTGGGATTTGAGTCAGTGCAGCTAAACTCAGTCCCGTCAGAATTTGAGTAACCAAAACGTACGCTTTGTCTCTAACCGCCCAGGTGGGAGTTTTGGTAAACATTTGTAACCTGACATACGTTACAGGCTATGTGTCTACACCTGGAAAGATAGTGGTGGTAGACTTGTTGGCGTCGACAAACCCGCATCGCCTGGAAACCACGCGGACAGGATGGAGGCTAATGGCAAACAGACAGACAAAAACGCGGGCCGTTTTGGAAATCACGTGATCTGAGGAGGCAGATCGAATATAAATCCCGACAGAAAGACGGGACAGGGATTACTTTAGATGCTGAGTTGAGAGCAGGCGACTGGAAGAAAAGACTTGACTTCAAGCATTACTCGAGAGGACATTCGGATGAGACGCTCAGTTGAGAGCAGGCGACAGAGTGAGGCAATTTGGATTTGAAATTTAGGCGACGGAGAGAGGCACACACGTAGAAAGCAAGGTAATTACCCTCATATTATGTAGTGGCCGTAATTACAAGTCGTCAGTAGTTTATAGAGGCAGTCTTCAGTCATCCCATTTATCATATTGACGCAGTCTTACTGATCACGTCGACATCACCTTGATCACGCGAATATAAGTCGTCAGTCGCAGCAAGAGGCAGTTATGCAGTGATCCCATGGATCATATTTGACAGTCTATCCTGACCACGTTGAGACCACTTTGATCTACCGCCGACAAACAGGAACAAGGCCACGAACTTCATACCTGGATTCAGAACCTACAAACTTTACAATCAGTGGCAATCCGAAACTGATCAGCAGGTCAGATTAAGAGAATAGTGTATCGTGAAGTATAAACGGTAGAAGAGGAGCGACTAAGTAAGTAAGAGAGTTTATAGTTGGAGGTGTTACCTGAATAAATAATCTCTTGTAAAGTGTTTATATTGAGTGCTACTTGAATTTGTTTAGAGTTCGTGTAGAATGCAATAGAATAGAGCAGACTCCTTTACCGTCTGAGGGCAAAGCTCCAGAAAATCGACCGGCTCTGGTACACTATTAAGATGGACTCGCACATCAGTTAACCACCCTCTGCTGCACGTGTCCCAACACATCGGAGTAAACAGCTGCTCGAGCCTAGCCAGCTAAGCAGAAAATCCTCATTCCGGCTACATCCAGCTCCCGTCAGAGCTGGGACCTGCACAGGGACCTCCATCCATGTAGACGTACAGGTCGACTAAGCTACATCCAGCTCCCGCCAGAGCTGGGACCTGCACAGGGACCTCCATCCATGTAGACGTACAGGTCGACTAAGCTACATCCAGCTCCCGCCAGAGCTGGGACCTGCACAGGGACCTCCATCCATGTAGACGCACAGGTCGACTAATAACCAAGACTATTATTATTTGCAAATGCCCACAATGAATAGGTTACTCTTTTGTGTGAACTGAAAACGGCGTCAAGTTTAGAGTTGCAATAGCTTTCCTCACACACCGAGCGTGCTAATGAAGGTAGACAGGGGTACTCCATGCGGTTGTGCTATGCTTGGCTTCATCTGCGTGCCGTTGACTACTACGGGGATCACGTCGATCCCTTACCTTGTTAGCCTGGCTGCAATGAAAACAGCTCGTTTCTGGGAAGGGCTACGAGGAAGCCAAGTTGGGGGGTCTTGTCCAGTATATTTTGTCTGAACCTGACTAACTAGTCTGATCCGTATATTTTATCTGACCCTGGCTAACATGCCAGGGAACTTTCGGCACAGAACGAACAGTTGAATTAAATGATGGGGTAATGGAGTCTATACGGTCTCAAAAATAAACTTACAAGAGTTGGCAAGACGATTGCATCAGATACCAGACAGCACAACGACACACACAGACGATTGCACCCCCCACCAGACAGCACAACGACACACACAGACGATTGCACCCCCCACCAGACAGCACAACGACACACACAGACGATTGCACCCCCCACCAGACAGCACAACGACACACACAGACGATTGCACCCCCCACCAGACAGCACAACGACACACACAGACGATTGCACCCCCCACCAGACAGCACAACGACACACACAGACGATTGAACCCCCCACCAGACAGCACAACGACACACACAGACGATTGCAACCCCTACCAGACAGCACAACGACACACACAGACGATTGCACCCCCTACCAGACAGCACAACGACACACACAGACGATTGAACCCCCCACCAGACAGCACAACGACACACACAGACGATTGCACCCCCCACCAGACAGCACAACGACACACACAGACGATTGCACCCCCTACCAGACAGCACAACGACACACACAGACGATTGAACCCCCCACCAGACAGCACAACGACACACACAGACGATTGCAACCCCTACCAGACAGCACAACGACACACACAGACGATTGAACCCCCCACCAGACAGCACAACGACACACACAGACGATGTTTAAAAAAAAAAAAAACGCAAGAGAAGAATCTCGAGAAGATTACGAAGAGCACGTGACATCAAGATGCGAAAAACGCCTTACGGACTTTTAAACCAAAAAAAATTCAAGGCGATGCGATTTAGAGACATGTGCTTCAATCCCACTTCAGTTATTCAATTTTTTTTTTTGCGTTCGCCTTATTTCTCAAATTCCCCAAGGTGGTGTGCGTTGCACTGTTGTTTTTATTTTTGCGCCTGTCAGGCCAGTGCATCCGACTTCAGCATCCATTTTATGTAAGGGTCTGCTTCCTGTTGCATTTTCTAAGGGTTTGCTTCCACTGGCGGTACTGTGATGTGGATCGAACACAGCACCTTCTGGTTGTTAGCCGTGTCCCTTAACCATCAGCCCACTCCGTTACCAAGTCATTAATGGCAAGCATGGTTTTAAAAAAAGAATTTAATGTAATCAACAAAAGAGATCCCTGGAAGGAATACTTCCAAGAACTTTTCAACCCTACTGCCTCCATGGGGGACTCAGTGTTTCTACCATGCAACTCGGAGCATAATAAAACTAATATAATGATTACAGAAATAGAGATAGTGTTATAAATAACAGTTCTAAGAATAAGTAACTATGTATGGATGGCATAACAACTGAGATGATTCATGCTTGTAGAGAAACTGGGTTAATGTGGCTTAAAGAGGCTTTACAGCGGCTTGGAAAGATATACCTGTACAAGACGACTTACAGCAAGCTACAGTCGTGTCAGTTTGAGAGATAAACGCGTACAAGATGACTGGCAACAAGCTACAATCGTGTCAGTTTGAGTAATAAAGGGCAGCAAAAGAAATGTACATGTACAGAAACATATCGCTACTTAGTCATACTAGTAAAATGTATGGTAATATCCTAGAACAGAGAACAAGACATATTGTTAAACTTAATTTGACCAAATCTCAATTTGGATTTCGCAAGGTTGTCGGCTGTCCGGCTGTCGCATTCACCTTAAGGTAATTATGCGAAATGTCGGTAGAAAAACGAAAATATGTACATTGCTTTCATTGACCAATAAAATGGGCTCGATAGAGTAAACACGATTAAACTTTGGACGATACTGGAAGATTATGGTATACAAGGCTAACCACTTGATAATGTAAGAACACTGTATCCTATGAATGAATATAAACGTCGCAAGAAGTTGGTGTAAGAGATGATTTAGAAATGACTACGGTTGTGAGGCACTGTTTATGGTTTCCCTGCTGTTAAATATCTACATTGATAAAATGACAGCAGACGGCAGACACATTGAGACAGCAGAAGCATAACCGAATTCACTAGACGAATCGAGACAGCAGAAGCATAACCGAATTCACTAGACGAATCGAGACAGCAGAAGCATAACCGAATTCACTAGACGAATCGAGACAGCAGAAGCATAACCGAATTCACTAGACGAATTGAGACAGCAGAAGCATAACCGAATTCACTAGACGAATTGATACAGCAGAAGCATAACCGAATTCACTAGACGAATTGAGATAGCAGAAGCATAACCGAATTCACTAGACGAATTGATCTTTGCAGATGATTAGTGTTTGTTGTACGGTGATTAAAATAAACTACAAAATCACTTGAACGCACTTGCGACAACATGTGCCTCTTTTCTAATCCAAACTATTGCTACTGGCAAGCTGGTATGGAATATATATTGCGATAGTTTATTATTGATATTTGGGGATTTCCGTGGCGAAGTGGTCAAGCAGTACGTGTTCAGATGGTCGGGGTTCGAATTCGAGCTGCAACGGTCGGTTCTTGGTGGCAATTTTTCAGGAGATCGGTGGGTTCATCGCTGGAGCTACGGAGTTCGTACTTTGTGTGATGCTATCGACAGGCGGGAATACCTTTCTGTTGAGGATACCTTTCTTCTTTGCGTTCAGGATCTTTTGGCCATGTTATATCTGCAGGCCAGTCGCCATGATGAAGTCTGTAGTCTTTACCAGGTCGGCGAGGCTGCCCCACAACTTTTGTTTCAGCTTCTCACCCTTTGGTCACGTACGGTATCTCATTTCCCTATAGAGTTCTGATTTTTCCCAGTTCCTGGGCCGTAGCTGACACACTCGGACCACGTCATGCCGGCTTGAGTTGTCTGATTTAGGTTGTCTCCCTTAGCCTTTCCATCCCCTGATGGTACCAGCAAGGCAGTAGGTTGGTTTGTCTACCGTGGTTTCCTTCCCGTGGCTGGAGCATGTAGCGGCTCTTACCTGCTTGGTGTACCCGTCATAGGACACATGGGGTATTTCAGTGGGGAAAGCAGTGCCACTTGTCGTCCCACCCCATCCTGCTGGAATACACCGACGTTTGGTCAAGGACTGCTTACTCGACCAGTTATTATACCTGTCTCATATCGCAGTGGACGCTCCATATCTGGAGGACGTTCCACTATCCGCCACCTGTGGACGTGCATGGTTATTGACGTTTTCTTTGCATTTTTGGACTGCGGTTAGCATTTTTCTGGCTTGTTTATGAACGGTCTTTGACTATTCTCTTGGCCTTTTAGTGATTTGTTTTGCTTTCCTTTGACTTTTGAAATGTTTCCGAAGACTTCTTAACGTCACAACACATGCAAAGACCGAGTTACAAATGAGGAAATATGAGAAAGAATTAAAACAGCAGTAGGGACCGTTGAAGACATTGGCGGCGCTCAAAGATGCAAACTCGCTTCGTACTGCTGCATATTGAGATCAAGCGGTCTTGCAAACACGATCCTGCACTGAAAGGTGCATGGCGGACAACGAAGAGGTCGTCCCAAAAAGAGTTGGAAGGACAATATAAAAGAATGAACCAATCTCCGACCAGAGGAGACCCAGGCAGCGACCGCTGACAGAGAGGAGTGGCGAGAGTTTGTGGCTGTGTTTTCATGTGTTCCCCAAAGTCCTCACCGGTTACGAGATGAATTGACTTGACTTAACGTTTAACAGTTGAGATGTTGTGTATTTTTTCATCAATTTAGTTTTCAAAGCGATTTTGGCCTTTTATCAAGTTTTGTAGAGTTGTGTTTGGCTTATTTTTTAGTGTTTGTCTGGCAACCGTGATGGTGGGAGGTAACTCTGTAGAGAAGACGTGCCTGGCCCGACCTGCAGCTACAGACGACACAACGGACAGCAGACGGTACAACCATCGTCACTCACAGTTTCTATGCTTTTAAAGTCAATTGTTCGGCCAGTGCGCTAGATTGAATGTGTTAAATGAGTCTCATCTACAGTATTAATCATTCAGGTCTACCAGAATAGGAAGCGATTCATTATTGATTTTCAGGATTAAAGTTTGTAACAATGTCATGTGAATGTGATTTCTGGTAGGAGCCGACAGGATCGTCTGGGATGGGAAGTTGTGTCATGTCCATGAGTTGATCACTTGGTGGAAGAAAGTCCAGATTATACGGTCATGAACATTATGTTTTAACATGATCTGTGTGACGACCAGGGTTATATGTGAATGGTCAGTTTTAGCGATAGTGGGAAAGCTTGACTATCGCAGCTAAGAATCGGGGTAAGTAAATCATCACAATTCATTCATCATAACATAATCATTGATTGCATCTTCGGTCATTCGTCTTTTCTTACAAGTTACAGCACACCTGACCAACATTACACACATTCCTTCCATGTCATTGACAAAATAGCATTGTTGATTGTAGGGTTCAATGTTATGATAGAAAAACGACGAGGACAAAATAAACAAGCTGAAAAGGGCTCAGTATCATGAGTATGTTCATTGTTCTGGACAGGTTTTAGCTTAATCAATCATGAATGATATTCTACATCATACATGCTTTCTCTTCTGTAAGGGAAATATATGTAAGATTGTATGGATAATCTGTACGTTGATGAGTGAAGTCTGAGATAGTCAGTTTTGTGCAGAAAATAGATGAAAGATTGCACGGATAATCTGAACGTTGATGAGTAAAGTCTGAGGCAGTCAGTTTTGTGAAGGAAACAAATTTTGTTATTTTAAAACAAAGAATAATAACTATTAGTGTTGGTTACAGCGAACGATTACCGTAAGATGCCTGTGATCATATTCATTAACTGTAACCAGATCTAGCAACATTTAGAGATTTATGTCAGAGGCACAGAATGACGACTTCCCTAATCAGTATCAAAGATTATGTAAAGTGAAAGACTATGGGAGAGGTTCTTTTTCTAAACGGATGCTCAATAATTCATGTTAGAATCTGAAACTTTAGGCCCTACAAACATAAGTTGGACTGGGTGCTGTATGTGATCGTGAGTGCTAATGCTAATGACATGCTCTGTGTTTGAAAGGCTGCAAGCGAATATCTAGAACCACTTAGGCATCAGTGTCGCCATCAGGGTAAAAGTGCATTGTGCTGTAATGTTAACCATTCTGCTCAACTCCTGCAAAATATGGACGGTGTATAGCGAGGGGTTTGCTGGGGACAAGAATAGCACCACTACCTCACAGAGCATGTCGTAAGCGGCGACTGTGTGACATGGCATAACCCCGACCATGGTTAAGTGGTTTGTTAAGAACAGCATAGATGGCACCTAACAGGCTACAGGTCTACTTTGCTCTAGTATTTGAGTCTATTAAGATGGACACACACATCAGTTAACCACCCTCCATAGCCTCGAGCCTAAGCAGGAAATCCTCCTCCTGGCTACATCCAGCTCACGCCAGAGATGGAACCTACACAGGAGCTTATGCTCCTGTAGAAGTACAGGTCTACTAAGACTAAGATAGCAAATATGCAGAATAGATAAATCGATTTCTCTGAATCAGGTGGCAGTACAAAGTACTCGAAAATTCGTAGAATGTCAAACATATTGAGCGTCCATACACTTCTGCAAGAAGCCCGAATAAGATGGAGGGGACATGCTGTTCGCACGCCTGATGAGCTCAGAACAGGCATACTCTCATCACGGACACAGAAGAAATACTGCAGATACTCCTCAATAATGTCTTTAAAGATCTTCTCTAACGTGCTAACTTCACTCAAGGTGCTCAGATCGAAGAGCAAAACATCGCAGAGGCTCAGATAAATGTATGCACATGATCACATATGATTTATTTGTATGTGCTCAAGTGGAGCATAGGACCACCGCTACAGTTGCTAATGTTACAGGAAGTTACACCATTCATATGTAATAATGTGCATACATTTTTCATGTTAATAATAATTAAAGTTTGGGATCAAGATGCTGAGCAGCATATGAGCTGCAGCTGTCAGCGACCCAAAGCTGACTGCTAGCGTCATCAGGGACGTCTTGAAACATGCAGGACTCAAACCCATGCTGAACCCACTCCAGAGAACTAAAAAGACCTTTCTACTCCTCCACGTGGTAATCCTCGATAGCAGGCTGGCTAAGGAGAAGATATAGAAGAGGGGAGGCTAAACTGGTACTGCAATAATGCCTGCTGCTGAAGACGGATGTGTCGGACCGACATGTGGAAATATTGCATTCAAGCTGTAAACTAGCGACACGCCGCATTTCGTTCTTTGGACTATATTTTGCTGCTCGCAGGCCTTGATTGTGGCAGATTGAGAATGAATGCAGAAGAAGAAACAAAGTTCATATAATGTAAATGACTAACTGAGTGAAATAGAAACAACTGGGTTCCTTCCTTACACGTTAACAAAAAAAAAAAAAAAAAAAAAAAGGCAAAAGTTGCATGTATAGCAAGCACTAAAAAGTAGTTGTAGGTCAGGATGTCTGAAACTTTTAACATAAAGAACCTTTGAGGTAATTGTTAGTTCTCACTGAACCTTTGAGATAATTGTTAGTTCTCACTGAACCTTTGAGGTAATTGTTAGTTCTCACTGAACCTTTGAGGTAATTGTTAGTTCTCACTGAACCTTTGAGGTAATTGTTAGTTCTCACTGAACCTTTGAGATAATTGTTAGTTCTCACTGATCCTTTGAGGTAATTGGTTCTCACTGAACCTTTGAGATAATTGGTTCTCACTGAACCTGTGAGATAATTGGTTCTCACTGAACCTTTGAGATAATTGTTAGTTCTCACTGAACCTTTGAGGTAATTGTTAGTTCTCACTGAACCTTTGAGATAATTGGTTCTCACTGAAACTTTGAGATAATTGGTTCTCACTGAAACTTTGAGATAATTGGTTCTCACTGAACCTTTGAGGTAATTGGTGGTTCTCACTGAACCTGTGAGGTAATTGGTGGTTCTCACTGAACCTTTGAGGTAATTGGTTCTCACTGAACCTTTGAGATAATTGATAGTTCTCACTGAACCTGTGAGATAATTGATAGTTCTCACTGAACCTGTGAGATAATTGGTTCTCACTGAACCTTTGAGATAATTGTTAGTTCTCACTGAACCTTTGAGATAATTGTTAGTTCTCACTGAACCTTTGAGGTAATTGTTAGTTCTCACTGAACCTTTGAGATAATTGTTAGTTCTCTCTGAACCTGTGAGATAATTGTTAGTTTTCACTGAACCTTTGAAGTAATTGTTAGTTCTCACTGAACCTTTGAGATAATTGTTAGTTCTCACTGAACCTGTGAGATAATTGTTAGTTCTAATTGAACCTTTGAGATAATTGTTAGTTCTCACTGAACCTTTGAGATAATTGGTTCTCATTGAACCTTTGAGATAATTGTTAGTTCTCAATGAACCTTTGAGGTAATTAGTTTTCACTGAACCTGTGAGATAATTGTTAGTTCTCACTGAAACTTTGAGGTAATTAGTTCTCACTGAACCTGTGAGATAATTGGTTCTCACTGAAACTTTGAGGTAATTGTTAGTTCTTACTGAACATTTGATATAATTGTTAGTTCTCACTGAACCTTTGAGATAATTGTTAGTTCTCACTGAACCTTTGAGGTAATTGGTTCTCACTGAACCTTTGAGATAATTGTTAGTTCTCACTGAACCTTTGAGGTAATTGGTTCTCACTGAACCTTTGAGATAATTGTTAGTTCTCACTGAACCTTTGAGATAATTGTTATAGTTCTCACTGATCCTTTGAGGTAATTGGTTCTCACTGAACCTTTGAGGTAATTGTTAGTTCTCACTGAACCTTTGAGATAATTGTTAGTTCTCACTGATCCTTTGAGGTAATTGGTTCTCACTGAACCTTTGAGATAATTGGTTCTCACTGAACCTGTGAGATAATTGGTTCTCACTGAACCTTTGAGATAATTGTTAGTTCTCACTGAACCTTTGAGGTAATTGTTAGTTCTCACTGAACCTTTGAGATAATTGGTTCTCACTGAAACTTTGAGATAATTGGTTCTCACTGAAACTTTGAGGTAATTGTTAGTTCTCACTGAACCTTTGAGATAATTGTTAGTTCTCACTGAACCTTTGAGATAATTGTTAGTTCTCACTGAACCTTTGAGATAATTGTTAGTTCTCACTGAACCTTTGAGATAATTGTTAGTTCTCACTGAACCTTTGAGATAATTGTTAGTTCTCACTGAACCTTTGAGATAATTGTTAGTTCTCACTGAACCTTTGAGGTAATTGGTTCTCACTGAACCTTTGAGATAATTGTTAGTTCTCACTGAACCTTTGAGATAATTGTTAGTTCTCACTGAACCTTTGAGATAATTGTTAGTTCTCACTGAACCTTTGAGATAATTGTTAGTTCTCACTGAACCTTTGAGATAATTGTTAGTTCTCACTGAACCTTTGAGGTAATTGGTTCTCACTGAACCTTTGAGATAATTGTTAGTTCTCACTGAACCTTTGAGATAATTGTTAGTTCTCACTGAACCTTTGAGATAATTGTTAGTTCTCACTGAACCTTTGAGATAATTGTTAGTTCTCACTGAACCTTTGAGATAATTGTTAGTTCTCACTGAACCTTTGAGATAATTGTTAGTTCTCACTGAACCTTTGAGATAATTGTTAGTTCTCACTGAACCTTTGAGATAATTGGTTCTCACTGAACCTTTGAGGTAATTGGTTTATAATGGGAGTGGTACCACAAAGTCACTAATGTCAATCTGCTGGAAAAAGGAAGGAAGACTAACGTCTAGTCATACAAAATATACTGATCAGACATGTTAGGTTCAGACAAAACATTCTGGATAAGACCCTCACCTTGCCTTCCTCACAGCTCTCCCTGGAAATGGGTTGTTTTCATGGCAGTCTGGCTAACACGGCGAGGGATTGACGTGATCCCTGTAGTAGTGAGCGACACGCATATGAAGCCAAGCATAGCACACCTGCCTGGAAGAACCCTGTCCACCTTCATCAGTATGCTCGGGATGTGAGGAAAGCTACTGCAACTCGCCACTTAACGTCCTCTTCAGGACGCACAAAAGAGTAACATACTCATTGTGGGCATTCACAAACAACAACGTGTTGGAAAGAGATGTTGGTGCTGGATAGGACTTACTTTGTGAAAAGAACCTAAAGATTTTGTGTTGGTGCTAGATAGGACTTACTTTGTGAAAAGAACCTAAAGATTTTGTGTTGGTGCTAGATAGGACTTACTTTGTGAAAAGCACCTAAAGATTTTGTGTTGGTGCTGGATAGGACTTACTTTGTGAAAAGAACCTAAAGATTTTGTGTTGGTGCTAGATAGGACTTACTTTGTGAAAAGAACCTAAAGATTTTGTGTTGGTGCTAGATAGGACTTACTTTGTGAAAAGCACCTAAAGATTTTGTGTTGGTGCTGGATAGGACTTACTTTGTGAAAAGAACCTAAAGATTTTGTGTTGGTGCTAGATAGGACTTACTTTGTGAAAAGAACCTAAAGATTTTGTGTTGGTGCTAGATAGGACTTACTTTGTGAAAAGCACCTAAAGATTTTGTGTTGGTGCTAGATAGGACTTACCTTGTGAAAAGAACCTAAAGATTTTGTGTTGGTGCTAGATAGGACTTACTTTGTGAAAAGAACCTAAAGATTTTGTGTTGGTGCTAGATAGGACTTACTTTGTGAAAAGCACCTAAAGATTTTGTGTTGGTGCTGGATAGGACTTACTTTGTGAAAAGAACCTAAAGATTTTGTGTTGGTGCTAGATAGGACTTACTTTGTGAAAAGCACCTAAAGATTTTGTGTTGGTGCTAGATAGGACTTACTTTGTGAAAAGCACCTAAAGATTTTGTGTTGGTGCTAGATAGGACTTACCTTGTGAAAAGAACCTAAAGATTTTGTGTTGGTGCTAGATAGGACTTACTTTGTGAAAAGAACCTAAAGATTTTGTGTTGGTGCTAGATAGGACTTACTTTGTGAAAAGCACCTAAAGATTTTGTAACACAGATACTGTTCTGGAGCCCAAAGACTAAGATTAATATGAGCAGCTAAAACCACACAGTGAGAAAGGAACTGCAGCCAAACTTGAGGGATCTAGAACAGTTGTCATCTGTGTTAGAGAGAATGGCAAAGGATAGACATAGTTAGGGAGCTGTTTGTTGAAGACCTGTGCTCCATCATTAGATTTCAGTGAACCCCTGTGCACACTTGATACTATCTACATCTCGTGGTACCTTACTGTGGATTGTCAGAAACTTGTAAATATAATAATAACAAATAATTGCATATGATTTATTGAATGATTTCATCCGAGCGGTTTCTGAGACAAATGGAATAGGCCACTGTTTCCTTCCTTGAATGTCATACCAGATGACACAAGAGAGTTGTGCATAGGGCAGGCACCCCTATCATATAAAAACCGTTGCTATGAAGCCACACTGTAATAAATAGAATCAGGCTTCCCTAAAAGCTGTTTATCGTACTCCTTTCCCAGAACCGCAAAAGGTTCATCACTCAGCGTGTGAGTGACTTGGGCATCTCTCCCAGGCTGTATTCTAGTCAATTATAGCCATGTCTAAATTTCACACACCAAACTGACACTGTTTGCAGCTAGGGTGAAGGGCGCCAGTCTCATGAAGTTCAGCTGTAAAATATGACACAGGTTTAACTTATTCACTCCATAGCAATGCTGTGAGAGTTGTTTTGAGAATTCCTCTGCGCTGTAACAGCTCCGTGAGAGTTGTTTTAGATGTAGTTGCTAAAATTTAATTATAAATTAAACAATACATTCTTAGTAGAAAATTTGAGTGGTAGATGAGACATCCGGCGGAAATTTTGGCACAAGATTCAGTTTTTTTATAGTTTTATTTTGTTGTTTATATACATTCTGTATGGTAATCATGAGCGTTTTGATTTTAAAACATTTTGGCTAGTCATTTGCCTACACGTTCTAAGTCTCTAAAGCGTAAAGTTTACTACAAAATATCATGGAAATTGAAGAGGAGTTGTTTGAAACGGATAGTTTGTTATCAAATTATGAAAGTGATGCAGAAATGTTCGATAAATCAAACATTACTAATATTTGCACCTTTCGGTTCAACATATCTGATTTCAGCAGGCATTTTTGGGTACAGGGTTAACCTTCCACATTCGATCCCTTCTCCTTAGCCAATATGCCCTGCTGCAGCCTGTTAGCCAGGTTCACCACGTGGAGGTGTAGAAGGGTCTTGGTAGCTCTGGTTTGTTGACCCTGACACTAGCAGTCAGCTTTGGGTCGCTGACCCCTACAGCAGCTTTGGGTTGCTGACTGCTACAACAGCTTTGTGTCGCTGACTGCAACAACAGCTTTGGGTCGCTGACTGTTACAACAGCTTTGGGTCGCTGACTGCTACAGCAGCTTTGGGTTGCTGACTGCTACAACAGCTTTGGGTTGCTGACTGCTACAACAGCTTCGGGTTGCTGACCACTACAACAGCTTTGGGTTGCTGACTGCTACAACAGCTTTGGGTCGCTGACCCTGACACTAGCAGTCAGCTTTGGGTCGCTGACTGCTACAACAGCTTTGGGTCTCTGACTGCTACAACAGCTTTGGGTCTCTGACTGCTACAACAGCTTTGGGTCTCTGACTGCTACAACAGCTTTTTGTTGCTGACCACTACAGCAGCTTTAAGTCGCTGACCACTACAATAGCTTTGGGTCACTGACCACTACAACAGCTTTGGGTTGCTGACCACTACAGCAGCTTTGGGTTGCTGACCACCACAACATTTTTGGGTCGCTGACCGCTACAACAGCTTTGGATTGCTGACCACTACAGCAGCTTTGGGTTGCTGACCACTACAGCAGCTTTGGGTCACTGACCGCTACAACAGCTTTAGGTTGCTGACCACTACAGCAGCTTTGGGTTGCTGACCACTACAGCAGCTTTGGGTTGCTGACCACTACAACAGCTTTGGGTTGCTGACCACTACAACAGCTTTGGGTCGCTGACCGCTACCACAGCTTTGGGTCGCTGACCGCTACAACAGCTTTGGGTTGCTGACCCTGACACTAGCTGTCAGCTTTGTGTCGCTGACCGCTACAACAGCTTTGGGTCGCTGACCGCTACAACAGCTTTGGGTTGCTGACCGTTAAAACAGCTTTGGTGTACTGGCCTTGCTGACCACTACAACAGTTTTGGGTCACTGACCGCTACAACAGCTTTGGGTCGCTGACCGCTACAACAGCTTTGGGTTGCTGACCGCTACAACAGCTTTGGGTTGCTGACCACTACAACAGCTTTGGGTTGCTGACCGCTACAACAGCTTTGGGTTGCTGACCACTACAACAGCTTTGGGTTGCTGACCGCTAGCGCGGGTTTGAGTTGCTGACCACTACAACAGTTTTGGGTCGCTGACTGCTACAACAGCTTTGGGTTGCTGACCACTACAACAGATTTGGGTTGCTGACCACTACAATAGCTTTGGGTTGCTGATTGCTACAAGAGCTTTGGGCTGCTGACCGCTACAACAGCTTTGGATCGCTGACCGCTACAATAGCTTTGGGTTGCTAACCACTACTTCAGCTTTGGGTTGCTGACCCTGATACTAGCTGTCAGCTTTGGGTCACTGACCTCTACAACAGCTTTGGGTTTCTAGTCGCTACAACAGCTTTGGATCGCTGACCGCTACAATAGCTTTGGGTTGCTAACCGCTACAACAGCTTTGGGTTGCTGACCCTGATACTAGCTGTCAGCTTTGGGTCGCTGACCTCTACAACAGCATTGGGTTGCTAGCCGCTACAACAGCTTTGGGTTGCTGACCACTACAACAGCTTTGGGTTGCTGACCACTACAACAGCTTTGAGTTGCTCACCACTACAACTCATCCACTGCTCAGCATCTTGATCCCAGCTGGATATCAGTGAGTAAATGTTTGGCGTAACAGGTTGGGTTCAGTACTTCTTCCAACAAACCCTATAATTAAAATGAACAAAAACATATTTTAAAATGCTTATGACAAGAACAAGAATATTACCACTGTCCCAAAGAGAGCATGTCATAAGAGGCGATTAGCTATGACATGGCATTACACCGGTCATGGTTTGGTGGGTTTTTTTGAGCTGCATAGATGGCGTCTAACAGGCTATGGGTCTACTTTGGTGTTTTAGTCTATAAAGATGAACCTGCACAAGGAAACGCACCTCAACAATAACCATAAATTCTCAATCAGAGGATATCAGACCTTCCGTCTAGATAGAGAAGGCCACAAAGGAGGGGTCCTGATACTGACCAGAAACAGCATACCGAGTAGCGCGGTACCTGTCAATCACACCGGACAAGCAGAAATTGTAGGAGTTGACATAATGGCTAAAGAGACGAAGCTCCGCATTTTCAATCTGCACGGACCACCAAACAGAGACCTATCGCTCTCGAGTATGGAGGTCAGAGACTCCAACTGCATAGTAGTTGGAGATTTCAACAGCCACTCGGAGAGATGGGGATACTCTGACACAGACAGTAGAGGTGACGAAGTGGAAGATTGGGAGATAGATGCAAATCTCTCCCTAATCAATAGGCCGGAGGATAGCCCTAGCTTCTATTCAAGAACATGGCATACCACCTCGACTCCAGATTTGGCCTTCTCCACACAGGACATACACTATAAAATAGACCGCCAGGTGCTAAACCAACTGGCAGGTAGCGACCACAGGCCGATCAGGCTAACCATTGACATGGAAGTAGGCCCACAGGAAACAAAACCGCTCCCACGTTGGAATTACAAACGAGCCGACTGGGACAGATTTGCAATCCTGACAGATGGGCTGTGTGAAACCATCAACACACGAAACACCAAAATGAAGCCCATGGTGGAGAGCCTAAGCAAGGCAATAATGCAAGCCGCCACTGAAACCATCCCAAGAGGAGCTAGGAAAAACTATAAGCCCTACTGGAATGATGAGTTACAGAAAGTGGAAGATGCAGTAACAAATGCTAGGAACATGGCAGAACGAGAAAAATCCATGGAGGCAAACATCGCCCTCAAAGCCGCCGCGGCGAAGTACAAACACACTCTCAAGCAAACAGCAAGAGAAAGTTGGAAAAATAAAACGGAAAGTCTGAACCTGGACAAAGAAGGGAACAAGCTATGGAAGCTAGTCAGAGCCATGAATGACGAAACCCCGTCAAATAAACAAATTACTATCAAGCAGGGCGAGAACTTGATCACAGGTAAGAAAGCCGCAAACGCCTTTGTCGATCACTATGCCAGAGCAAACCACATCGAGGTCCCTGCAGATAAGCATACAGACATTAGCGAAGAGCTAAAGGGACACGAAAACATAAATACGGCTCCTGAAGAGCACATGATGGCCAAACTAACAATGCGCGAAATGGAAGAGGCTATGAGAACACTAAAGAAAAGGAAATCTCCCGGAAAAGACGGGATAACAAACGAAATGCTGATGGGGCTGGGCCAAACAGCGAAGAAGAAACTACTATCAGTCCTGAACCAAAGCTGGAAAAGGGGTATTGTACCCCAGGCATGGAAAGATGCAATACTGGTACCAGTACCAAAAACAGGGAAGGACAAAACACATCCAAATGGATACAGGCCCATTAGCCTACTGAGCTGTGTCGGCAAGCTGATGGAACGGATGATAAACACCAGACTGATGTGGCATCTGGAAGAAAAACGAATACTAATTCCACAGCAAGCCGGCTTTAGACAGCACAGATCCACTGAGGACCAGGTCATCCTCATAGCCCAGGAGATAGAAGATGCCTACCAGGCACAGAAACACACAGTAGCTGTTTGGGTGGATCTGGAAAAGGCATTTGACAAAGTCTGGAAGGATGGACTTAGAGTCAAGCTAAGAAGAAGTGATGTTTGTGGGAAGATGTACAAGTGGATCAACCACTACCTCAAACAAAGAACGGCCAGAGTCCAAGTACAAGGGCAGATGAGCAAAAAGGTGACACTCGAGCAGGGAGTACCCCAAGGGGGAGTATTGTCACCCACACTCTTCCTGGTATATATAAACGATATTACAGAGAATATACCAAGAAGAGTCCATAGCTCAATGTTTGCAGACGATCTGGCTATGTGGACCTCTGAAAAGAATCTCACCATAGCAAGAAATCGGATGCAGACGGCCCTAACATCGCTGGAAGAGTGGGCGAACTCATGGCTGGTCAAAATAAACGAGGAGAAAACCACGTGCACAATATTCTCGCTCTCATTAAAACCCCAAAGTACCAAATTAAGTCTGAATGGCAAAATCCTGCAGCCAAACGACAACCCAACCTATCTGGGAGTCACATTTGATCGGCGCATGACATGGAAAAGTCAGATTGAGAGAAACCGAATGAAAGCCATAGAAAGAATGGCGATCATGAGGAAACTTGCTGGCACAAGCTGGGGAGCAGACGAAGGCATACTAAAGAAACTGTACACTGGAAGAGTGAGACCAGTTCTCGAGTATGGCATTGCGGCATGGACAACCGCAGCGAAGGCGAACTTCGATAAAGTTAACAAACTTCAAAACCAAGCCATGAGAATTATAACAGGTGGCATGAAGTCAACGCCAATTGTAGAACTTGAAAATATTACAAAATTGCAATCCATGACCGATAGAAGAGACTGCAGAGCCCAGCTGCAGTCAGAGAAACTCAGAAGACTGACGGACCATCCAATGTACCAGAGACTAAACAATTTGGGAAATGGGAAACTAAAGCGGAGAAACTTTGCAGAAATAGCCAAAGCAAAGATGCACGAAGATCCCATAAACGCACTAACAACACCAAAACCCATCACTGCTGTACGAAAACCTACTTGGAGGCAGGATATATTTCCAGAGGTGGTAGAAAATATACCAGGTATTGCAAACAAAAACTGCCAGAGTGAAAAAGAAAGGAGAGACACTACCCTAAGCTTCATAACGAAAAGCTACCCAAGCATGGACTGGACCCATGCATACACCGACGGTTCTGTAACAAACACTACACAGAACGGAGGGGCAGGAGCATTCCTGAACCTACCAAATAGCAGAAAAATAACACTGTCACTCGCTACTGGTAAGTACACAAGCAATTTCAGAGCAGAGGCAGAGGCACTGAGGGCGGCAGTGGAAGAAATGGTAACACACAGTGAAAATGAGAGCCATATAGTCCTGCTGACAGATGCTCTCGAAGTAGTCACAGCGCTAAAAAGCCAGAAAAACACTGAGCTTAATGACTTAAGAGCAGCACTCTGCAAACTGTGCCAGCAGTCCGCACCAAAAAGGGTAGTGGTACAGTGGGTTCCGTCACACTGCAACATCCAAGGCAACGAGGAGGCAGACAGACTGGCAAAAGAAGGTGCAAGGCTACCACAAACAGATACCAGTATGACATACGAAGAGTCAAAACGGCTTATCAAAGCCAGATACATGACCAAATGGGAAACCGAACATACTGGTTACACCAAAAACGATGCCTATTACCAGTTGAACCGAAGAGAGCAGGTCGTTGTCTTCAGACTTCGCACTGGCCACAACAGACTGAGGTACCACCTATTCAACAAATTGAAGATAGGGTGTACCGACGAATGCCCGTGCGGTACTGGTAAAATGACCACTGAACATCTGCTGCAGAACTGCCCGACATACGAGGATCAGAGAGAGCAGATGTGGCCATTGCCAGTGGAACTGCGAGACAAGCTCTATGGTAGTGGCGAGAGTCTCAGGATGACCGCCGCTTTTTTCGAGAAAATAATGGTTACTGTCTGACTGTGTACGCAGAAGAAGAAGAAGAAGAACCTGCACATCGGTTGACCACCCTCCGTAAGCGATTATCCCAACGCTGTGTAGTATTGAACTGCTCGAGCTTAGCCCGCTTAGCAGGAAATTCTTCTCCTGGCCACATCCAGCTCCTACCAGAGCTTTGACCTGCACAAGGGCATCTGCCCCTGTAGAAGTACAGGTCGACTAAGACAAATATTTTGAAACTGAAGTATTTCTTAAACACAGTCACTATAAAGTATAGCAAAACAACAAAGCATGATTTAAACCAATACAACTGTCACAATGCATGAACGAACACAGATACTGATTCAGATTTAACCGGTAGGCTGTCTATTCTCTGCCCAGTCAGCTGATGTAACCTGTGACACAGTAAAGTACTGATCGCAAGGACCATGTGTCAAGTTAGTGCAGAATTGAAACTGAAAGTTATCAAACTTTTTTTTTTGCGGAGGAATGTTATCATTCTCTTTGGTTTCGTATTCGATTGCAGGACACTATTCGGTAGAATATGAGTAATCAATTGAATACACTATTTGATACCAAATTGACTACAAATCAAAAATTCAGTGCATCGCCACTCACCGCCTCTATATTTTGGGAGCAGGATTCTAACGTGCTCATGAGACTTCCAAGCATCTTCCGCTGTTTATCAGGTATTCTATACGCTCCTAATTTTTCTATTACTTTGTGGGTTCAAGTCCAGTTTCACATCTGGGTGTAAAAGTATTTATTTGTTACAAGGAAGCATGTCTGCCTAATCTATCCTTACTTTCTTTCCATGTGTACACAGGACCTCTAAGTTCATCATTCATCTCCGAGAGGACTAGGTGCCGATCTCACCTGCCTTGAGTTCATCGAACGTTTGAAACCTGCGTTATTCAAACACCCACTGCTTTATGCTTTTGTTTCTTGAGAGACAAGCTCCTTACATACATACATACATACATACATACATACATACATACATATACATACAAATAAACAAATTTGCACAATATGGTACATTCACTAATGTTAATTGTTAATCATTGCACGTGTATCTATTTATAAAACCTTCTCAGACTGTCGGGGTGTTCTTAACTGTATGATATAACTGGGCCCCACGTAAGCTGTAACAGGACCCCACACAGGCTATAACAGGACCCCATACATGCTATAATAGGACCCCACACAGGCAATAACAGGACCCCACGCAGGGTATAACAGGACTCCAGACAGGCTATAACAGGACTCCAGACAGGCTATAACAGGACCCCACACAGGCTATAACAGGACCCCAGATGGGCTATAACAGGACCCCACACAGGCTATAACAGGACCCCACACAGGCTATAACAGGACTCCAGACAGGCTATAACAGGACCCCACACAGGCTATAACAGGACCCCAGATGGGCTATAACAGGACCCCACGCAGGCTATAACAGGACCCCACACAGGCTATAACAGGACCCCAGACAGGCTATAACATGACCCCACACAGGCTATAACAGGACCCCAGATGGGCTAAAACAGGACCCCACACAGGCTATAACAGGACCCCACACAGGCTATAACAGGACCCCACACAGGCTATAACAGGACCCCAGACAGGCTATAACTCAGGACCGCACACAGGCTATAACAGGACCCCACACAGGCTATAACAGGACCCCACACAGGCTATAACAGGACCCCAGACCGGCTATAACTCAGGACCAAACACGGGCTATAACAGGACCCCAGACCGGCTATAACAGGATCCCACACCGGCTATAACAGGACCCCAGACCGGCTATAACAGGACCCCACACAGGCTATAACAGGACCCCAGACAGGCTATAACTCAGGACCCCAGACCGGCTATAACAGGACCCCACACAGGCTATAACTCAGGACCCCAGACAGGCTAAAACACCGGCTATAACTCAGGACCCCAGACCGGCTATAACAGGACCCCACACAGGCTATAACTCAGGACCGCACACAGGCTATAACAGGACCCCAGACCGGCTATAACAGGACCCCACACAGGCTATAACAGGATCCCAGACAGGCTATAACACCGGCTATAACTCAGGACCCCAGACCGACTATAACAGGACCCCACACAGGCTATAACTCAGGACTCTAAACAGGGCACCTATTGCTAACAATGACGAATAACGCCTGAACTCTGGATTTAATCTGTCACACTTATGTCGTCCCATGTGACATGTGTGTCATTATCCCAAATGTCACACTTATGTCATTAGATGACCATGCGGAGATACAGTCTTCATTGGTGTGCTGTGTCATCTCAACCGCCCACTTATGTTGATCCGTGTGCTAGCTATGTTGCTGTTGTTTTCAGTCCATGTTTCGTTCTCAAAACAGATTCTACGCCTTCCACCCTCTTTCTCTATACTCACCAGTCCCACCTCTCTCAATGATAGTCACCCCCCACCCGGCTATATACTCACCAGTCCTACCTTCTCTCTCAATGATAGTCACCCCCCCCCCACCCGGCTATATACTCACCAGTCCTACCTTCTCTCTCAATGATAGTCACCACCCCCCCCCACCACCCACCCGGCTATATACTCACCAGTTCTACCTTCTCTCTCAATGATAGTCACCCCCCCCCCCCCCCCGACCCGGCTATATACTCACCAGTCCTACCTTCTCTCACGTGCTCTTGTCCCATGACCCTTACCCCACATACCTCGTCGCCCCCACCATACAGTTGACCCATCACTGACAGCCGCATAACATACTCACCGGTTCTCAAACGCAGCCCCCGACTCAGCAACATTGTAATGTACAACCCCCATCTCAGTGACCCTGATCATCTTTCATCTTCTTCGCTTGTCCCGAAAAAGACATCTTCTTTCTTCGTGTCGTAACTGGCAGCGAGGCTACGATATCCTCGCCCTAGTCCCCAACACTTCCAGTTTCAGCGCGGTGAATTTTTCGTACCAGGTTTCGCCTCCCGTTCTTTGATCCATAATCTCTAGCGGGTGGTGCGAGTGCAGCTGTTTCCAGGGCCGTCAATTGGAGGCGGAATGGTGACTTTATCAGCTCTGATTAGCTGACTCTGACGCAACTAGTCAGCTACATGTCGCCGACCTGTCGGCTCATTCACTGCGTCTTTAGTTCCCAACTGTTCAGTGAGTCAGTGACACAGATAACTTAACACGGGACAGATATAAAGGAGGGGGTGGGGGAACTAACGTTACTTGGTTGGAGTTCATAACTGGTCTGTCTTGTGGTTGTATGGGCTACAGTTCATAACTGGTCTGTCTCGTGGTTGTATGGGCTACAGTTCATAACTGGTCTGTCTTGTAGTTGTATGGGCTACAGTTCATAACTGGCCTGTCTCGTGGTTGTATGGGCTACAGTTCATAACTGGTCTGTCTCGTGGTTGTATGGGGTACAGTCCAAAACTGGTCTGTCTCGTGGTTGTATGGGCTACAGTTCATAACTGGTCTGTCTCGTAGTTGTATGGGCTACAGTTCATAACTGGCATGTCTCGTGGTTGTATGGGCTACAGTTCATAACTGGTCTGTCTCGTGGTTGTATGGGCTACAATTCTCGTGGACCAAGCATACCGCTGTTCAAACATCACCTGGTGAAACACTAAACTATTTACACATTGATTGATGAGGTTTACAGCAGTGTAATGTTGATCTTATAATAATAGTTCGATAAAATGCGGAATTAGATAGAACGTGCGTTAAGGCTGACTGTGTTATTGAACCCCCAAGATGCGGCCCATGATGCAGCAGTGAAGGAGCTGACAGCAACCATCGGCTACAGCTGCCCGCCTGCTTGCATCAGGGTCAGTGGACCATGAGTGACAAAAACGCTATTCCGTCTCCAAGTGCTGGTCCTGGAAACAGACTGCAGCCATGCAGTCTGGCTGAGGTTAGGGATCGAAGAGGGGAGGCAAGCGAAGACTAAATAATGCCGTGCTGAAATGGAATGTGATCCCTATGGAATTTGGCAACCCTATTTGAGTTTCTTTCAATCGAGCTGTGATGGGAAAGGACATGCTACATGATGATTAAAAACATCACAAATAAACAGACAGTGGATGATCGTGGAGATTTGAGTAGAGATTTGAGTGTGTGGAAAGGAAAATCACGAAAGCTATACAAGTTGGCGCCAGGACAATCAAGGTTGAAGATCACTGATGTACTGATTATGTCTGAGGCGCAGAGTTTCGGCTTTCCTAATCAGTTACAAAGATTATATAAAGTGAAAACAATATTGGAAGGTTCTTTTTCTGAATGGACGCTCAATAATTCATGTTAGATTTTGAAACTGTTGGTCATATACAATACGCTGGGCTGGGTACACTATGGGGTCGTGTGTGTGTTCATGTTAAGTCAAGCTCTGTGTTTGGATGGCTGCAAGCGACGAGGCATTATTGTTGCCATCAAGGTAAAAGTGTAGTAGATACTCTTCACATTGGGGTGTAGTGCTTACTACCTTACTTATTGGGGAGGAAGACTAAATATACTGATCAGGCATGTTAGTCAGGGTCAGGCAAAACATACTGATCAGGAATGTTAGTCAGGGTCAGGCAAAACATACTGGTCAGACTTGTTAGTCAGGGTCAGGCAAAACATACTGATTAGACATGTTAGTCAGGGTCAGGCAAAACATACTGATTAGACATGTTAGTCAGGGTCAGGCAAAACATACTGGTCAGACTTGTTAGTCAGGGTCAGGCAAAACATACTCATTAGACATGTTAGTCAGTGGCAGGCAAAATATACTGATTAGACATGTTAGTCAGGGACGGGCAAAATATACTGACCAAGACCCTCATCTCGGCTTACTAGTAGCCCTCCCTGGAAACGGGCTATTCGCATGCCAGTCTGGCTAACGAGGTGAGGGATCGACGTGATCCCCGTTGTAGCGAGTGACGCGCAGATGAAGCCAATCATAGTACAACCGGCTGGAGGACCCCGGTCCACCTTCATCAGCACGCTCGGAATGTGAGGAAAGCTACTGCAACCCGCCACTTAATGTTCTTTTCAAGGCGCACACAAGAGTCACCCACTCATTGTGGGCATTCGCAAACAACAACCTTACTAAGTCACCCTACTTCTAACCTTGGGGTTTCGAGTCTTCTACCTTACTTACTTACTCACCCTACTTCTACCCTTGGGGTTTAGAGTCTTCTACCTTACTTACTTACTCACCCTACTTCTACCCTTGGGGTTTAGAGTCTTCTACCTTACTTAGCCACTCCTCTTCTACCCTTGTGTGAAGAGTCTTCTACCTTACTTAGCCACTCCTCTTCTACCCTTGTGTGTAGAGTCTTCTACCTTACTTAGACACTCCTCTTCTACCCTTGTGTGTAGAGTCTTCTACCTTACTTAGACACTCCTCTTCTACCCTTGGGGTTTAGAGTCTTCTACCTTACTTAGCCACTCCTCTTCTACCCTGGGGTGTAGAGTCTTCTACCTTACTTAGCCACTCCTCTTCTACCCTGGGGTGTAGAGTCTTCTACCTTACTTAGCCACTCCTCTTCTACCCGTGTGTGTAGAGTCTTCTACCTTACTTAGACACTCCTCTTCTACCCTTGTGTGTAGAGTCTTCTACCTTACTTAGCCACTCCTCTTCTACTCTGGTGTGTAGAGGCCTTTTATTTGTATACACTTACAATGGAGTTGTCAGACAAACAGTGATTGTCCTGTTGCGTCTTGACATGATAGACTGGTCGCCTCACTGTGGCCTCCACTATTGGCTAGAAATTCGTCACCTTTAGAATTGTTTCACGACAAGCGGCTAATAACCTGCTCTTTTGGATTGTCAACTGCCAATGGATCTTTTACGTTCACATCGTGTGCACGGGACCTCCGAGTTTATCGTCTGTCTTCGATAAGACGACGCGGCGATATCATCTCCATTGTAACTAAGAGACGCTTGATAGTTCGGAGATTTGAACACCAACCTGGGCAGCAGATGCAGCAGCGAATGAGCTGACAGCAGCCAACTGCTGATAGCTGGTTACTTGCATCAGGGTTAGGGACACATAACTGACCCAAGACGCTGTTCGGTCTCCAAGTGGGGGTCCTGGGCGCTGACATCAACCATTCAACCTGGCTAGGAGATTAGGAATTGAAGAGGGGAGGCAAACCAGGTCCCAAAATGCCGTGCTGAAATCGGATGTGTCTGCCCGAAAGGCGCATATATCACAGATTAGCTGTAAACTAACTACACGAAGTACTTTTCAGGAAACCGAGGAAAAATATGACTTCTTCTTTTCGCCTTTTTTGGGTCCCTGCTTGTGCCTTTCAGTGTCAGATTATGAAGAGGTTTCTTGACCGGGCCCTAGTATGTGCTTGTGCCTTTCAGCGTCAGGTTATGAAGAGGTTTCTTGATCGGGCCCTAGTATGTGCTTGTGCCTTTCAGTGTCAGGCTATGAAGAGGTTTCTTGACCGGGCCCTAGTATGTACTTCGTACATTGGGAGTTTCAGGGCTTCTGTTATTTTTGCTGTCCATCTTTTGCGTGGGCGGCCCTTAGCTTTGTATCCATTGTATCTGTATAATATTGCTTTCTGAGGGATACTATCTGGTGTTTGACGTGTCACGTGATGTAACCATTTGGTTTGTTGTCTCTTCATGAGGTCTAGCACAGGTGTTGTACCTACTTGTCTCCTAATGTCTTCGTTTCTGATTCTATCCATTCGTGTTACTCCAAGCATTCTGCATAAGCATTTCATCTCTGTTGTTACGATGTTTATTTTATCTTTGCTTGTCAATGTCCAATTCTGACACTGGTAGCACATCATGGGTAGGAACATCGTGTTGTATAGCGTTCTTTTTGTATCCATTGTCACGTGTTTACATCGTAATATCGGGGACATTTGCCCAATGATTTGACCTGCTCAATTACATCTGTGTTGGATTTCGGTGTCGCCTTTGCCATCTTCTGAGATTATGTTACCCAGGCACGTGAAATGTTTTGCCTGTTCTACTTGTTGGTAGGTTACAGTGTTACTATTCTTTGCTTCCCTCTTCGACCCGCCCTGGTAACACATGCGGCCCACCCCAACCACGTCCTCGTTTAAGTTCTTTAATCCCCTTACATTTAAGTACACAATATCACGTGTTGGGATGGGATTGTACCAAGAGGGACAATAGTATAGCCGGGGAGAGGGGAGTGCAGGTAAGCTGTGTACTGTTACCACACATTAAGATTGCCCAGCCCTTCTGGCTGGCTACTGTATGCAACATATGCAGGTTATTGAGTTTTGTGATGAAATATGTTCCTTCTCACAAGACCTAGTTGTACCACGTGACAACTGCATTCATGTTGGTCTCTACGATTGGGACGGATCATATGGTTAATCTGCCATTTAATATTATTAACGAATTTCGATACTTTTCGCGAGGCCTTGCTGTGCTTTTTTGGGGCAGTCTGCGTACGTGGATATTATCAAGTGTTAATGAGGCTCATTCGCTGCTTGATGGTTGGACTTGCTGCAAGTCGTGTGAGTATTATTGCTAGAGTTGTGAGTGAGAATTTTTGATGATGGAGTTGTGAGTGGGAATATTTGATGATGGAGTTGTGAGTGGGAATATTTGATGATGGAGTTGTGAGTGAGAATTTTTGATGATGGAGTTGTGAGTGGGAATATTTGATGATGGAGTTGTGAGTGAGAATTTTTGATGATGGAGTTGTGAGTGGGAATATTTGATGATGGAGTTGTGAGTGGGAATATTTGATGATGGAGTTGTGAGTGGGAATATTTGATGATGGAGTTGTGAGTGGGAATATTTGATGATGGAGTTGTGAGTGGGAATATTTGATGATGGAGTTGTGAGTGGGAATATTTGATGGAGTTGTGAGTGAGAATATTTGATGGAGTTTTGAGTGAGAATATTTGATGGAGTTGTGAGTGGGAATTTTTGATGATGGAGTTGTGAGTGGGAATATTTGATGGAGTTGTGAGTGGGAATTTTTGATGATGGAGTTGTGAGTGGGAATATTTGATGATGGAGTTGTGAGTGGGAATATTTGATGGAGTTGTGAGTGAGAATTTTTGATGATGGAGTTGTGAGTGGGAATATTTGATGATGGAGTTGTGAGTGGGAATATTTGATGGAGTTGTGAGTGGGAATATTTGATGGAGTTGTGAGTGGGAATATTTTATGGAGTTGGGAGTGAGAATATTTGATGGAGTTTTGAGTGAGAATATTTGATGGAGTTGTGAGCTGGAATATTTTATGATGGAGTTGTGAGTGGGAATATTTGATGGAGTTGTGAGTGAGAATATTTGATGGAGTTTTGAGTGAGAATATTTGATGGAGTTGTGAGCTGGAATATTTTATGATGGAGTTGTGAGTGGGAATATTTGATGGAGTTGTGAGTGAGAATTTTTTTATGAAGTTTTACGTGTAAGTTTTTGATTGAGTGCTTGGGCATTGTTGATGGAGTTTGTGCATTTTGGATGATTTTTTGCGCGTGTATTTTTGATGAAGTTTTTTGTGTGAACTGTTGATGGAATTTTGCGTGTGAAATTTTGTAATGGGAGTTTTACCTGCGAAATTTTTAATGGCAGTTTTGCATGTGAATTTTTGATGGAGCTATGTGTAGTAATTTTGGTTGGGGTAAGGCGTAAATTGTGAGACTTCTTTACGGCAGTGAATGAACTGACAGCAGCCAGCGACTCATAGCTGTCCACTTGCACTAGGGTCAGCGAACCAGAGACGACAAAAGACTGTATTCTGCCTCCATGCAGCGGCCCTAGAAACAGGCTGCACTAGTGCAGTCTGGAATGAGAATAGGGATCGCAGTCGAAAGGCAAACCTGGCACCCCAAAACATGCAGTTGAAATCAGATGTGTCGGACCGAGAGGCGCAGCTATCTCAACTTCGCTATAAACTACAACACAATGACGAACACAGGAGAAACGGGCGGATAATGCCTACTGACTACGACAGTAAAGGCTATGACAGTACAGACTATGACAGTAAAGGCTACGACAGTACAGGCTATGACAGCAGAGACTATGGCAATAAAGTCTATGACAGAGACACAACGTCCTCTTCAGGACGAACGCCGACGAATAAGAAGCTCGCTGACCTGCTCAGTCACGCAGGCCTGATTGTTCAACGTGTTACTAACTGATGTACAGTCATTCGTCGTGCTACTGGGTCAGCCATAACGACACTCAAATTCTGGTACTAACTGATGTACAGTCAGCCATAACGACACTCAAATCCTGGTACTAACTGATGTACAGTCAGCCATAACGACACTCAAATCCTGGTACTAACTGATGTACAGTCAGCCATAACGACACTCAAATCCTGGTACTAACTGATGTACAGTCAGCCATAACGACACTCAAACCGTAGTACTAACTGATGTACAGTCAGCCATAACGACACTCAAATCCTGGTACTAACTGATGTACAGTCAGCCATAACGACACTCAAATCCTGGTACTAACTGATGTACAGTCAGCCATAACGACACTCAAACCGTGGTACTAACTGATGTACAGTCAGCCATAACGACACTCAAACCGTGGTACTAACTGATGTACAGTCAGCCATAGAGACACTCAAATCCTGGTACTAACTGATGTACAGTCAGCCATAACGACACTCAAACCGTAGTACTAACTGATGTACAGTCAGCCATAACGACACTCAAACCGTGGTACAAACTGATGTACAGTCAGCCATAAAGACACTCACATCCCACAAGAACACTGAACTGAACGAATTGAAGGTAGCCTGGGTGAGAATGTCTCAATGGTTCCAGAAAGCAGGGATACAGTGGATACCATCACACTGTAACATCAAAGGAAACGAGAAGCCGACAGTCTAGCCAAAGAGGGAGCGAAACTGATACAGGAAGAACACCTGGTCAACTACGAAGAAGCGAAAGGGTGATACAATGTCAAGTGGGAGTAAGAATAGTCCAAACACCACAGAGATGGTGCACACTACCAACTGGCCTCTGTTACTGTGTCCTGGCTGACATGACAGGAATACAAGTAATTCAAGACTGATCCCAACACACATGCCTGAAGACTTTGTTGAACCACAAAATATAACTTTGTTGAACCACAACATACAACTTTGTTGAACCACAACATACAACTTTGTTGAACCACAACATACAACTTTGTTGAACCACAACATATGACTTTATTGAACCACAACATACAATTTTGTTGAACCACAACATAGGACCTTGTTGAACCACAACATACAACTTTGTTGAACCACAACATAGGACCTTGTTGAACCACAACATACAACTTTGTTGAACCACAACATACAATTTTGTTGAACCACAACATACAACTTTGTTGAACCTCAACATAGGACTTTGTTGAACCACAACATACAACTTTGTTGAACCACAACATACAACTTTATTGAACCACAACATACAACTTTGTTGAACCTCACCATAGGACTTTATTGAACCACAACATCCGACTTTGTTGAACCACAACATACAACTTTATTGAACCATAACACAGGACTTTATAGAAACATAACATAGGACTTTATTGAACCACAACATAGGACTTTTTTTAGCAACGTGTTTGAGACAGCTTGTCCTAACAACATGGCGTCCGTGCCAGTTCATATTTGGTTTCTGCTGCCAATAATGAGGCGCATGTTAAGCTCAGCAGCGGCGCCACACCTTGCCCACACATACACCCTGACTTGATCTCCACGTGACCCCACTTATACGTGTCATCATCATTGTCATGACGACATGGAGTGCTTGCAGTGTTTATGCTGAATCTGGCTGGTAATGATGCCTGTTACAATTTAAAATGTGCAAAGTAACGGCTATTCTGAAGAGCAATATAACATTGAACAAATATCTGCTTCGTACTAAGTTCAATCAATCAATCAAAGCCACCATAACACCTCTCGATGTTTAGGTAATTGAGCAAATACCTGCACCGAACTCAGTTCAATCAATCAATCAAAATCATCATAACTCATCTTGGTGCTTAGGCCGTTGAACAAATACCTGCACCGAACAGTTCAATCAATCAATCAGCCACTATAACACCTCTCAGTGCTTGGGTCAGTGAACAAATACCTGTACCTAACTCAGTTCAAACAATCAATCAAAACCCGCCGGTCCTCTCAATGCATACGCCTTTGACAACATCCTGCCAGCATGCACAGTTCTGGTCTGCTCTGTCTGCCTCTCTCCAGGTGTAACTTTAATGATAGCTCCCTTTCACAATCTCTATTTCGTCTATTTGTAGGTCTACCACTCTTTCCTTTCCTATTAGAATTCCACGCGAGAGCCAGTCTGGCTATGTTGGACCGTGTCGTTATCAGCGAATGTTCTACCTAGCTCCAGTTCCTTTACGTGTGGTGTTGTTCCAGCCGCTGCCACTTTGTGCCTATTCCTCGCCATGTCCTGCCACTTTGTGCTCATTCTTCACCATGTCCTGCCACTTTGTGCTCATTCCTCACCATGTCCTGCCACCACTTTGTGCCTAATTCTCACCATGTCCTACCACTTTGTGCCCATTCCTCACCAGGTTCTACCACGTTGTGCCCATTACTCACCATGTCCTGCCACTTTGTGCTCATTCCTCACCATGTCCTGCCACTTTGTGATCATTCTTCGCCATGTCCTACCACTGTGTGCCCATTACTCACCATGTCCTACCACTTTGTGCCTATTACTCACCATGTCCTGCCACTTTGTGCCCATTACTCACCATGTCCTGCCACTTTGTGCCCATTACTCACCATGTCCTACTACTTTGTGCTCATTCCTCTCCATGTCCTACCACTTTGTGCTCATTCCTCACCATGTCCTACCACTTTGTGCTCATTCCTCACCATGTCCTGCCACTTTGTGCTCATTCCTCGCCATGTCCTGCCACTTTGTCAGTTGGAATCATCAGTACTATTACTACTGGGCGTTTCCCGCCGTCGTGCATTTGAAAATAGATAGAGAGTGTAACTTGAGAAGTAATAGAGACGGGAAAACAGATCAACTTCAAAGCACAAGCCTGCTATTCGTCTGCTAGAAGAGATCTAGTAACAATATTCAGACTGGTGAACAGGTAACTCCACATTGAAGTATAATTCATTCAGCAAATGATAATGAGGAAACAGGTTTGAGGAGGGCAGGCAGTCAAAAATGTTCTCCAAGTATGTCGGCTCTACGAGAGGAGCAAAGTGACAACATGTTCTTCCCCAACCCCATTAAGAGAAGCGAGATGGGCCTGCTACACATCACCATGTTTAGAAGGAAAATAGAGGTAATTATTTGAGAGCGAACGATGAAGATAATAATACGGTTCATCGAACACTCAACAACGACTGTGATATATTGTCTTCTTCTTCTTACGCTGTCAGACGTCGACCTTTATTTTTTCTAAAAAAGCAGCGATCATCCTGAGGCTGTCGACACTGCCATAGAGCTTGTCTAGTGTTGCCACTGGTGATGGCCACATCTACTCTCTCTGGTCCTCGTATGTCGGGCAGTTTTTGCAGCAGATGTTCAGCGGTCATTTTCCCGGTGCCACACGGGCATTCATCGGTGCCGCCTATCTTCAATTTGTTGAATAAGTGGTACCTCAGTCTATTGTGGCCAGTGCGAAGTCTGAAGACCACGACCTGCTCTCTTCTGTTCAACTGGTAATAATAGGCATCGTTTTTTGTGTAGCCAGTATGTTCTGTTTCCCATTTGGTCATGTATCTAGCTCTAATAAGCCGTTTTGACTCTTCGTATGCCATATTAGTATCTAGTTGTGGTAGTCTTGCACCTTCTTTTGCCAGTCTGTCTGCCTCCTCGTTGCCTTGGATGTTACAGTGGGATGGAACCCACTGTACCACTACTCTTTTGGTTTGGATGCGGACTGCTGGCAGAGTTGACAGAGTACTGCTCTTAAATCTGATATATTGTAACAAGGTCGAGTTCAATACAGCCAGAGGAGGACAAACACGTTATCTAATGTCATGACACACGCCATGATAAAATAGAGCATATCTAGTAGTGATGTGCTCTATAGATACAATGTATGTTTGCGGAACGAGCTGCACGTCAACATCCCCTGGCACGGCACTAGGGGATGATGACATAACCATTCGAGCGCGTCGGAATTACATTCTGTTCCCGCGTGCATTAGCCCGGCGCAGCTGAAAAGGAAAATATTGGTCCATTGTATTTTCCCTGTGTTGAAAATTATGGCGGGGCTGTCATTAGTGCTTCTGACAGGCCGTCTGGCCGAGGGCCATTATGACTGATAGGGAATCTGCCAGGATCGGCTGTTGGTGTAATCGGATTGTGGTCTGCTAATAGTTCTTGGGCATTGCTGGTTGTTCTTGGGCGGAGGTCTCAAACCATAGCCAGGGACACATCAAGCGAGTCAAGTCTTTTTTCAAAAGGGTCGCAATGGCCACTATGTTCTTCTTCTTCTTCTTCTTCTTCTTCTTCTTCTTCTTCTTCTTCTTCTTCTTCTTCTTCTTCTTCTTCTTCTTCTTCTTTCGTAATCTCCCGCTACCAAGCTCTGAAAAGGCCTTTGCAAATAGCAGGATGTAGTCCGGGGAACGGAATGAGTTGTGTCGTAGTTTACAGTTTGACTGCGATATTTGCACCTTTCGGTCCGACACAGTCGACTTCAGCAGACATTTTTGAGTAGCGGGTTTGCCTTCTCTCTCCGATCCCTTCTCATTAGCCAGTCTGACATGTGGAAGCCGGTTATCCAGGATCACCGCGTGGAGGTGTAGAAGGGTCTTGACAGCCCTGATCAACTGGCCCTGACATTAGCAGTCAGCTATGGGTCGCTGCACCGCCCAGCTCTGGTCCACTGGCGCTGACGCTAGCAGTCAACTGTGGTTTGCTGACCGCTGCAGCTCCTGCACCGCCCAGCTCTGGTTCACTGGCCCTGACGCTAGAAGGCAACTTTGAGCCGCTGACCGCACAGCTCTGGTCTACTGGCCCTGACGCTAGCAGCCAACTGTGGGTCGCTGACCAATCAGCTCTGGTCCACTGGCCCTGACGCTAGCAGTCAGCTTTGAGCCGCTGACTCTGACTAACATAGTCTGATCAGTATGTTTCACCTGACTTGTTAAATACCTTTATTAATTGTCTCCCTTCTAAAATACCTTATCAGTTGTCTCACTTGTTCTATCTATCTTCAGTCCACGTAGTCGTTAGGCGTAGGTGCGACCTCCCTTGTTTCATATTTTTTGGCAGGTGAAAATCCACTGGTGCCTTGTCAGATCAATCCCATCATCTGTTAACCCTTGGAATATACGATAAGCTATATTTGGGACTGGAAGAGGTGGAAGCGTAAATTAGAGCAAGTAGACCCGCAGCCTGTCAGGCACCATCTATGCCGCTCCACTAACCACATAACCAAGACCTGATATTATAGCCACACAGTCCCCTTTTTGCGACAAATTCTCTGTGGGGCGAATATCCTTAGAATAAATTGAGTAGATTTTTAACTTGAATCTTGCCCTAGCAGCGGCCGTTAGGCCTACTCTTTTCGATTTCCAATTCCTGAGGTATTTTTTAAATGTGCGCTCCGCTGCACAACGGGTGTCTGATCTCACTAATCATAGATCAGGGGCAATTTTTACCGGATGATCCACGTGAACAAAATCTCAATCTAAACCATGATTTGAACCCGCGACCTCCAGCACCCGAGGCGAACGCCTTATCTCGAGACCACTTGTTAAATACCTTTATTAGTCGAACTTTGGATGACTAAAGAAACTGTACACTGGAAGAGTGAGACCAGTTCTCGAGTATGGCATTGCGGCATGGACAACAGCAGCGAAGGCGAACTTCGATAAAGTTAACAAACTTCAAAACCAAGCCATGAGAATTATAACAGGTGGCATGAAGTCAACGCCAATTGTAGAACTTGAAAAGATTACAAAACTGCAATCCATGACCGATAGAAGAGACTGCAGAGCCCAGCTGCAGTCAGAGAAACTCCGAAGACTGACGGACCATCCAATGTACCAGAGACTAAACAATTTGGGAAATGGGAAACTAAAGCGGAGAAACTTTGCAGAAATAGCCAAAGCAAAGATGCACGAAGATCCCATAAACGCACTAACAACACCAAAACCCATCACTACTGTACGAAAACCTACTTGGAGGCAGGATATATTTCCAGAGGTGGTAGAAAATATACCAGGTATTGCAAACAAAAACTGCCAGAGTGAAAAAGAAAGGAGAGACACTACCCTAAGCTTCATAACGAAAAGCTACCCAAGCATGGACTGGACCCATGCATACACCGACGGTTCTGTAACAAACACTACACAGAACGGAGGGGCAGGAGCATTCCTGAACCTACCAAATGGCAGAAATATAACACTGTCATTTGCTACTGGTAAGTACACAAGCAATTTCAGAGCAGAGGCAGAGGCACTGAGGGCGGCAGTGGAAGAAATGGTAACACACAGTGAAAATGAGAGCCATATAGTCTTGCTGACAGATGCTCTCGAAGTAGTCACAGCGCTAAAAAGCCAGAAGAACACTGAGCTTAATGACTTAAGAGCAGCACTCTGCAAACTGTGCCAGCAGTCCGCACCAAAAAGGGTGGTGGTACAGTGGGTTCCGTCACACTGCAACATCCTAGGCAACGAGGAGGCAGACAGACTGGCAAAAGAAGGTGCAAGGCTACCACAAACAGATACCAGTATGACGTACGAAGAGTCAAAACGGCTTATCAAAGCCAGATACATGTCCAAATGGGAAACCGAACATACTGGTTACACCAAAAACGATGCCTATTACCAGTTGAACCGAAGAGAGCAGGTCGTTGTCTTCAGACTTCGCACTGGCCACAACAGACTGAGGTACCACCTATTCAACAAACTGAAGATAGGGTGTACCGACGAATGCCCGTGCGGTACTGGTAAAATGACCACTGAACATCTGCTGCAGAACTGCCCGACATACGAGGATCAGAGAGAGCAGATGTGGCCATTGCCAGTGGAACTGCAAGACAAGCTCTATGGTAGTGGCGAGAGTCTCAGGATGACCGCCGCTTTTTTCGAGAAAATAATGGTTACTGTCTGACTGTGTACGCAGAAGAAGAAGAAGAAGAACTTTGGATGGTTTATTTCACCTCTTACGTAGACAACCGCATTTACCTATTACATTCTTCAGTCACACTTGTACTATCATGTAATGACAATCACGTTAGAGGCCCACTTGATGGACCACTTGTGGCCGTTAGACAGCTTTTTTGAGATCTAGGATCTTCCCTACTCTGTAAAAATAGGCCAAGCTGTTGACGCACCAACCCAGAATGTGTTGGAAGTGTAGCGTTGATACACATGAGTGTGCTGACATCTGGTGGCTGAGTTTTGCCAATATTTATCCATTATTACCCTCGGGCAACTGTCGAGGATTTTTGCGTTTATTTTAACAGCTTCATTTATTTTCTTGGTTGTATTTCTTCTTCTCAACCTCGATCCTGGCGAAGCGTATGGTTACTTGGAGGTCTGTGTAAGAGCGGGCACAATTGGTCTGGTGTGAGAGCGGGCACAATTGGTTTGGTGTGAGAATGGGCTGAATTTGTCTGGTGTGAGAGCGGGCACAATTGGTCTGGTGTGAGAATGGGCTGAATTTGTCTGGTGTGAGAATGGGCTGAATTTGTCTGGTGTGAGAGCGGGCACAATTGGTCTGGTGTGAGAATGGGCTGAATTTGTCTGGTGTGAGAGCGGGCACAATTGGTCTGGTGTGAGAATGGGCTGAATTTGTCTGGTGTGAGAGCGGGCGCAATTGGTCTGGTGTGAGAATGGGCTGAATTTGTCTGGTGTGAGAGCGGGCACAATTGGTCTGGTGTGAGAATGGGCTGAATTTGTCTGGTGTGAGAGCGGGCACAATTTGTCTGGTGTGAGAATGGGCTGAATTTGTCTGGTGTGAGAGCGGGCACAATTGGTCTGGTGTGAGAGCGGGCACAATTGGTCTGGTGTGAGAGCGGGCACAATTGGTTTGGTGTGAGAATGGGCTGAATTTGTCTGGTGTGAGAGCGGGCACAATTGGTCTGGTGTGAGAGCGGGCACAATTGGTCTGGTGTGTGAGCGGGCACAATTGGTCTGGTGTGAGAGCGGGCACAATTGGTCTGGTGTGTGAGCGGGCACAATTGGTCTGGTGTGAGAGCGGGCACAATTGGTCTGGTGTGAGAGCGGGCACAATTGGTCTGGTGTGAGAGCGGGCACAATTGGTCTGGTGTGAGAGCGGGCACAATTGGTCTGGTGTGAGAATGGGCAGAATTGGGCTGGTGTGAGAGAGGGCAGTATCGTATTTACTGGCATAATTTCATCTTCCGTTGACTTTCAAGGTCAGCGTGAGGGCCCCATGTCATGCAACATCTAACACATAACACAAATAAGGAATACCAGAAATAGGTCCGCATGACTTCGAAAATAAACTGAAATTTGCACATTTAGAATTAATATTTTCCAGAACAATTCGCACATACCACCCGGCATGCTGTAAGGACCCGAACATCTCATGCCGCATTATGCCTGGCGCGTATTTTTATTACCTTGAGCTTAGATCTTAAATACATTCGTCAAGTAGGTCGTCACCTACCGACACATTGTCAGTGGTCCTAGTCTCGCCTCTGTCTCGCACACTATTCTTCGCTAGAGATGTGTTAGATTCCACTGTTAGTCACTTCAAGATCACTCTGGTTAATTCGAGATATATGGGCACCGCCGTTGGGGATAACGTTATAAATCGAGTACCGATTTGCGGTTGGTTAGATCAGAGTGTATTGTACCCGATAATCTATTCTCGAAGTCTTCTCTGGCGTAATATTCTACCAACGCCGGCTTGCATCAAGGTCAGAGGACCATAGCTCATCAAAACCTCTCCCGCTTCCATGTGGCCACCCTTGAAACAGGCTGCACTAGTCAATATTGTAGTCTGGCTATGGGATAGAGATTGCAGAATCAAGACAAACCCGTTACGAAAAACAGCCATCTGAAACCAGATGTCGGACCCAAAGGCGTCAAACCACAGCCTGACAGCGGTATGTTCGCCACTGCCTGGCCACAGGAACATGCGATCTTCAAACTACTGCCTGGTCACAAGAACATACTATCTTCAAACCCCTGCCTGGGGACGGCGTGGCCTAGTGGTTAAGTGGCACGGCTCACAACCAGAAGGTGCTGGGTTCTATCCCCATCACAGCACCGGCCGTTACCCCGGGGAAGCAAACCCTTAGAAAATGCAGGAGGAAGCAGACCCTTACATAAAATGCATGCTGAAGTCGGATGCACTGGGCCGACAGGCGCAAAATAAAAACCACAGTGTAACGCACACACGCCTTGGGGAATAGAAAAATAAGGCGAACGCAAATAAAAAAAATAATAAATAAATAAAAAAATAAAAAAACCCTGCCTGACCACAGGAACATACTATCTTCAAACCACTGCCTGGCCACAAGAACATACTATCTTCAAACCCCTGCCTGGCCACAGGAACATACTATCTTCAAACCACTGCCTGGCCACAAGAACATACTATCTTCAAACCCCTGCCTGGTCGGTCACAAGAACATACTATCTTCAAACCCCTGCCTGGTCGGTCACAAGAACATACTATCTTCAAACCCCTGCCTGGTCGGTCACAGGAATATACTATCTTCAAACCACTGCCTGGCCACAAGAGCATACTATCTTCAAACCACTGCCTGGCCACAAGAACATACTATCTTCAAACCCCTGCCTGGCCACTTGAACAGACTATCTTCAAACCCCTGCCTGGCCACAAGAACATACTATCTTCAAACCACTGCCTGGCCACAAGAACATACTATCTTCAAACCACTGCCTGGCCACAAGAACATACTATCTTCAAACCACTGCCTGACCACAAGAACATACTATCTTCAAACCCCTGCCTGGCCACAAGAACATACTATCTTCAAACCCCTGCGTGGCCACAAGAACATACTATCTTCAAACCACTGCCTGGCCACAAGAACATACTATCTTCAAACCACTGCCTGGCCACAAGAACATACTGTCTTCAAACCCCTGCCTGGCCTCGTGAACATACTATCTTCAAACCCCTGCCTGGTCGGTCACAGGAACATACTTTCTTCAAACCACTGCCTGGCCACAAGAACATACTATCTTCAAACCACTGCCTGACCACAAGAACATACTATCTTCAAACCACTGCCTGGCCACAAGAACATACTGTCTTCAAACCCCTGCCTGGCCACAAGAACATACAATCTTTAAACCACTGCCTGGTCGGTCACAAGAACATACTATCTTCAAACCCCTGCCTGGTCGGTCACAAGAACATACTATCTTCAAACCACTGCCTGGCCACAAGAACATACTATCTTCAAACCCCTGCCTGGCCACAAGAACATACTGTCTTCAAACCCCTGCCTGGCCACAAGAACATACTGTCTTCAAACCCCTGCATGGCCTCTTGAACATACTATCTTCAAACCCCTGCCTGGTCGGTCACAGGAACATACTGTCTTCAAACCACTGCCTGGCCACAAGAACATACTATCTTTAAACCACTGCCTGACCACAAGAACATACTATCTTCAAACCACTGTCTGGCCACAAGAACATACTGTCTTCAAACCCCTGCCTGGCCTCTTGAACATACTATCTTCAAACCCCTGCCTGGTCGGTCACAGGAACATACTGTCTTCAAACCCCTGCCTGGCCACAAGAACATACTATCTTCAAACCACTGCCTGGCCACAAGAACATACTGTCTTCAAACCCCTGCCTGGCCTCTTGAACATACTATCTTCAAACCACTGCCTGACCACAAGAACATACTATCTTCAAACCACTGCCTGGCCACAAGAACATACTGTCTTCAAACCCCTGCCTGGCCTCTTGAACATACTATCTTCAAACCCCTGCCTAGTCGGTCACAGGAACATACTGTCTTCAAACCCCTGCTTGGCCACAAGAACATACTATCTTTAAACCCCTGCCTGGCCACAAGAACATACTATCTTCAAACCACTGCCTGGCCACAAGAACATACTATCTTCAAACCACTGCTTGGCCACAAGAACATACTATCTTCAAACCACTGCCTGGCCACAAGAACATACTATCTTCAAACCACTGCTTGGCCACAAGAACATACTATCTTTAAACCCCTGCCTGGTCGGTCACAAGAACATACTATCTTCAAACCACTGCCTGGCCACAAGTACATACTATCTTCAAACCACTGCCTGGCCACAAGAACATACTATCTTCAAACCACTGCCTGGCCACAAGAACATACTATCTTCAAACCCCTGCCTGACCACAAGAACATACTATCTTCAAACCACTGCCTGGCCACAAGAACATACTATCTTCAAACCACTGCCTGGCCTACTCATGAAATGACCGGTGTTTATCTAACCGACTGACCTTCCCTGTGACTTCATCACCACAAACCTTCTCCCAAATGTTGATAGATACACACTCGTCCTTAACGACCGTCAGCGCGTCGTGTCACTTTGGTTGGGCCTGTTATCTTATACCAGTCCCTAGGTCTAACAAGACGGCCACTATGTTCACCTGATTGTTCTTGTGTTGACATTGGCTGGACTGATTCTGTTGTTGGTAGAAGGCCGCATTAAAACGATCAGTGGTAAGTTTCGAAATTAATTGTCAGTTAATTTACCGTTTCTCTCCGAGTAAAGAATATGAGCACTGCAACGTTTGGTGCCTTTACAGGAAGCACGTATACTACCGCTTGCAGTAACAGTTTCTATACGTAGATTTACTTGTTGATATTGCTAGCCTAATGTTCAACTTTCTTCACTCGCATTTTACGACACGCCTAGCTGATCAAAGCCGAGGGGCGATCAGCAGATTCATCGAATAACGAAGATGTTGATCGCCAGTTGTACGAGCAAATCTCACAGTGCAGGTCTGGTTCTTAACAGCTCCCATCGAGTTTTCGATACTGCTAACAAGATCGACGCCACAGAGTTGTCGCTCTCCAATACATTAGGCCTACTTATTCATGCTTTGTGGAATCTCTGGTCGGTACCCGTTTTGAGTTGGCAGTTGAATTCCAGCTGTAGCAGACCCTCTGCTAGCCGTGATCTAACTTAGAACATTCTCACACTCATCCACATAATCATGACCATACTCAGTAAATGACATATCACACAGCAGGTGGCATATTTATTATATCATACTCATATCATAGAATGAGTAGAGAAATTACAAACACAATATAATACATATCTTAACTTAACATTCTACTAAAACGGGAATTGTAAGCATTAGCTATTGATGGAATTCCCAACTATCTAAAAACCCAGTTCTATTGCCTTGCAATTACATCACACACACATCGCCTTAACTGCGTCTTCAACACACCTTATCAAATACTCTTCCTCACTGAAATCCCCTCAGGCGGGCGATCTCGACATACTCGTTCACAATGTGTCCTTGCTTACAAACACACGTTCAGATTATCTATTAATGCAAAACTCACACACCTATTTGAGCGATCATGTTCTATCACTAAACATTCGTCCAACAGTCTATCAATCGCTTCTCTACCTAAGTCGGTGAGTTAAACATACTATCCACATTCAGTCTCTCTCTCTCTTCTCCACACAGCCTCTCTCTCTCCAGCCTTTCTCTCCAGCCTTCTCGAGCTAAACTTTGTCTCGAGTTATATATCCTCAAGCAAGGCCAGAGCTTGACCAATCAATCTCAGGTGATGGTCATCTTCAATCCAATTGGACCGAAACACTTTGCACACCTGTCACTCATTCTCTCGCAGCAAGCCCCGCTGCCAATTTCGTCTGTCAATCAATCTCCCCCTACCAAAATCGGAAGGCCAGTGGTCAGTTTCTACCTGTCCACACATTCCTTAACCCAACTCTGTTCTCCTTTGCTGAGATGTGCGTGACCTTGACATGCATTCAGGTAGTTTTAAGCTTCAACATGTTCAGGCATCCTAAACTCCCCTTGCTCCGGCGGGAACTGTTACACAGCCGACGCGGACGACGCCGGAAAAGACACAACCCCATAGCTGTGGGGGTCCACTGGAAGATTAAAGCCACGTTTAGAGATCTATGGACCCACCTCACGGCGACCTCGCTCAACCCCGGCTCACCTCAGTCCTACTTCGTTCTCCGACCAAACTGATCCAGTGTTACTGATTCTGAATCGCGCCGTCTATCATCATCATGTTTCATGCAGGTGTACCAGAGTATTCAATTAGAGCACGGGTTTGCGCAACCTCACGTCTTCTGTGCCATGATTTTACACCGTCAACCATCTTTCTCAGTAAAATGGTCTAGGAGTACTTGTCACGTCACCTTCTTTCCTGTAGTATGCTGGTGTCTTTGTGTTTGCTGAGTGCTTTCAATATAATAACCTTAACGTTTATTTGCGGCACCTTCATTTATTTACTCATTTCTGAGATTTCATGAGTTTTCTACTCTCTGTCATGAGTTTTCTACTCTCTGAACTGTCATGAGTTTTCTACTCTCTGAACTGTCATGAGTTTTCTACTCTCTGAACTGTCATGAGAATTCTACTCTCTGAACTGTCATGAGTTTTCTACTCTCTGAACTGTCAGGAGTTTTCTACTCTCTGAACTGTCATGAGTTTTCTACTCTCTGAACTGTCATGAGTTTCCCACTCTAAGTTTCTATTAGTTTCATACTCTCCGCGTTTTTATTAGTTTCCGACTGTTTTCATTTGTTTCCTACTCTCTGAGTTTTCATTAGTTTCATACTCTCTGGGCTTTCATTAGTTTCCTAATTTCTGAGTAGTTTTTATTATTAGTTTTCTAGTCTCTTGAGTTTTCCATTAGTTTTCCTACTCGTCGAGCTGTCATTAGTTTCAAATTCTCCAAGTTTTCATTAGTTTCTGACTCTCTGAGTTTTTATTAGTTTCATACTCTCCAGGTTTTCATTAGTTTCCTACTTTCTTAGTTTCCATTAGTTTCTGACTCTCTTAGTTTCCATTAGTTTCCGACTTAGTTTCCTTTAGTTTCCTACTCTCCGAGTTTTTATTAGTTTCCGTTTCTTAGTTTTCATTAGTTTCTGAATCTCGGAGGTTCCATTAGTTTACTACTCTCTGAGTGTCTATTAGTTTTATATTCTCTGGATTTTCATTAGTTTCATATTCTCTGAGTTTCCATTAGTTTAATATTCTCTGAGTTTCCATTAGTTTCATATTCTCCGAGTGTCCATTAGTTTCATATTCTCAGAGTTTTCATTAGTTTCTGAATCTTTTAGTTTTCTTTAGTACTGCTCTCTGAGTTTCCATTAGTTTCCTACTCTCCGAGTGTCCATTAGTTTCATATTCTCTGAGTTTCCATTAGTTTCCTATTCTTCAAGTGTCCATTAGTTTCATATTCCCTTAGTTTTCATTAGTTTCCTACTCTCTGAGTTTTTATTAGTTTCCGACTCTCTTAGTTTCCATTAGTTTCTGACTCCCTTAGTTTCCATTAGTTTTTGACTCTCTTAGTTTCCTACTCTCTAAGTGTCCATTAGCTTCCGACTCTCTTAGTTTCCATTAGTTTCCGACTCTCGTACTTTCCATTAGTTTGGGTCTCGGAGGTTCCATTAGTTTCCTACTCTCTGAGTTTTTATTAGTTTCCGACTTTCTTAGTTTCCATTAGTTTCCGACTCTCTTAGTTTCCATTAATTTCTGAATCTCGAGGTTCCATTACTTTCTTACTCTCCGGGTGTCCATTAGTTTCATATTCTCTGAGTTTCCATTAGTTTCCGACTCTCTTAGTTTCCATTAGTTTCCTACTCTCTGAGAGTCCATTAGTTTCATATTCTCTGAGTGTCCATTAGTTTCCTACTCTCTGAGTTTCCGTTAGTTACCTACTCTCCGAGTTAGTTTCCATTATATTCTGAATCTCTGAGCTTTCATTAGATTCCTAGTCTCCAAGTGTTCATTAGTTTTCGACTAAGGGTTTTCATTAGTTTGCTAGTCTGCGAGTGTTCATAAATGTTTACTTTCCTAGTTTTCATTAGTTTCATGTTTTTATACTTAGGAATTTGTGCCACGAGCACTGGCCGACGGTAACCAAGCTCCACACAAAGCTGCGTGAGCGTCTTCAAGAACTCTCCATCATGATGACCCAGAGTTACTGGACTTCGCCTGTAGACATCAATCAAAGAAATATTTAAGGCAAACGGGAAATTGTGAGTCGTTGCTAACCTTCTTGCTCAGCACATTCACTCCTCTCGTATCACGTGGTGAAGTGGTCGCTGTTGTTTCAGTTTTTTGTGGATCACATGGGGGGGGGGGGGGGAGGAGGGAGGTAACCGACGCTATACTCAAACAGTTTTACTCGTCTCTTACGACACGCGCGGGAGGTTACAGTAATACTAATCTCTCCTCCTCTTTCGGGCTCCCGAAGTGGGTAGCAAATATTAGCAACCGGCGAAAAGCATCCTTTGGGAGTAATATCTTCAATATGAACTTGAGGGATGAAACAAGGGAACGTCGTCCTCTGTTGTCCGTCAGTGAGCGTTTGGCACGAGCAACAGTTGACACAACCAATAGACAAACATATTCCAGTGTCTGACACAAATAACTCATATTGAACTCTCTCGGTTTGCCTGTCAGAAACACGTCTTATATTTGAAGATGCCCTGTGTATCTTCTTCTGCGTGTTGTTCTTCTTCTTTTTCTTTATTTTTCATTCGTCTTCATTTTCTTTTTTTTATTCGTATTCTCCTTCTCCTCCTCCTCTTCTTATTCGTTCGTCCTGAATACTGCTTTGTAACGAGGCTACCATATGTGCACATACAGTTTTTGATGTCTTGAGCGACCTTTGGGCTATTCCTATTATCAATATAAGACCCTTGGACCATTATTGGTACTTGCGTCTTAATTCACCCCAAATAAAAGAAAATCAACTTTTAGGCACCGGATTTGAGGCAGTGACGTCACCGAATAGTTCACTTTTTAACTTGGGGGGGGGGGGGGGGATTCTGCGAGAATAGACGAGAATAAACGAGAGCTTCTTCCTGCCGTCTTAGCAATGAGTTTCTGGAATCTGTCAACGTTGGTCCATGATAAGGAGAGTAACATCCAGTTTCTGGAATCTGTCAACGTTGGTCCATGATAAGGAGAGTAGCATCAAGTTTCTGGAATCTGTCAACGTTGGCACATGATAAGTAGAGTAGCATCCAGTTTCTGGAATCTGTCAACGTTGGTCCATGATAAGGAGAGTAGCATCCAGTTTCTGGAATCTGTCAACGTTGGCACATGATAAGGAGAGTAGCATCCAGTTTCTGGAATCTGTCAACGTTGGTCCATGATAAGGAGAGTAGCATCCAGTTTCTGGAATCTGTCAACGTTGGCACATGATAAGGAGAGTAGCATCCAGTTTCTGGAATCTGTCAACGTTGGTCCATGATAAGTAGAGTAGCATCCAGTTTCTGAAATCTGTCAACGTTGGTCAATGATACGGAGAGTAGCATCCAGTTTCTGGAATCTGTCAACATTGGTCCATGATAAGGAGAGTAGCATCCAGTTTCTGGAATCTGTCAACGTTGGTCCATGATAAGGAGAGTAGCATCCAGTTTCTGGAATCTGTCAACGTTGGTCCATGATAAGGAGAGTAGCATCCAGTTTCTGGAATCTGTCAACGTTGGTCCATGATAAGGAGAGTAACATCCGGTTTCTGGAATCTGTCAACTTTGGTCCATGATAAGGAGAGTAGCATCCAGTTTCTGGAATCTGTCAACGTTGGTCCATGATAAGGAGAGTAGCATAAAGTTTCTGGAATCTGTCAACGTTGGTCCATGATAAGGAGAGTAGCATCCAGTTTCTGGAATCTGTCAACGTTGGTCCATGATAAGGAGAGTAGCATAAAGTTTCTGGAATCTGTCAACGTTGGTCCATGATAAGGAGAGTAACATCCAGTTTCTGCAGCAGATTGGAATTATCCAATCTGTCAGACAATGAAATAAGAACCATGTTATCTAATCCTAACTGACCCTAACCCTCCTCAAAACTGAATATAACCGTCATTTCTATACTTATATCTTTATCTAAGTCCTTACTTATTTATTTAAATTTAAATTCTATCGACCTGTCCTTCCCTTAACCCGAAATGGAATGTCCCGTTACGTACGATGGGAACACAGGGAACTCTGTTTGGGGTGAATTAAGACGCAAGTACCGACTTTTAAATAAAGCACGTTTAATTAATCAAGTTTTAAAATATACGAGGTTCAGACTGCAGCCTGGAGAGGGGTATTTTGGACCTCTTTAACAGAGGCAGTCATCGTATCAGACTGACAATCTTTGCTTGAGAAGGCACAGAAAGGGTGACTAAGACAGGAGTGGATGGTGGCTGTGGAGGCATCACACCTGGAGGGGCTGGTGTGGATCTACTGCCCTGGTCTTTCTGCGAGTCAGGGCAACGAAAGAGCTGGCTTCACGAGCGCTAGATACGGGGACACCAGATATGGATAGGAGCGACATTTTGAAGTCTAGCAGTGACGCCTGTTAGATGACGATCCCGCAAAAGCGGAATCAGTAATTCATAGATTGCAGATCTTTTAGATCGAACGAGGTTCGTGCGTACTAGGACGCAAGAGAGGACGGATCAAAAGTGTGTACAACCAGCGAACTGCAGGAACCATCAGCATCCACACCCTTTGCCATTTAACTAGAGAGACTGAGCACCTGTGGGTATTCACTGAGTGCAGTGAAGTCGATTCTTGGGAACAAAACAGAACGGGAAATCCATCATTGTCTGTTGCCATTAGATAGTAAAACATGAACAACTACTTCAAGTTAATGTACACTCGTAGAGGAACTGAGACGCTAGTCCTGCCAGGCACAGCATACAGACCAGGACGTCGCGTCAGGGCCAATACACTGACCAAGACCAAAATCTCTCTTCCATGTTGCGCTCCCTTGAAACAGGCTGTTTTCAAGGAACTGATGAGATGTGGATCGATGTGATCCCCGTAGTAGTGAGTACCACACAGATGAAGTCAAGCATAGCACAATCGCCTGAAGGACCACTCCACCTTCATCAGTATGCTCAGGAATTGAGGAAAGCTGCTAAACCCGCCACTTAACGTGGCGCACACAAGACTAAACTTACACAATGTGGGTATTCAACAACAACAATGTATATTCCTTTCCTTCTTCGGCCTTCGTCCTACTTGTTTACTTCCCCTGTCCTGGGCACCACGTCAGACATCGTTTCCAATGCCCATCCACGTCGATTGCCTTGTCATTTCCCCTTAACGTGCGATCCAAATTACATGTGTCTAGACGGTTTGGGCAGATCATCAGGTGGTCTGGGTCTTGTGTTGCTCCACAGTCATATGTCCCATTATCCCTGTACCCCCATCTCCTTAAGTTCATCCTGTATCGTGATACACCAGCTCGGAGTCTGTTTAGTGACTCCCATGTTGTGTAAGACAAGTGGTCTCGTCTGTTCAGTGACTCCCATGTTGTGTAAGACAAGTGGTCTCGTCTGTTCAGTGACTCCCATGTTGTGTAAGACAATTGGTCTCGTCTGTTTAGTGACTCCCATGTTGTGTAAGACAATTGGTCTCGTCTGTTTAGTGACTCCCATGTTGTGTAAGACAAGTGGTCTCGTCTGTTTAGTGACTCCCATGTTATGTAAGATAAGTGGTCTCGTCTGTTTAGTGTCTCCCATGTTGTGTAAGACAAGTGGTCTCGTCTGTTTAGTGACTCCCATGTTGCGTAAGACAAGTGGTCTCGTCTGTTTAGTGACTCCCATGTTGTGTAAGACAATTGGTCTCGTCTGTTTAGTGTCTCCCATGTTGTGTAAGACAAGTGGTCTCGTCTGTTCAGTGTCTCCCATGTTGTGTTAGACAAGTGGTCTCCAGGCGCAGGTTTCTCCCTCAGACCGACCCAGGAAACTGCGTCAGCTCATTCCATTGTTCGAGGCGACGTTTTTCTGGACTAGATTGTAGGGAATGTGTTGGCTGTAAGACACTTTCTCAGGTTTCAGTCTTGTGTTTATGCACCTGGTGTCCAAACCTGGGATCGATTGCCTGTTTCTCTCTGTCACTCTCTGTTGCCGCCCTTCTTCGTATCTCAGGCGGTGTTGCGCCAGTTATGGAGGTCAATTTGTTTAAGTTTGAGTAGGTTTTAGACACACTGTAACTATCTGGCCGGTCTCACCAGTTAGTTTGACATGTGAAGAATATCTGTTCCCCAACTAGCGCCAGGTATTCAACTACGGAGAGGTGCAGGTAGAGCTCGTGGTGTTCAGAGGGCTGTACTCCACGTCTTGTGCCAGTCGGGTTGTACTCCACGTCTTGTGCCAGTCGGGTTGTACTCCACGTCTTGTGCCAGTCGGGTTGTACTCCACGTCTTGTGCCAGTCGGGTTGTACTCCACGTCTTGTGCCAGTCGGGTTGTACTCCACGTCTTGTGCCAGTCGGGTTGTACTCCACGTCTTGTGCCAGTCGGGTTGTACTCCACGTCTTGTGCCAGTCGGGTTGTACTCCACGTCTTGTGCCAGTCGGGTTGTACTCCACGTCTTGTGCCAGTCGGGTTGTACTCCACGTCTTGTGCCAGTCGGGTTGTACTCCACGTCTTGTGCCAGTCGGGTTGTACTCCACGTCTTGTGCCAGTCAGGTTGGGAAGGGCGTTGTGTGCTGGGACTCTGGTGGTGTAAACATGGCGGGGACTGGTGGTGTAAACATTGCTGGAACTCTCTGGTGGTGTAAACATGGATGGAACTCTCTGGTGGTGTAAACATGGATGGAACTCTCTGGTGGTGTAAACATGGATGGAACTCTCTGGTGATGTACACGTGGCTGGGACTCTCTGGTGGTGTAAACATTGCTGGAACTCTCTGGTGGTGTAAACATTGCTGGAACTCTCTGGTGGTGTAAACATGGATGGAACTCTCTGGTGGTGTAAACATGGATGGAACTCTCTGGTGGTGTAAACATGGATGGAACTCTCTGGTGGTGTAAACATTGCTGGAACTCTCTGGTGGTGTAAACATTGCTGGGACTCTCTGGTGGTGTAAACGTGGATGGAACTCTCTGGTGGTGTAAACATGGATGGAACTCCCTGGTGATGTACACGTGGCTGGGACTCTCTGGTGGTGTAAACAGGGATGGAACTCTCTGGTGGTGTAAACATGGCGGGGACTCTGGTGGTGTAAACATGGCGGGGACTCTCTTGTGGTGTACACATGGCTGGGACTCTCTGGTGGTGTACACATCACAGGAACTCGCCTGACTGTGTGCACGTGACAGGAATTCGAATGTCAGTAACGTAAATATAAATGTAAATTGGAAGTGCCGTAAGTCGAAGCGACGTATTTCTGGGAACGAACGTATATGAAATTTAAGATATTATCAATGTTAACCGTATCGGACGTATGAATTCTCACCTACCACGCCCTACATTATCCGTTACACAAGCCTAGACTTCTTTCTTTCTACAGACCTTCCAACACTTACTCTTGTACCGCAGAAGTGGGTGTGACCACATGCTTACCAACGCGAGACGACCCTGGTTAGGTTATTTCAGATCCGTTTTTCGCTTCACTACATCTATCAACATATGTTCCTGCACTGAGGGCCCATTCACTAACGGTACTGTTTGACATAACCAGGATTGCACAGTCCAGGATATCGCTTATGCAATCCTGCTAGGTGGCTTGACATATACTTGACAGCTTTTAGTAACTGAATCCTGACTATGGTGTTTTGTCGTCGGGGACCTCAGAGATGAGCAATGTCATGTGTACGTATTTTAAAACAAGTCTTTGTTTTTTTGTAAACTCATTTTGTCGATACGAGCTTTAATTTATACTTAGATTAGTATTTGTGGCAACATGAATGTCATTTGGATAGCTTAACAGGTCGTGATGGTAGAGGCTGTTGTCAGCTGACTAGGTTATGTGAAAGTTGACTAAAATAGGAGAAATAGAAGTCCTTGCAAACGGAAAGCGGTCTTGTCAAGTTAAATAAAAACTTGTAAAAACGTGTTTCTTTTGTAGAGTTAGAACTCGAATCGCGAATGTTGGAGTCTTCTTTTATTTAGTCACTATTGCGTAATGTACTCATAACCCGAGATATTGACAGGCGAACAGAAGGTAAGAGTTGTTAGGGTAGCCGGTGTTGGCATTTGTGTTTGTCTGTTGTGGTGAGGCAGTGTTGGCATTTGTGTTTGTCTGTTGTGGTGAGGCAGTGTTGGCATTTGTGTTTGTCTGTTGTGGTGAGGCAGTGTTGGCATTTGTGTTTGTCTGTTGTGGTGAGGCAGTGTTGGCATTTGTGTTTGTCTGTTGTGGTGAGGCAGTGTTGGCATTTGTGTTTGTCTGTTGTGGTGAGGCAGTGTTGGCATTTGTGTTTGTCTGTTGTAGTGAGGCAGTGTTGGCATTTGTGTTTGTCTGTTGTGGTGAGGCAGTGTTGGCATTTGTGTTTGTCTGTTGTAGTGAGGCAGTGTTGGCACCTGTTTGTCTGTTGTGGTGAGGCAGTGTTGACATTTGTGTTTGTCTGTTGTAGTGAGGCAGTGTTGGCATCTGTTTGTCTGTTGTGGTGAGGCAGTGTTGACATTTGTGTTTGTCTATTGTAGTGAGGCAGTGTTGGCACCTGTTTGTCTGTTGTGGTTAGGCAGTGTTGACATTTGTCTGTTATGGCGAGGCAGTGTTGGCACATGGTTGTCTGTTGTGGTGAGGCAGTGTTGGCACCTGTTTGTCTGTTGTGGTGAGACAGTGTTGACATTTGTCTGTTATGGCGAGGCAGTGTTGGCATTTGTGTTTGTCTGTTGTAGTGAGGCAGTGTTGGCATTTGTGTTTGTCTGTTGTGGTGAGGCAGTGTTGGCATTTGTGTTTGTCTGTTGTGGTGAGACAGTGTTGACACCTGTTTGTCTGTTGTGGTGAGACAGTGTTGACATTTGTCTGTTATGGCGAGGCAGTGTTGGCACCTGTTTGTCTGTTGTGGTGAGGCAGTGTTGCCACTTGTGTTTTTGACAAACCACGTCCCTCCCACGTTAGCAGTGGCTCATTAACTTGACTTTCTGCAGCGAGAAATGAGTTCTCAGAAAAATGTTGGGCTTAAGACAACATAAACAATCTCCGACAACAAGGGCGGGATGAGACCACCTTTTCTTGACGATGCATTGTTAAGTCAAAGAGGAGGGCGTGAGTTGTTACGGCGAGGCGATGCACCCATTCCGAATAACTGCATTCGGCTGGGTAAAGGACTTCTTTTCAGTTTTGACCACATTGTCAAGGTCTTGTAATACAGCCATTTCAGATTCCATTGGGACAGTCTCAACTGTGGTACTTTGTGGCACATATTCCATTGGGACTGTCTCAACTGTGGTACTTTGTGGCACATATTCCATTGGGACTGTCTCAACTGTGGTACTTTGTGGCACATATTCCATTGGGACTGTCTCAACTGTGGTACTTTGTGGCACATATTCCATTGGGACTGTCTCAACTGTGGTACTTTGTGGCACATATTCCATTGGGACTGTCTCAACTGTGGTACTTTGTGGCACATATTCCATTGGGACTGTCTCAACTGTGGTACTTTGTGGCACATATTCCATTGGGACTGTCTCAACTGTGGTACTTTGTGGCACATATTCCATTGGGACTGTCTCAACTGTGGTACTTTGTGGCACATATTCCATTGGGACTGTCTCAACTGTGGTACTTTGTGGCACATATTCCATTGGGACTGTCTCAACTGTGGTACTTTGTGGCACATATTCCATTGGGACTGTCTCAACTGTGGTACTTTGTGGCACATATTCCATTGGGACTGTCTCAACTGTGGTACTTTGTGGCACATATTCTATTGGGACTGTCTCAACTGTGGTACTTTGTGGCACATATTCCATTGGGACAATATCAACTGTGGTACTTTGTGGCACATATTCCATTGGGACAATATCAACTGTGGCACATATTCCATTGGGACAATATCAACTATGGTACTTTGTGGCACATATTCCATTGGGACAGTCTCAACTGTGGTACTTTGTGGCACATATTCCATTGGGACAGTCTCAACTGTGGTGCTTTGTGGCACATATTCCATTGGGACAATATCAACTGTGGTACTTTGTGGCACATATTCCATTGGGACAGTCTCAACTGTGGTACTTTGTGGCACATATTCCATTGGGACAATCTCTACTGTGGTACTTTGTGGCACATATTCCATTGGGACAATCTCTACTGTGGTACTTTGTGGCACATATCCCATTGGGACATTCTCTACTGTGGTACTTTGTGGCACATATACCATTGGGACAATCTCAACTGGGGTGCTTTGTGGCACATATTCCATTGGGACAATCTCAACTGGGGTGCTTTGTGGCACATATTCCATTGGGACAGTCTCTACTGTGGTGCTTTGGGCATGTCTATTGAAGGAAAGATCTGCTACCAGGACGGTGCCGCGCAGACGGGGTGTGCTGTAGTTAAATAACTTGACGAGTTCTCTACACTATCGGCATTCGACCACACTGTTTACCTATTGTGCCCTGCTATCGGCGCAGCAGGGACCATATCCTTGTCGCTGTCACGCAGCCTTCTACCTTATATGTGTTCTAAATATAGCAGTGGGTCAATCCTCGTCTACTCGGTCAGTCTCCAGCATTGAACGGATTAATTGCACTGATGGGTCCTTGCTTCTTTCGGCATGTTTCCCAGTGTGGTAGGGGCCATATCAAGTCTCTGTCACACATAGTATTATAACATACTGTTACAACATGTTCTCGGTATGGCAGTTGCTCCATTCTCGTGTCTATCACACATACAGTGCCGTCTACCTTAGATAAGTTAGCCAAATCCACAACGTTAGTCGTACCCATGCACTAAGGAAACATCCACATAAGGTCACCGATACTTCGTGTATTAATGTACACCGCAGTAGTTCTCAAGCCTTTTGTCATGTGGTCTCGGGTATATCCTGCATATATTGTATTATATCTACAGTGTACGGTAGTACGTTCGTTAGATCAGGCAGTTGTGTGTTTATATGTGTTTTCAACACTGGGTCAGAGATAGAGAATGTTGGAGATCCATTGCCTGTGTGTACCACCAGGGTCAGAGATAGGGAATGTTGGAGATCCATAATCTGTGTGTACCACCAGAAATAGAGAATGTTGGAGATCCATAATCTGTGTATACCGCCAGAGATAGAAAATGTTGGAGATCAATTATCTGTGTGTACCACCAGGGCGAGAGATAGAGAATGTTGGATATCTATTGTCTGTGTGTACCGCCAGAGATTTGTTTGTGTGTACCACCGGGGCAAGAGATAGAGAATGTTGGAGATATATTGTCTGTGTGTACCGATAGAGATAGAGAATGTTGGAGATCAGTTGTCTGTGTGTACCACCAGGGCGAGAGATAGAGAATGTTGGAGATCCATTGCCTGAATACCACCAGGGCCAGAGATAGAGAATGTTGGAGATCCATTGCCTGAGTACCACCAGGGCGAGAGATATATACAAGGTTTGAGATTCATTGTCTGTGTATACCACTAGGGCGAGCGATAGAAAAGGTTTTAGATCCATTGCAGCGGCCAACCTCCATTGTGTAGACGGCACTTGAATTGAATGGAATGGATCCTACATAATGAACTTGCACTTTTACTCAAATCGTTCAAAGTAAAATGCTGTTTATGTATGTTTATTCGTGTTTATTTTGTAAAAGTTTTACATTAACTTCACTTGTTAGAATAATGTAATGTTAGTTAGGGTCAAATTTTGTACTTGGTAATTCAAACAGTTCCCGATAAACTGGAGCGTTGAAACTTTCAGGACCCGTAAACCCGATAAGAAAACACTTCGATTATATTTTAAGGACAATTAAAACAAATTAAAGACTTTCATAATTATCCCCAAAAGCGCCTCAAATATCGTAACTTCATTATTTGATCACGTGATTCGATCCGTCAATCAGATCGCCAGCAGAAACGTACAAGCAAATACAATAGTTGTGTTGAAAGTGACGCCCTACCATTGACTATTTCATTATTGTCTATAGTTTGGTTTCTGGTGGGCGTGGTGGTAAATAGTGCTGGTCACTAACTTCCAGTATCTTTGCTCCAGAATAGTGCTGGTCACTAACTTCCAGTATCTTTGCTCCAGAATAGTGCTGGTCACTAACTTCCAGTATCTTTGCTCCAGAATAGTGCTGGTCACGAACTTCCAGAATCTTGGCTCCAGAATAGTGCTGGTCACGAACTTCCAGTATCTTTGCTCCAGAATAGTGCTGGTCACGAACTTCCAGTATCTTGGCTCCAGAATAGCGCTGGTCACGAACTTCCAGTATCTTGGCTCCAGAATAGAGTTGGGCATATACAAGAACTGGTTCATAAATTCCATCATGGACAGAAAATTGAAATACAAGAGATCGAACTTCCTTCAGACGGGATGTGGGGGGAGACAAGAGATCGAGCTTCCTTCAGACGGGCTGTGGGGGGAGACAAGAGATCGAGCTTTCTTCAGACGGGCTGTGGGGGGCGACAAGAGATCGAGCATCCTTCAAACGGGCTGTGGGGGGAGACAAGAGATCGAGCTTCCTTCAGACGGGCTGTGGGGGGAGACAAGAGATCGAGCTTCCGTCAGACGGGCTGTGGGGGGGGGGGGGAACAAGATATCGAGCTTCCTTCAGACGGGCTGTGGGGGGAGACAAGAGATCTAGCTTCCGTCAGACGGGCTGTGGGGGGAGACAAGAGATCTAGCTTCCGTCAGACGGGCTGTGTGGGGAGACAAGAGATCGAGCTTCCTTCAGACGGGGGAGACAAGAGATCGAGCTTCCGACAGACGGGCTGTGGGGGAAGACAAGAGATCGAGCTTCCGTCAGACGGCCTGTGGGGGGAGACAAGAGATCGAGCTTCCTTCAGACGGGCTGTGGGGGGGGGGGGGGGAGACAAGAGATCGAGATTCCGTCTGACCGGCTGTGGGGGGAGACAAGAGATCTAGCTTCCTTCAGACTGGCTGTTGGGGGAGACAAGAGGTCGAGCTTCCTTCAGACGGGCTGTGGGGAGAGACAAGAGATCGAGCTTACTTTAGACGGGCTGTGGGGGGAGACACGAGATCGAGCTTCCTTCAGACGGGCTGTGGGGGGGGGGGGAGACAAGAGATCGAGCTTCCTTCAGACGGGCTGTGAGGGGGGGGGAGAGACAAGAGATCGAGCTTCCTTCAGACGGGCTGTGGGGGGAGACAAGAGATCGAGCTTCCGTCAGACGGGCTGTGTGTGGAGACAAGAGATCGAGCTTCCTTCAGACGGGCTGTGGGGGGAGACAAGAGATCGAGCTTCCTTCAGATGGGCTGTGGGCGGGGGGGGGGGGAGACAAGAGATCGAGCTTCCGACAGACGGGCTGTGGGAGAAGACAAGAGATCGAGCTTCCGTCAGACAAGCTGTGGGGGGAGACAAGAGATCGAGCTTCCGACAGACGGGCTGTGGGGGAAGACAAGAGATCGAGCTTCCGTCAGACGGGCTGTGGGGGGAGACAAGAGATCGAGCTTCCGACAGACGGGCTGTGGGGGAAGACAAGAGATCGAGCTTCCGTCAGACGGGCTGTGGGGGGAGACAAGAGATCGAGCTTCCTTCAGACGGGCTGTGGGGGAGGGGGGGGCGACAAGAGATCGAGCTTCCTTCAGACGGTCTGTGGGGGGAGACAAGAGATCTAGCTTCCTTCAGACGGGCTTTGGGGGGAGAAGAGATAGAGCCCGTCAGACGGGCTGTGGGGGGGGGGGGGGAGGGGTGGGAGACAAGAGATCGAGCTTCCGTCTGACCGGCTGTGGGGGGAGACGAGATCTAGCTTCCTTCAGACTGGCTGTTGGGGGAGACAAGAGGTCGAGCTTCCTTCAGACGGGCTGTGGGGAGAGACAAGTGGTCGAGCTTACTTTAGACGGGCTGTGGGGGGGGGGGGGGAGGGAGACAAGAGATCGAGCTTCCTTCAGACGGGCTGTGGGGGAAGACAAGAGATCGAGCTTCCTTCAGACGGGCTGTGGGGGGAGACAAGAGATCGAGCTTCCTTCAGACGGGCTGTGGGAGGAGACAAGAGATCGAGCTTCCTTCAGACGGGCTGTGGGAGGAGACAAGAGATCGAGCTTCCTTCAAACGGGCTGTGGGAGGAGACAAGAGATCGAGCTTCCTTCAAACGGGCTGTGGGAGGAGCGATCTTCTGCAATGGACATGCCACATGATCATCATCATATAGCATGTCCTTTATAGAACGTCGCTGCCATCACAGTCTGTCTGAAAGAAACTCGTTCTCTTGCCAAAACTCCAGCTTCTGCCACAGTCATACCCAGGCATTCCTGGATATCTTGGTGCCATCATCTTCTTGGTCTACCCCTGATGATACAGTGATAATACATGATAATACAGTTCGATATTTCTATCTTTCGGAGGTCAACATGAATTTACTAGCTAAACAAGAGACCAAAAGCGCTGTATACAAAACTGTTTTCGTCCCGACACCATGCTAGCAATGTAAAAACTCGACATTAACATCAAATTTAAAAAAACGACAGATCGTAACAACAGAAATGAAATGCGAAAAATACAAGGTGTAACAAGGAGAGATGAGAACGACATGATGAGAACAACACCAGTATTAGACTACATCAAAAGATAGCAACTAAAATGGTTTGTCCACGTAGCAACTAAAATGGTTTGGCCACGTAACAAGCCTACCGCCACGCAGCACACACATCACCCCCTCCCCCATCCCTCCTCACACACACACACACACACACACAAGCAATGCTATTTAGATACAACGGATTCAAGGCCAAAGGTTGACCGCGGAAAATGTGGCTTACGGAAAGGTCTGAGGTGGTGAATGCTACTTCGCATGAGGCACACAGACCGGCTCATACTAGAGATCCCTTCATAATCTCAAGCTGAAATGCAAAGCAGAATAAGAGAAAAGAAGAACGAAGAAACAAGAGACTGAATTGCGCCGCTTCAAGAACAAACACGCTCAGGTCACTCCCTATTTATCTGCGAGGCGTGTTCAAATGAAACCGGACCTAGCTGCACCAAGTGAACGTACGTACGATGCGCGTGATGACGCCGCTTCTGGTGTAAACAGTACATACCAACCGTCAAGTTTGCAACATTTTATTATCCTTCGACTCATAGTTTCCCCAGTAGGCCGTTGAAAAGATAGCGCGTGTGATACAGAATCCATCCAGAGTTGATCATCGTTTTCTAACAGCTGAAGGATGTCGACCAGTTGAGATTCATCGCAGAATGCAGGAAATGTATGGTGAGAAAAGTGTAGTGAAGAACTGGGCAACGATATTTAAAGAAGGACGTGAGTTAACGCAACCATATGCGCCTGACCTGGTCTCGGAAGATCTTTCGTTAACTCACGCCCTTCTATAAACATAGTTGTTCAGTTCATTATAGGCATTGTACGTATGTTGACTTGGTGCAGTTAGGTCCGGTTTAATTTGAACACGCCTCGTATCTATCCGTTTATATAACTGGAGTTGTGCTAGATTTCATTCAACATACAACATAAACGTTGTGATGGCAGCCTTGAGTAGTGTACACCGCGTGTCGGCGGGGTGTCAATAGAAAATACAGTTCAGTAAGGGTGTGCTGGCATTCAGGACTGCTTCAGTATCTGCCCACAGCTACCAGCATTGAGGACTGCTTCAGTATCTCCCAACAGCTACCATCAAATGAAACACATTAATTTTATGCTATAATTTGTGTGGACAATCACTTTTTAAAATTTATAACAAATTATTTACTAATTTTAAAAAAGTTATTTTGAAGTTAAAATGAAATGTGTTTAAATATTTTAATTGTTTAAAAAATGATTACAGTTTACTTACAGAATTTACATTCAATTAATTAATTAAAACTAAACTGTGTAAATAGACTAGAAGCGCGCAACCTCGCTAAGAGACTAGGGGTCGAAGAGGGAAGGCAAACCCGCTCCCCAAATTACTGTGCTGAAATCGGAGGTGTAGAAAGGCGCATATATTGTTGCTTTGCTATAAAACGATACAACGTCACAAGTTCTTTTCAATAAGAAGAAGCTTTCAACCTCGTTCTTTCGCGGCACACCATTGTTGGACAGAACACAGATTGAGACACGCTGATGTACACTACAAGTTTGATAAATGCGTCTGCTTGAATGCCTGCTCTAAAATCATATCATACGTTGACATGAATGTCAGTGGTTTTCACAGACACATTTCTCAAATGGAAATCAGGTATAGAATATTGGAATCGTGGCTTTCAATCAGGCAGATCAGTGTCTAATGCCAGGTAGCCAAAATATGTCCTGGTTGTAAAGGCTTTCAATTTATCAACTGTTATTGCATTTGATCTCATATCAGGGCTTTTAACGGCTTTGCGTCGATAATGATATAGACCTGTATGAGCCAGTTTGTAAAGTAAAGTAAAGTAACCCATAGCATTACTGCCGTAGGGGTGTGAGGTGTTAGCGATCTCACATTTCAAAGGCTCGGCTATATGAGGACGGTAGCCATCTCCTCTCCCTCTCCGCTTTTACTTCCCGGACTGAACCGGTACCCATTTAAGGCTGGGTCGATCCGGGAGCCGTTGCGGACTGAAAAAACACTACCGCCTCAACTGGGGAATGAACCCATGACCACTCAGATGCGAAGCCAGCGCGCTAACCACTGCGCTACGCAGCTCCACAAGTTTGACGAGGCCAGATTTTTGAAGAAAAAAAGATACGGTTTTAGCAAAAGGTCTTTGTCGGAGACAAAAGGAGAAATTAAAACAATTAACTATTATCTATTGTTGTTGTTTGTCCATCGTTTCTGAAGAGTACCTCGTTGTCATCTGTCAATCGAGGAGTGGGTTCATAACTGGGCGGATCAAACCAATCCTAACCCGAAATTGTCTCACACAGATGGCAGAGAAACTCTGGCGGAGGTGACTCGTCTGCCACACTGAGAGCAGAGAAACTCTGGTGGAGGCTCGTCTGTCACACTGAGGGCAGAGAAACTCTGGCGGGGACAACTCGTCTGTCACACTGAGGGCAGAGAAACTCTGGCGGAGGCAACTCGTATGCGACACAGAGGGCAGAGAAACTCTCGCGGGGACAACTCGTCTGTCACACTGAGGGCAGAGAAACTCTGGCGGAGGCGACTCGTATGTGACACAGAGGGCAGAGAAACTCTGGCGGGGACAACTCGTCTGTCACACTGAGGGCAGAGAAACTCTGGCGGGGACAACTCGTCTGTCACACTGAGGGCAGAGAAACTCTGGCGGGGACAACTCGTCTGTCACACTGAGGGCAGAGAAACTCTGGCGGGGGCAACTCGTCTGTCACACTGAGGGCAGAGAAACTCTGGCGGGGACAACTCGTCTGTCACACTGAGGGCAGAGAAACTCTGGCGGGGGCAACTCCTCTCTTGCCTTTCGTTTGACGGGTCCCCGTACAGCTTCCGTGATTCTTGTCTGCTCCATCTGCGCCGTGCCAGAAGATATTTGACTACACCCGGCTGGACGATCAGCAGAAATGTTCTCCCAACTATCAAGGACAATGTCGCAGTTCTTCAGTGAGGCGTTTAGAGTGTCTTTGTAACGTCATTTGGCCACCGCGAGCTGGCTTGCCTGACTCAAGCTCGCCATAGAATATTTTCTTTGAAAGCCGCTCATGCGGACAACATGGCCAGTCGATGTTAGCGGCGATTTCACAGATTCCAGGTTTCACAGCCGTACAGAAGAGTTGGTAGAACGGCTGTACACAGTCCCGGTTTCACAGCCGTACAGAAGAGTTGGTAGAACGGCTGTACACAGTCCAGGTTTCACAGCCGTACAGAAGAGTTGGTAGAACGGCTGTACACAGTCCAGGTTTCACAGCCGTACAGAAGAGTTGGTAGAACGGCTGTACACAGTCCAGGTTTTACAGCCGTACAGAAGAGTTGGTAGAACGGCTGTACACAGTCCAGGTTTCACAGCCGTACAGAAGAGTTGGTAGAACCGCATAAACCTTCAATTTGGTTATGCAATTCTCGAGTTTACTTCCTCATCAATATATACCGCCCTGGAGAGAGTGCTGACAAGGTATACAAAGCCTGGAGAGAGTGCTGAAAAGGTATACAAAGCCTGGAGAGAGATGCCAAGGTATACAAAGCCTGGAGAGAGTGCTGACAAGGTGTACAAAACCTGGAGAGAGATGCCAAGGTATACAAAGCCTGGAGAGAGTGATAACAAGGTATACAAAGCCTGGAGAGAGTGCTGAAAAGGTATACAAAGCCTGGAGAGAGTGCTGACTAGGTATACAAAACCTGAAGAGAGTGCTGACAAGGTATAAAAAGCTTGGAGAGAGTGCTGACAAGGTATAAAAAGCTTGGAGAGAGTGCTGACAAGGTATAAAAAACCTGGAGAGTGGTGACAAGGTATACAAAGCCTGAAGAGTGCAGACAAGGTATACAAAGCCTGGAAAGTGATGACAAGGTATACAAAGCCTGAAGAGAGTGCTGACAAGGTATACAATGCCTGAAGAGAGTGCTGACAAGGTATACAAAGCCTGGAGAGAGTGCTGACAAGGTATACAAAGCCTGGAGAGAGTGCTGACAAGGTATACAAAGCCTGAAGAGAGTGCTGACAAGGTATACAAAGCCTGGAGAGAGTGCTGAAAAGGTATACAAAGCCTGGATAGAGTGCTGACAAGGTATACAAAACCTGAAGAGAGTGCTGACAAGGTATAACAAGTCTGGAGAGTGGTGACAAGGTATACAAAGCATGGAGAGTGCAGACAAGCTACACAAAGCCTGGAGAGTGATGACAAGGTATACAAAGCCTGAAGAGAGTGCTGACAAGGTATACAAAGCCTGAAGAGAGTTCTGACAAAATATACAAAGTATGGAGAGAGTGCTGACAAGGTATACAAAGCATGAAGAGAGTGCTGACAAGGTATACAAAGCCTGGAGAGAGTGCTGACAAGGTATACAAAGCATGAAGAGAGTGCTGACAAGGTATACAAAGCCTAGAGAGAGTGCTGACAAGGTATACAAAGCCTGGAGAGAGTGCTGACAAGGTATACAAAGCCTGGAGAGAGAGCTGACAAGGTATACAAAGCCTGGAGAGAGTGCTGACAAGGTATACAAAGCCTGGAGAGAGTGCTGACAAGGTATACAAAGCCTGGAGAGAGTGCAGACAAGGTATACAAAGCCTGGAGAGAGTGCTGACAAGGTATACAAAGCCTGGAGAGAGTGCTGACAAGGTATACAAAGCCTGGAGAGAGTGCTGACAAGGTATACAAAGCCTGGAGAGAGTGCTGACATGGTATACAAAGCCTGGAGAGAGTGCTGACAAGGTATACAAAGCCTGGAGAGAGTGCAGACAAGGTATACAAAGCCTGGAGAGAGTGCTGACAAGGTATACACAGCCTGGAGAGAGTGCTGACAAGGTATACAAAGCCTGGAGAGAGTGCTGACAAGGTATACAAAGCCTGGAGAGAGTGCAGACAAGGTATACAAAGCCTGGAGAGAGTGCTGACAAGGTATACACAGCCTGGAGAGAGTGCTGACAAGGTATACACAGCCTGGAGAGAGTGCTGACAAGGTATACACAGCGATAAACAACTAACTAATCCGGACGTCGCGGACTAACATGGACATCGACATGAAAATATATATGCCACGCTGACCTTGGTGTCGTGGAAGGGCACAGAAGAACACTAAGTGGCAGGTCACAAAACAATCTCCACAGAATGCCTTGCTGAAATCGGATGTGTCGGGCCGAAAGGCGCAGGTATCACAGCTTCTCTGTAAACTACGACACAGCGCCACAAACGTCCTTTTCGGGACTACCGCTGAAAAAGGAAAAGAACTATTAGTAACCCTTTACAGTGCACCTAATTGATTAGATGTGTGTCAACCCTTTACAGTGTGGCCTACCTGATTTGATTTGTGTCTTAAACCCTTTACAGTCGGTCAAACAGATTAATTCGTGTCTTAACCCTTTACAGTCGGCCAAAGAGATTAGATTTGTGTCTTAACCCTTTACAGTCCGGCCTAATTGACTAAATTTGTGTCTTAACCCTTTACAGTAGGCCAAACAGATTAGATTTGTGCCTTAACCCTTTACAGTCCGGTCTAAGTGATAAGATTCGTGTCTTAAGAAACAAATCAAATCAATTAAGCTGGACTGTAAAGAGTCAGCTGTTGACATCATTCATTGTAAAGGAAACAGAACGACACGGAACAATAAATCAATCAAAACCGTTGTAGCACCCTGCGGAGCATAGATCTTTGACTAGACTAACGTACGCCAACAGTCTGTCTACCTGTCGCTCTCACTCCAACCTCTAACATGTCTGTCCTGCCACTCTAAAAATTCTCTCAAGCTCTCTTTGCCAAGTGAGTCTTGTACAGCCTTGGTGTCACTTGTCTTTTGGGTTCCAGAACAGCGACGTCAATCTCTTCTCTATGCAAAGTATGCCCTTTCTCTGCATCTCCTGATCTGCTGTCACATACACGAGTAATGAGGTCCTACCAATGTTATGAAGGAAAACTGATCATGTTTTTAAAAACGGTACTTCCCGAACAATGACGTCATCAACATCGCTGTTCTGCACTCTGTGAGCACGGACGCCAAATTGTAACTCAGCTGTGCACGTGCATGCGACACCTAGTGTCTGCTACCTACAGTCATCACAAAGCTAGAACGTTGCTGCCACCTATTGACACATTTTGAAACTACCAACTATATCTGGAAAGAAGGCAGAGGGTGGGCATAAATAAGGAGTACTCTGAGTGGTGTGAAGTGAAAAGTTGAGTGCTACAGGGCTCGGTTTTGGGACTAATTTTTGTGCTTGATATATATAAATGATTTGGACATTGATATGGGATCCATGATTGTAACATTCGTGGATGACACCAAACTATGCAGCAGCGTCTCATAAAAAGCGGAAGTGGATATATTGAGGTCAGATTTAGATAAAATTCGAGAATGGTCTGTAAGCTGGCAAATGGAGTTTAATGTAGATAAATGTACAGTCATCCACATGGGTAGATCCAATATAGAACATAATTACAGAATGGACGAGAACAATATTAGAAAGATAGATAAGGAAATGGACAGAGGTTATAATAGATCATACAGGTAAAGTGAGTGAGCAAGTCCAGGTAGCAATGAAAAAGGCAAATGCAATGTTAGGTATGATAAAAAGAAATATTAAACATAGGAGCAAGGAAGTGATCGTCAAACTGTATAAAGCTTTAGTTAGACCTAGATTGGAGTACTGTGTACAGGTGTGGAGTCCTTATCATAGAGGGGATATAAACATGCTGGAAAGGATAAAAAAAGAGCCACAAAGCTGATAATGGGATTCCAGAATTACAGTTATGAGGAAAGACTCAGAAAAACCAGCCTACAGTGTCTAGAAAAGAGAAGAATTCGTGGTGACTTAATACAGGTTTATAAGATGATCAGAGGAATGGATACATTAGACTATAACAAGCTCTTCAAAATACAACCATCTACAAGAACAAGAGAGCATAGCTACAATATAACTAAAGAAAGGTCCAGATTAGATATTAGAAAATATTTTTTTAGTCAAAGAGTGGTGAATTCTTGGAAAGCATTTCCACAGGAAGTACTGGAGGCACGGTCAATTAATCCATTTAAGAATAGATTGGATGCGCATAGCTTTTAGAGCAAGGAAATGTAAAGGAAACTGGTTGTATACAGATTCTGCAGTCTTCTAAACCAGTAAAAAGACTTTAATTTATCCCATATCAGTTTGTGACCTACTTACTGACTTACCATCGTATGTTGTTTGACGTTACCAACAGACAATATTTGCTGCCATAACACCTCAAAGTTACGAGCAAGAAGACAAATAAAAATACCTGCTTTACGGTGGAACGGCCCGCGCGATATAAAATGTCCTTTTGCGGACGGATCTCATGGCTTGAGGCTCCTTGTTTACAGTCTTACACGTGCAGACACAGTTGTCTTTCTGGTTCGTGCTGTTGTCCGGCCTATCTCTTGTGTGACGACCGCACCTGCCACGTGAATCCGGGTCAGATTACGCTGGTTTAGGGGCTGGGTGTAGCATTGTCAAGTGGCGTATCTACCGGCAGAGTGGGATGGGCACATTATGTCTCATGAGGGGACCACGGAGATAATTTTCTAAAATCATCATCATCATGTGTCCCATAACATGAACGGTCATTGGGGCACCAATACTGCAGATTGTTGGACCAGTTCCCGCCACTCCAGTGGGGCACCAATACTGCAGATTGTTGGACCAGTTCCCGTCACTCCAGGCACCAATACTGCACATTGTTGGACCCATTCCCGCCACTCCATTGGGGCACCAATACTGCAGATTGTTGGACCAGTTCCCGCCACTCCAGTGGGGCACCAATATTGCAGATTGTTGGACCAGTTCCCGCCACTCCAGTGGGGCACCAATACTGCAGATTGTTGGACCAGTTCCCGCCACTCCATTGGGGCACCAATACTGCAGATTGTTGGACCAGTTCCCGCCACTCCAGTGGGGCACCAATACTGCACATTGTTGGACCAGTTCCCGTCACTCCACTCAGTTGTGTGCCAGGAAATTTGTTCTAGCTATGGACCTTCCCGTCCATTCTCTGATGTCGTCTTCCCATCTCTGTTTCTGCATCCCTCTCTTACTCCTCCCAGGCCCAGTACCTTGAAGGATCGTCTTGGTCAACCCAGGCAATCTTGAAACATGCCCATACCATGTGAGCTTACGTGCTTTTACCATAGTCAATATGTCTTGCTATTGGCCTACCTCTCTCTTAACTGTGTCCAGATCTGCTTCTCTTCACTTCTCATCTCCATGCCGACCTCTCTCTTAACTGTGTCCAGATCTGCTTCTCTTCACTTCTCATCTCCATGCCGACCTCTCTCTTAACTGTGTCCAGATCTGCTTCTCTTCACTTCTCATCTCCATGCCGACCTCTCTCTTAACTGTGTCCAGATGTTCTTCTCTTCACTTCTCATCTCCATTGCACAAATTCTTAGAGAATAGAACCGCCGTCAGAGTCCAAGTTTCTTGGTTGCTAAAATTTAAAAAAATACAAACTATCATTATAGAATGTATTCTCATTGCTGAGGTAAACTGGGAGAATTTATAGGGTTGAAGAATAAAGGCCGTTCGCTCTTGCAGTCTCTACATACTGCACATTCAACTCCCGCTACTGGCACGTTTAAGTCGACCCAGCTGTGTAGGGGGATTCATTTGTAAATGGATACCTGGCCTACGGTTATGGAAATAAAGGCAGCTAGGAAGGGAACTGGCCACCCTACCTAACGCAAGCTGTAGCTTAGTACAATGACGTCTCTAACACTTCATCCCCGACTGCAGTTTCTGCTATATAACTTTTTTAAATGTCAGAACAATACAACCTGACCAGAGGCTGGCAGAGTGGTTTGGAAGTCGGTCTTATGAACATGAGGACATGAGTTCAAATTCTTGATATACCTTCAGTTTATGTTTCTATCTGTTCAACCCCTGCACCACTCAGATGTTGCCAGCCCCTATGGACAACCCTCTTTAGTCGCATTTTACGACACACATAAACTAGTTCATTATACCTCTTCTGTACTTGAAATGCATGAAATCCGCAGCTCTTGCTCCGAAATTGTTCCCAAACTCTGTACCGTACACTTTTACAGCTTGTAACAATCTGCGACATGCTCTGTTTATCAAACTGAGCATTATGAAATTTGAACCTGGCGTGTTGAGATTGTACACCAAGCTCACAAGCCATAGGCCACAGAATCCCTAAGGGAAGACAGGGCTGTGAGGATGGGATTATGTCAGACCATCCTCCGCGAGCTGATACCCGCCTAGTACAATAGCGTGCCGAGGTTCGTCCCGAGCGACAGGGAGCAACCTTGACCTTTTAAATATCAGGCCAAGGTAGTCTCATATCAAGCCCTGCTGTCAGTGATGAAATGTTAGAGACCTCATTGTACTAACCAGCTTTTTAGCCAGCTTCCTCTCTCGATGTCTTTCCTTTTCTGACAGTCCCAAACTCCAATTTACAGCTGTGTCAAATGCAGCGTTGCAATACTGGGGATTGTTGTGGGAAATAAACACCACTTAATCTGCGCCCCAGTTCCCCCCAACACTGTAGTCTGCGCCTCTGGCAGTAGCTGAAGTTCGGAACCTGTCGTCTGTGTATCTGAGGTAGCTAAAACCAGCACCCCTCTTAATCGTCGCCCAGTTCCCCCAACACTGTAGTCTGCGCCTCTGGCAGTAGCTGAAGTTCGGAACCTGTCGTCTGTGTATCTGAGGTAGCTAAAACCAGCACCCCTCTTAATCTGCGCCTAGTGCCCCCAACATTGTAGTCTGCGCCTCTGGCAGTAGTTGAGACTAAGGACATCTCGTTGAGTATCTGAGATAGCTAAAACCAGCACCCCTCGTAATGTGAGCGCAGGCGGCCCTAAATTGGGGGTTATGTTTCTAGCCTAGATGTGCCAGAGGCGCTCCTAACGTTGCCTGACTCGACCGATTATAGCAGAGACTGTCCTGTCTTCTCTGGGTTACTTGGTTCAAATAATAATCAACGTTTCTCCTGTCACTCCATGGGTACACAAGGCCGCCCCTGCAGCTTGTTGCTCTTCGTTAAATGTTTACCTTTATATTTAATGTTATAGGTTGGGTCAGGACGTATTGTGTGGACGTGTAGGTTGTGTCAGGACGTATTGTGTGGACGTGTAGTTGTGTCAGGACGTATTGTGGGGACGTGTAGGTTGTGTCAGGACGTATTGTGAGGACGTGTAGGTTGTGTCAGGACGCATTGTGCGGATATGTAGGTTGTGTCAGGACGTATTGTGAGGATGTGTAGGTTGTGTCAGGACGTATTGTGAGGATGTGTAGGTTGTGTCAGGACGTATTGTGTGGATGTGTAGGTTGTGTCAGGATGAATTGTGTGGATGTGTAGGTTGTGTCAGGACGTATTGTGTGGATGTGTAGGTTGTGTCAGGACGTATTGTGAGGACGTGTAGGTTGTGTCAGGACGTATTGTGAGGATGTGTAGGTTGTGTCAGGACGTATTGTGTGGACGTGTAGGTTGAGTCAAGATGTATTGTGTGGACGTACAGGTTGTATCACCCATTGTGTGGACGTGTAGGTTGAGTCAAGCTTATTGAATAATATCTTAGTGACTTCGTACATAGGATTGTTGTTTACTAACCAGTTAGATTAAATCTTCAGTGGATGTGGTCGTCATCAACAACAGCCTAATGGGTAAGCTCAAATACTATTGTCCAGACCGGCCATCATTTATCATATACCTGACTTTTCATCCCCAGGCATGGTTCATCATGACAGACAGCTTTATCAGGGCCAGACCTCGGCGGCAGTGTGTCGTCATCTTCGGTGTGAGCCTCTTCTTTATTGTTCTGTATGTGATCACAGTCAACTCTTCATCGACCATGCTCTTCCGAACCTTCATCGGTGTCAACAGCTCCAGTGTGACACCTTCGTTAAACTTACACAAAGATTATGACATCTGGCCTCCGTTTGCAGTCCAGCTGATCAGACATGTGAGAATTTTTGTCTTATTCCATTTATCTAACTCATGTGATGTTTTTGTTATTCCATTTATCTAACTCATGTGATGTTTTTGTTATTCCATCTCTTTCTTACTATCATGTGATGTTTTTGTTATTCCATTTATCTTACTATCATGTGATGTTTTTGTTATTCCATTTATCTTACTATCATGTGATGTTTTTGTTACTATCCTGTGAAGAATACTGTAATAACCAACAAACAGAAATCACAGCAGTTAACAACACCATACAAGCACTAGAGACATACCTACAAGCACTAGAGACATACATACAAGCACTAGAGACATACCTACAAGCACTAGAGACATACCTACAGGCACCAGAGACATACCTACACGCACTAGAGACATACCTACAAGCAGTAGAGACATACTTACAAGCACTAGAGACATACCTACAAGCACTAGAGACATACCTACAAGCATTAGAGACATACCTACAGGCACCACAGACATACCTACATGCACTAGAGACATACCTACAGGCACCAGAGACATACCTACAAGCACTAGAGACATACCTACAAGCACTAGAGACATACCTACAAGCACTAGAGACATACCTACAAGCACTAGAGACATACCTACAGGCACTAGAGACATACCTACAGGCACCAGAGACAAACCTACAAGCACTAGAGACATACCTACAGGCACTAGAGACACACCTACAACCACTAGAGACATACCTACAACCACTAGAGACATACATATCAAGCACTAGAGACATACATATCAAGCACTAGAGACATACCTACAGGCACCAGAGACATACCTACAAGCACTAGAGACATACCTACAAATACTAGAGACATACCTACAAATACTAGAGACATATCTACAAGCACTAGAGACATACCTACACGCACTAGAGACATGCCTACACGCACTAGAGACATACCTGCACGCACTAGAGACATACCTACACGCACTAGAGACATATTCTTATGGGGTCCTCCAGGTGGTTGTGCTTTGCTTGGCTTTATCTGCGTGTCGCTCACTACTACGGAGATCACGTCGAACATCACCTTGTTAGCCAGGCTGTTGTTCTTGAGAACAGCTCGTTTCCAGGACGACCAATGAGGAGATCAGGTGAGGGTCTTGGCCAGTATATTTCTCCTGACCCTGGCTAACATTCTCTGATCAGTGTGTTTTGCCTGACCAGACGTTAACTTCATCGTCCCATCTGATGGTGTAAACAACATCAAAGATGGGATCACAAGATGGCTTGGCTTGGCTTCGTTCATTCTCAATCTCCCACTACCAAACACTGAAAGGGCTTAAGTAGCAGAATGTAGTCCAGAGAACGGAATGCGTTGTGTCGTAGTTTACAGCTTGACTGCGATATCTGCACCTTTCGGTCCAACACATCCGACTTCAGCAAGCATTTTTTTAGTACCGGGTTAGCATTCCCTCTTCGCGATTTCTTCTCCTTAGCCAGTCTGCCCTGCTGCAGCCTGTTATCCAGGATCACCGTGTGGAGGTGTAGAAGGGCCTTGGCAGCTTTGGTTCGCTTGCCCTGACACTAGCAGTCAGCTATGAGTTGCTGACCACTGCAGCTCATGCACTACTCAGCATCTTGATCCCAAATCACAAGATGATGATGAACACTCACACCAGATACAGTTTCACTTATCATCTGCGGAACACCTGCAAATTCTTTCAACTGTGTAATTTACTGCAAAAGACCTAGTTAATCAACAGAAACAATCTTCTTCGTTCATCCTGTAAAGCAGTTTACAGCGATTTCTGGACCTTTCGGCCGGATACATCTGATTTCAGCTGTCTTTTTTTAGTTCCAGATTTGCCGTCCCACTCAAGCCAAAAAATGACAGCATAGACAAATTTGGCAGAGATGGGCAGACAAAGATCTTCAGGCTCCGAACGGGACGTGCAGACTCAAGACCCATCTCCACAGAATTTTAAAGACACCACCACAAGTGATTGCGGAGCACCCAAGCAAACACCAGAACATGTCTTGCAGGACTGCTCCACTAATGCAGACCAAAGAGAGGCAGTTGGACTCAAGGAAGCAACCATGCTCAAAAAGTTGTGGGGAACCGGCAAAAACCTGAGGCGTGACTCATGTGTGAACCTAACCAGGCTAGAAGTATAGCATCAGTTGATCAAAGATGATGAAGAAGAAGAAGAAGCCCTCCCACAGCGATCACTATCCCTTAGCCAGACTGCACTAGTGAATAGCACAGCCTGTTTCCAGGGCCGCCACATGGAGGCGGGGTTGGGTCTTGGTCAGCTATGGTTCATTGACCCTGATGCAAGCTATGAGTCACTGGCTGCTGTCAGCTCATGCACTGTAGCATCTTGGTACCACAACAATCTATGAGGTGTGTTCAAAAAGTATCCGACCTTTGGCCTGGAAAGATACAATTACTCACCTGGAGATTTGAAACCCTAATCCTCTTCAAAGTACTCTCCTTGGGACTCCACCCACTTCTCCAATCAGACCTTGGGACTCCACACACTTCTCCTTGGGACTCCACCCACTTCTCCCATCAGACCTTGGGACTCCACACACTTCTCCTTGGGACTCCACCCACTTCTCCCATCAGACATTGGGACTCCACACACTTCTCCCATCAGACCTTGGGACTCCACACACTTCTCTCATCAGACCTTGGGACTCCACACACTTCTCTCAGTGGTCCTTGAGACTCCACACACTTCTCTCAGTGGTCCTTGAGACTCCACACACTTCTCTCAGTGGTCCTTGGGACTCCACACACTTCTCTCAGTGGTCCTTGGGACTCCACACACTTCTCCAATCAGACCGTGGGACTCCACACACTTCTCCCATCAGACCTTGGGACTCCACACACTTCTCTCAGTGGTCCTTGGGACTCCACACACTTCTCTCAGTGGTCCTTGGGACTCCACACACTTCTCCTTGGGACTCCACACACTTCTCCTTGGGACTCCACACCCTTCTCTCAGTGATCCTTGGGACTCCACACACTTCTCCCATCAGACCTTAGGACTCCACACACTTCTCTCAGTGATCCTTGGGACTCCACACACTTCTCTCAGTGGTCCTTGGGACTCCACACACTTCTCTCAGTGGTCCTTGGGACTCCGCACACTTCTCTCAGTGATCCTTGGGACTCCACACACTTCTCTCAGTGGTCCTTGGGACTCCACACACTTCTCTCAGTGGTCCTTGGGACCCCACACACTTCTCTCAGTGGTCCTTGGGACTCTACACACTTCTCCCATCAGACCTTGGGACTCCACACACTTCTCTCAGTGGTCCTTGGGACTCCACACACTTCTCCTTGGGACTCCACACACTTCTCTCAGTGGTCCTTGGGACTCCACACACTTCTCCTTGGGACTCCACACACTTCTCCTTGGGACTCCACACACTTCTCTCAGTGATCCTTGGGACTCCACACACTTCTCCTTGGGACTCCACACACTTCTCCCATCAGACCTTGGGACTCCACACACTTCTCCTTGGGACTCCACACACTTCTCCTTGGGACTCCACACACTTCTCCCATCAGACCTTGGGACTCCACACACTTCTCCTTGGGACTCCACACACTTCTCCTTGGGACTCCACACACTTCTCCCATCAGACCTTGGGACTCCACACACTTCTCCCATCAGACCTTGGGACTCCACACACTTCTCTCAGTGGTCCTTGGGACTCCACACACTTCTCTCAGTGGTTCTTGGGACTCCACACACTTCTCTCAGTGGTCCTTGGGACTCCACACACTTCTCTCAGTGGTCCTTGGGACTCCACACACTTCTACCAGCGGTCCTTGGGACTCCACACACTTCTCCCATCAGACCTTGGGACTCCACACACTTCTCTCAGTGGTCCTTGGGACTGCACACACTTCTACCAGCGGTCCTTGGGACTCCACACACTTCTACCAGCGGTCCCACCATTGTTGGAAGCATTTCAGGAAGACCTCTTTGGGAATGGAGTACAATTTGGGTTGCTGCATTCCACATAATGTCTTCTCGTGACTTAAATGAGGTCCTTTCAGTGGAATTTTCAGCTTAGGAGCAGCCAAAAATTGGCAGGTACCGTGTCTGGAGAATAGGGAGCCTGGTGAACCAGAGGAATGTTGTGTTTGGCCAAGAAAGTCTGAATCAGATGAGAAGATTGGGCGGGTGAGTTGTCATGATGGAGCTATCAAGGTCTCGTTGTCCACAGGTCTGGTCGTTTACGTCCAACAGCATCACGAAGGAGACGGTGACCTCCAGGTAGAAACTCTTTGGTAATGTTTTGACCTTGTGGTGCGTACTCGTGATGCACAACCCCATGGGAGTAAAAGAAAACGGTCAACAGGACTTTGACGCTGCTGCCCTCCTGCCTGGCTTTTTTCAGCCTCGGTGATGATTAATGTCTTAACTGTGTTGACTGCATCTCTGTTTCTGGGTCATACTCATACATTCACGACGCATCGCCATTTGGGTAAAGCCTAACTTTTGGCAAAATTGGATGCAACACCGCAGCTCAATTCTTTCCGTCATTTTGTTGTAATGAAAGCCAGATGGGTGTTCACTACACTCAACACTGAACGGCTGACTGATGGGTCCTCACTACACTCAGCACTGAAAGGCTGACTGATGGGTCCTCACTACGCTCAACACTGAAAGGCTGACTGATGGGTCCTCACTACGCTCAACACTGAAAGGCTGACTGATGGGTCCTCACTACGCTCAATACTGAAAGGCTGACTGATGGGTCTTCACTATGCTCAACACTGAAAGGCTGACTGATGGGTCCTCACTACACTCAACACTGAAAGGCTGACTGATGGGTCCTCACTACGCTCAACACTGAAAGGCTGACTGATGGGTCCTCACTACGCTCAACACTGAAAGGCTGACTGCCAGCGACTAATGGGTCCTCACTACACTCAACACGGAAAGGCTGACTGATGGGTCCTCACTACGCTCAACACTGAAAGGCTGACTGATGGGTCCTCACTACGCTCAACACTGAAAGGCTGACTGATGGGTCCTCACTACGCTCAACACTGAAAGGCTGACTGATGGGTCCTCACTACGCTCAACACTGAAAGGCTGACTGATGGGTCCTCACTACACTCAACACTGAAAGGCTGACTGATGGGTCCTCACTACACTCAACACTGAAAGGCTGACTACCAGCAACTGACGCAATCTGCAGGCAGGAACAAATTTACGCATGTGCATGTCAGTCCCATATACCTCACTGCCGAAGAACAACACCCAATGTTTTATTTGTTTTCGCTGAACAAAATTGTTGGATACTTTTTTAACACACCACATAATTGATCTAATTAAATATTTTCAATAAATATATGTCCTGAGTGGTCTGTCAGGGTCTTTGTGTATGACAAGGACAAGAATAGCACCACTGCCCCACAGAGAGCATGTCGTAAGAGGCGACTAACTGTGTGATATGGCATAACACTGGCCATGGTTAGGGGGTTTGTTTAGAGCAGCATAGATGGCGTCTAACAAGCTGCGGGTCTCATTTACCTTAGTGTTTGAGTCTATTAAGATGGATTTGCACATCTTTTAACCACCCTCTATGGCTCATGTCCCAGCACAGCGGAGTAATAAGCTGCTCGAGCCTAGCCTGCTAAGCAGGAAATCCTCCTCCCTGCTAAATCCAGATAATACCAGAGCTGGGACCTGCACAGGGGCATCTGCCCCTGTAGAAGTACAGGTGACTAAGAGCTATTAATCTATAATATTTTTGTTAAATAAATAGAAATATTAGCTTTAAGCTCCCAGTTGACCTCCGCTGTTGTGAAATTATTATTTAGACATATAGCTCACATGTTTTATGCTTATATAATCTCCAGGACTGGTTCACAAAGAACTGTGTTACAAACCAAGAATTCACAATAGCTGTCTTACCAGACATTCTGACCACTTGGGCTAATGCTGATAATCCAGACTGCAGGTTGTTATTGTTCTTGTTTGTTAGTTGTTCTTGTTCGTTAGTTATCTCCCCCACATTTATTGAAGTATTTTCATCTCAAGCATAGACAGAGTCCTTTTGGATTATACGGAAATAAAGAAACCAATGACCGGGGCCTCAGACTCCTAGAATTTGCAAGATGCAACCAGCTGTTGGTGGCAAATACGTTTGGGTTAAACAAGCCGTCGAGACGCTGGACATGGCATAATCCAAGCAAGGAAGTGCACAGCCAGATTGACTATATACTGGTCCAGAGGAGGTTCCGATCGAGCATCAACACAGACAAAACGAGAAGTTTCCCCGGAGCTGAAATAGGAAGCGACCACGATCTAGTTATCTGCGATTGAAGGGAATCAAAAAGAAGGATATGACCAGGCTAAAGTTTGACCTGCACAAACTAATGGGCCCAAAAATCACCGAAGTGTTCCAAGCAAGGGTGGGAGGGAGATTTGCGCCACTGATGGGACTGGATACAGTTACAGAGTCTCTTAACGCAGCTCTCATAGATACTGCTACTGAGATCCTGGGATGCCACCAAACAAAAAAGAAGCCATGGGTGACCAAAGACATTCTAGACCTTTGTGATAAAAGAAGGTCACTGAACAAACACAATCACCCACCGCAGGAGGTCGGCAGTTATAAAGAGGTCAAGAAGGCCATACAACAAAAGATGAGAGAGGCGAAAGAAGCGTGGATATGTGAGCAATGCACAAACATTGAAGAGAGACTAAACAGATATTGATGCTAAAGGAGCATACAAGGTTGTCAAAGAACTGGTAACACCAAGACAAGGCAGGAACCTTATGATCCATGATAAAACCGACAAGTGCCTTATTGAGGACAATGACGTACTGGCACTATGGACAGAGTACTGTTCCGAGCTATATAACTATGAAGGGCGAAACGAACCTGAGAAAACATTCCCCCCAACACCAACAAATATAGAGGATAACCAACTGATAACGAAGGAAGAGGTAATTGCAGCGGTAAAGACATTGAGAAGAGGTAAGCGGCCGGCCTGGACAACATACCAGCAGAGCTCTTACAGGCAGGTGGAAAGGTAGTGGTGGAAGGCCTGACACACATCTGCAACAAAATATGGGCGACAGGAAACTGGCCGGACTTATAGACGAAATCAATAGTTATACCGTTACATAAGTCTGAAAACCTAAAGCTGTGCCAAAATTACAGAACAATAAGCCTCATCAGCCACCCTAGCAAGGTCATGCTTAGATTAATCCTCGACCGATTGAAACCCCAAGCAGAGAACATCATTGCCGAGGAGCAAGCAGGGTTCAGACAAGGAAGAAGCACTACAGAACAGATACTTAATTTAAGGCTGCTAAGCGAGAAATATCTAGAACAGCAGCAAACACTGTATCACGTGTTTGTGGATTTTAAGAAGGCGTTTGAAAGGGTATGGGATAAAGCGCTTTGGGCAACCATGAGGATGTATAATATCAACGGAAATATTATAACGGTCCTTGAACAAGGCGTCTAGCGCAGTTCTTGTGAATGGGAGGCGAGGGGACTGGTTTCGCACATCAGTTGGTGTGAGACAGGAGTGTACACTCTCTCCAACTCTTTTCAATATATTCCTTGAAGGAATTATGAGTGAGGCACTTGGAGGTCACGTTGGTACGGTCAAGATAGGGGGCCGAATGATTACCAACCTTCGTTTTGCAGATGATATCGACGGGTTGGTGGGTTCAGAAGCAGAACTCCAGGAATGGGTCAGAAGGCTTGATGAAACAGCTCTTGACTATGGTATGGAGATAAACGCTGGAAAGACAAAATTAATGACCAACAACGCCATGGGCTTCAACAGCAGGATAAAAGCTAACGATCAGGAACTCGAAGTGGTTGACCGTTTTAAATATCTTGGGTCGATTGTCAGTGATGAAGGATCAAAATGTGAAGTGTTGGCCAGAATAGCACAGACAATAGCGGCGCTTGCACGGCTTAACAAAATCTGGCAAGATAAATGGTTAGCACTATGCACGAAAATCAGATTAATGCGTACACTGGTCCTGTCAATATTCCTCTATGCGTGTGAGACATGGACAGTTACAGCTGACCTTCAACGAAGATACAGGCCTTGGAGATGAGATGTTTCCGAAGACTTTTAAACGTCACGTACAAAGATCGAGTTACAAATGAGGAAATACGAGATAGAATTACAAATCTATAGGGCCTTTCGAAGACCTCTTGGCAACTGTCAAAAGAAGGACACTCACTTGGTACGGTCACATTTCGAGATAAAATGGTCTTGCAAATACAATCCTCCACGGAAAGGTGCATGGCAGACGACGAAGAGGCCGGCCCAAAAAGAGATGGGAGGACAACATAAAAGAATGGACCAGTCTCCGACCAGAAGAGTCACAGAGAGGGGTGGCGCAGAGTTGTGAGGATGTCTTCATGTGTGCCCCAACGACCTCACCGGTTATGGGATGACCTGACCTGATAAATGCATTGTTTATTCCTACATTGTGTTACCAATGTCACTCTTGGTCCTTACTAGAAACACATAAAAGTAAGATTCAGAGTTCTAAAACACTCCTACCGCTAAACCTAACCTTATCGATACTGTTATTGTGCCGTTCTCTCTCCTCTTCTTATCTACTCTGCTGTGATCGAACTTTGTTGCGAATTGCCGCTGATGGTGAAGGTCGCAGGTTCTAAATACAGGTATGACTTCCGTGGTCTTGTTCCTCTTTGTCGGCGGTAGATCAAAGTGGTCTCGACGTGATCAGGATAGACTGCGTCAAATATGATCCATGGGATAACTGGGAAACTGCCTCTAGTTGCGACTGACGACTTACATTCACGTGATCAAGGTGATGTCGACATGATCAGTGGGACTGCTTCAATATGATGAATGGGATGACTGGAAGACTGCCTCTATAAGCTACTGACGACTTGTAATTATAACCAATACATAATATGGGGGTAGTTACCTTGCTTGCTGTGTGTCTATCTCAACTGCACATCTCCGCCGTCTGCTCTCCACTGAGCGTCTCTTTCAAAAGTAATCTATTCTTCTCTCTTTGTCTATGAAGTGAAGTATTCTCTCTCTGTCTCTGAAGTGAAGTGTTCTCTCTCTGTCTCTGAAGTGAAGTGTTCTCTCTCTGTCTCTGAAGTGAAGTGTTCTCTCTCTGTCTCTGAAGTGAAGTATTCTCTGTCTCTTAAGTGAAGTGTTCTCTCTCTGTCTCTGAAGTGAAGTGTTCTCTCTCTGTCTATGAAGTGAAGTATTCTGTCTCTGAAGTGAAGTGTTCTCTCTCTGTCTCTGAAGTGAAGTTTCCAAAATGGCGAGCGTTTTTGTCCGTCTGCTTGCCATTATCCCCCATCCTGTTCGCGTGGTTTCCAGACGACTCGGGTTTGTCGGCGGCAACAAGTCTACCCGTCTACCACCACTATCGGTGTCGGTGTGGACACATGGCTGGTATTACCTGAAAGTTACATAAAATTAACTAAACTCTCACCTGCGCACTTTGAGACAAAACGTAAGTGGTTCGTTTTGGTTACTGAAATTCTGGCTGCACTGACTCAAGAAAAAGAAAGAAAAATGGTTGTCTAAGCTCTTTCTATCTTCTTCCCAACTCTGTTAAATGTTAAAACATGCCTAAGCTCCTTCTATGTATTGTCCCTACGGCTAAGATCTGTTACAATATAAATGTAACAGACGTCCATATTTGTTGCCACCAGGAATCTATATAAGAAATTCACCGCCATCTACACTATTGAAAAACGTATAGGAAGTGTCAAGATTCCGCAGACATTTCAGAGCCAAGTCAAGTCGTGGCTGGGAAATGTTGATGCCTTGTATCAAGAATTGTTCCATCAGGTTTGTTATTTTATTTAACTCTCTACTTCATTCGATCCAGTGCAGACTGCTCACAAAATTTCTATTTCCACCAATCTAGACAGACGCGGACACATCATTTAGTTTGCAGAAGATGACTAGCAATTGGTGAATGCAATGCTGTCTTTTTTTATTTAAAAATTTTTTTTTTTTTGCGTTCTCCTTATTTCTCCATTCTCCAAGGTGGTGTGCGTTGCACTGTGGTTTTTATTTTGCGCCTGTCGGCCCAGTGCATAGGACTTCAGCATGCATTTCATGTAAGGGTCTGCTTCCTCCTGCATTTTCTTAGGGTTTGCTTCCCCGAGGTAACGGCCGATGCTGTGATGGGGATCGATTCCAGCATCTTCGGGTTGTGAGCCGTGCCACTTAACCACTAGGCCACACCGTCCCCCAATGCTGTCTTTTAATGTGGAGTTATTTTCGATAGGTAGACATTTAAGAACATGGCTAATTTCAAAGTGCGGGGAAAGTTGGATTTAAATACCCGAGAAACTATTTATTATTTAATCAGACCAGTACTCACGCATCTGGATTACTTGTGAATGTTCAACAGTCTCTCAATTAAGACTTTGACTAGGACTTTGGTAATGGTATTGAGGGATTAATGCAGAAATACATAGAATGTGGGGAGTAGATGGTATTGAGGGATTAATGCAGAAATACATAGAACGTGGGGAGTAGATGGTATTGAGGGATTAATGCAGAAATACATAGAACGTGGGGAGTAGACGGTATTGAGGGATTAATGCAGAAATACATAGAACGTGGGGAGTAGATGGTATTGAGGGATTAATGCAGAAATACATAGAACGTGGGGAGTAGACGGTATTCTTAGTAGTCTTAGTCGACCTGTACTTCTACAGGGGTATAACCCTCTGTGCAGGTCCCATCTCTGGCATGAGCTGGATGTAGCCAGGAGGAGGATTTCCTGCTTAGTGGGCTAGACTCGAGCAGCTTATTGCTCCACTATGGAGGGTGGTTATGTGCGAGTCCATCTTAATAGTCTCAAACACTAGAGCAAAGTAGACCCCCAGCCTGTTAGGCGCCATCTATGCAGCTCTTAATAGATCACCTAACAATGACCGGTATGATGCCATGTCACACAGCTAGTCGTCTCCTATAACATCCTCTCTGTGAGGTAGTGGTGCTATTCTTGTTCTTGCCATTCACATAGAACCTGACACATCCCTCAGGTGTTGATGGTATTGAGGGATTAATGCAGAGATACATGTGGGGAGTAGATGGTATTGAGGGATTAATGCAGAGATACATGTGGGGAGTAGATGGTATTGAGGGATTAATGCAGAGATACATAGGATGTTGGGAGTTGATGGTATTGAGGGATTAATGCAGAAATACATAGGATGTGGGGAGTTGATGGTATTGAGGGATTAATACAGAAATACATAGGATGTGGGGAGTTGATGGTATTGAGGGATTAATGCAGAGATACATAGGATGTGGGGTGTTGATGGTATTGAGGGATTAATGCAGAACTACATAGGATGTGGGGAGTTGATGGTATTGAGGGATTAATGCAGAAATACATAGGATGTGGGGAGTTGATGGTATTGAGGGATTAATGCAGAAATACATAGGATAGGAAGTTGATGGTATTGAGGGATTAATGCAGAGATACATAGGATGTGGGGAGTTGATGGTATTGAGGGATTAAAGCAGAAATACATAGGATGTGGGGAGTAGAGGGTATTGAGGGATTAATGCAGAAATACATAGAACGTGTGGAGTAGATGGTATTGACGGATTAATGCAGAAATACATAGAACGTGGGGAGTAGATGGTATTGACGGATTAATGCAGAAATACATAGGATGTGGGGAGTAGAGGGTATTGAGGGATTAATGCAGAAATACATAGAACGTGTGAAGTTGATGGTATTGACGGATTAATGCAGAAATACATAGAACGTGGGGAGTAGATGGTATTGACGGATTAATGCAGAAATACATAGAACGTGGGGAGTAGATGGTATTGAGGGATTAATGCAGAGATACATAGAACGTGGGGAGTAGACGGTATTGAGGGATTAATGCAGAAATACATAGAATGTGGGGAGTAGATGGTATTGACGGATTAATGCAGAGATACATAGAACGTGGGGAGTAGATGGTATTCTTAGTCGACCTGTACTTCTACAGGGGCATAACCCTCTGTGCAGGTCCCATCTCTAGCTTGAGCTGGATGTAGCCAGGAGGAGAATTTCCTGCTTAGTGGGCTAGACTCGAGCAGCTTATTGCTCCACTATGGAGGGTGGTTATGTGCGAGTCCATCTCAATAGTCATAGGATGTGGGGAGTTGATGGTATTTATTTTCATGTTCAACTAAATTTGTTAAAGTTTCTGTGACACGAATTCCATTCATGTACTGTTTATGTCATTGTGTCAGACTCGCGATCCTAACATCAGAAGGGCTGGCTAAGACATACGTGAATGGCAGCTTTAGAGGCATCAAACTTCCAGGGGCTGATGTGAATCTGCTGCCCTGGGCATGTTGGTGCTCAGGGCAATGAAAGCGCAAACATTTTGGCTACAGAGGCACTAATTATGGGTACTTTTGGTATGGCTACGGAGGCACTAATTATGGGTACTTTTGGTATGGCTACGGAGGCACTAATTATGGGTACCTTTGGTATGGCTACGGAGGCACTAATTATGTGTACTTTTGGTATGGATAGGGCTGACATTTTGGCTACGGAGGCACTAATTATGTGTACTTTTGGTATGGATAGGGCTGACATTTTGGCTACGGAGGCACTAATTATGTGTACTTTTGGTATGGATAGGGCTGACATTTTGGCTACGGAGGCACTAATTATGTGTACTTTTGGTATGGCTACGGAGGCACTAATTATGTGTACTTTTGGTATGGCTACGGAGGCACTAATTATGTGTACTTTTGGTGTGGATACGGAGGCACTAATTATGGGTACTTTTGGTATATCTACGGAGGCACTAATTATGGGTACTTTTGGTATGGCTACGGAGGCACTAATTATGGGTACTTTTGGTATGGCTACGGAGGCACTAATTATGGGTACTTTTGGTATGGCTACAGATGCACTAATTATGGGTACTTTTGGTATGGATAGGGCTGATATTTTGGCTATGGAGGCACTAATTATGTGTACTTTTGGTATGGCTACGGAGGCACTAATTATGTGTACTTTTGGTATGGCTACGGAGGCACTAATTATGTGTACTTTGGGTATGGCTACGGAGGCACTAATTATGGGTACATTTGGTATGGAGAGGGCTGACATTTTGAAGTCTATCAATGACCGCCTTTTGGATGACTTAACTAACTTAACTTAACTGAAAGTCTTTATACTGGTTTAGAAGACTGCAGAATCTGTATACAACCAGTTTCATTTACATTACCTTGCTCTAAAAGTTATCCGTGACAATCTATTCGTGAATGCATTAATTGTTTTTGCCTCCACTATTTCCTGTGACAATGCATTCCAAGCAAAAAAAATATTTCCTAATATCTAATCTGGACCATTCTTTAGTTAATTTGTAGCTATGCCCTCTTGTTCTTGTAGATGGTTGTATTTTGAAAAACTTTTTAGTCTAATTTATCCATTCCTCTGATTATCTTATAAACCTGTATTGTCACCTCGAATTATTCTCTTTTCTAGACACTGTAGGCAGGTTTTTCTGAGTCTTTCCTCATAACTGGAATCCAACTTTCAGTTTTGTCACTCTTCTTTGTATCCTTTTCAGCATGTTTATATCTTCTCTACGATAAAGACTTCACTCCCGTACACAGTACTCCAATCTAGGTCTAACCTAAACCCTAACCTCTAAAACCTAAACCACAAGCTCAAATCCAAACCCTAATTCAAACTCTAACCTTAATCTCAAAGCAAAACCTAAACCCTAACCTCAAAAATAAACCCTAAACTCAAAAACTCTAAACTCAAGCCATAACCCAAACCCTAATCCTGAGTCGATCTCCAAACCCAAATCTAAACTCTAACCTCAAACCTAACCCAAACCCTCAACCTGAGCCAATCCCTAAACTCTAACCTCAAACCTAACCCAAACCTTAAACCTGAGCCAATCCCCAAACCTTAACCTAACCTCAAATCTAACCCAAACCTTAAACCTGAGCCAATCCCCAAACCTTAACCTAACCTCAAACCTAACCCAAACCTTAAACCTGAGCCAATCCCCAAACCTTAACCTAACCTCAAATCTAACCCAAACCTTAAACCTGAGCCAATCCCCAAACCTTAACCTAACCTCAAACCTAACCCAAACCTTAAACCTGATCCAATCCCCAAACCTTAACCTAACCTCAAACCTAACCCTAATCCTGAGCCAATCCCCAAACCCTGATCTCAAAACCAAACCCAAGTAGCATGTCTATATCCCCTCTACGATAAGGACTCCACACCTGTACACAGTACTCCAGTCTAGGTCTAACTAATGCTTTATACAGTTTGACTATCACTTCCTAGCTCCTATGTTTAATATTTCTTTTTATCAAACCTAACATTATTTGCCTTTTTCCCTGCTACCTGAACTTGCTCACTCACCTTACCTGTATGATCTATTATAACCCCTAGACCCTTTCCTTATCTATCTTTCTAATATTGTTCTCACCCATTCTGTAATTATGACAGCACTACAAAAGATGAACAGCAATCTATAGACTAGAACCATGAAGAAGAGCACAATGGTGGTCATGAGATTATGGAGCAGGATTGTATCAACTAATCAGCTACATAGGCCATCATCCTAACCCTCTCCATTGAAATAAAATACAAGATCGGGTTGCTGTCCCAAAAAACAGATTTAATCCTACAGGGGATTCCAGTGGGATCCTTGGAAATGAGAAGGCAGATGAGCTCGCAAAAGCCAGAAGTGACATAACGCAGATTCCCCATCCACAGAGCTATAAAGAAGCAAAGACACTCATGAAACGATCCATGAGGACAGAATGGAGAGAACAGCACAAAGAATACAAGCCAGAAAATGACAGCATAGACAAACTTGGCAGAGACGGACAGACAAGGATCTTCAGACTCAGAACGGGACATTGTAGACTCAAGGCCCACCTCCACAGAATGGGTCCTAGAGACACCGCCACGTGCGATTGCGGAGCACACAAGCAAACACCAGAGCATATCCTGTAGGACTGCCCCACTTATACAGACCAAAGAGAGGTGGTCTGGCCTGGGGAAGCAATCATGCTCAAATAGCTGTGGTGAACCGGCGAAGACCTGAAACGCACAGTCTCCCCCGCGAACCTGACCGGGCTAGGAGTATAGTATCAGCTAGAGTGCAGTGAAGTTGATTTTTTAGAAGAAAACAGAGCTGTTTATGTCTGTGCTGCTGTGTTCTTTATTTCTCATGGTCTGCCATCTGATATTACGTGCTGCTGTGTTCTTTATTTCTCATGGTCTGCCATCTGATATTACAGGATATAATACACGTCATCAATTTGTATACTAGAGAAACAACCGTCTTCAACCCGCTGCGAGATAAACGACCCGTCACTAAACCAAAGGAATCCGAGGAAGATTAGTAAGTGATATGTTATTGTAAAGATGGCCTTACTTAGTCGCTTCTTGTCTACCATGTGCCTGTAAAACATGGATAATGTGTAAAACTAATAATACGAATGTAAGTCAAGTCAATAAATAGGTCACACGTGACTATTTATTTATCATTACACTTACATTGTCCCTTATTCCTCAACATAATCTCCACCAACATTGTCCCTTATCTCTCAACATAATCTCCACCAACATTGTCCCTTATTCCTCAACATAATCTCCACCAACATTGTCCCTTATTCCTCAACATAATCTTCACCAACATTGTCCCTTATTCCTCAACATAATCTCCACCAACATTGTCCCTTATTCCTCAACATAATCTCCACCAACATTGTCCCTTATTCCTCAACATAATCTCCACCAACATTGATACACTTATCTCATCGCTTCACTAGTGCACCAAAACCTGCAGCATAGAAGTTTGGGGTCTGCTGTCTCAGCCACATTCGCACTTCAAGTTCAACCTCTTTATCGGTCACAAAACATCTCCTGCCAATGTGGGGTCATGCATTATGCTATAGTAGGCTAAACCATGTGAACATCCTATTACAGTTGATATACTGTCTGCCATTACTTGGCTGTCAGCTCGATTCATCTCCTCGCCTCACAAATGCTTCTGCTGCTATGTGAACATAATGACCAGGTCAGACTTCATCAGCATTAAAAAAATATCCTTGAGAAAATTGAGTTACGCACCACTTTACATGACAAACACTTGTCACCATAAACAGTACATAAATATCCTTTGCAGAAAGTTCTTTTGCCCCAAAAATGCAAAACAGCATGCTGTTCTTTGATTGTACACGCTGTGAGCATGGACACCATATTGTATCTGAGCTGCGCATGTGCATGTGCCATCTAGCTTCTGCTACCTACAGTAATCACAAAACTGGATGGTGCTGCCACCTAGCGTCTGCTACCTACAGCAGTCACAAATTTGGATGTTGCAGCCTCCTAATGACACCTTCAAGAACTACCAGCTACATTTTTCAGCTATCCCATATCAGGTTGTGACCTACTTAGTGACTTACCCTCATGTATTTATATCTTGAAACATAATTCGTTGTCTTTTTATGTGTATGGTGGGGGAGAGGAAGATTAATATCTGGTCAGGCAAAACATACTGATCAGATATGTTAGTCAGGGTCAGGCAAAACATACTGATCAGACATGTTAGTCAGGTTCAGACAAAATATACAAATCAGACATGTTAGTCAGGGTTAGGCAAAACATACTGATCAGGCATGTTAGTCAGGGTCAGGCAAAACATACTGATCAGGCATGTTAGTCAGGGTCGGCTAAATATACCGATCAGACTATGTTAGTCAGGGTCGGCTAAATATACTGATCAGACTATGTTAGGGTCGGGCAAAATATACTGATCAGACTATGTTAGGGTCGGGCAAAATATACTGATCAGACTATGTTAGTCAGGATCAGGCAAAATATACTGATCAGACTATGTTAGGGTCGGGCAAAATATACTGATCAGACTATGTTAGTCCGGGTTGGGCAAAATATACTGATCAGACTATGTTAGTCCGGGTTGGGCAAAATATACTGATCAGACATGTTAATCACGGTCAGGCAAATACTTTCCAAAGACCCTCACATCAACTTCTTCGTAGCCCTTCCTGGAAATGGTTGTTTTCATGGTAGCCTGGCTAACGAGGTGGCGATCGACATGATCCCCGTAGTAGTGAGAGACACACAGATGAAACCAAACATATCACAACCACCTGCAGGACACCAGCCCACCTTCATCAGCACACTCGGGATATGAGAAAAGCATCTGCAACCTGCCACTTAACGCCTTCTTCAGGGTGCACAAAAGCGTAATCTTACTCATTGTGAGCATTCAACGTCAAGTCCGTGTGCGTGGTTACACAGGATGTTGGAATACAAAAATGTACACTTTACTGAGGGCGTACACATGGAAAGGTTGTGCACTACTGACATTGGAAGTAATTTAAATTTAATTAATGTTCAGAGTTTTTTTAATGAGAGCTGCCCACAATGATGATTGATTTTTGAGATAAAATGTCACGAGAGGGCATTAATTATACAATGTTTGAGGTCTAAGTACGTCTGTTGCTAGCGGGGACTGTGCTTAATCTGAAAACTAACGGAATTCACATCTGCTGCACTGTTTCAGTTAATTATGTTCATTGATGGAGCATTTCAGTTGCTGATTAGCTGACTTAGTTGGTGTGGGTGCACAATTGGCAAACGTGTTGTGTTACATGTCTCAAATAGTAATCAGGCTGGGTTTGTAATATGGTCATGGAATAGTTATTTATCAAGATCTTCTTCTTCTGCGTTCGTTTTCAATCTCCCCCTACCAAGCCCGTAACAGGGCTTTGCAAGTAGCAGGATGTAGTCCGGAGAACTGAATGCGTTGTGTCGGTAGTTTACAGCTTGACTGCGATATTTGCACCTTTCGGTTCGACACATCTGCCTTCGGCAGCTACCAAGATGTAAATGAGTGTAAATGAGCCTGAATAGGGAGCAAACAATAGTAACACTAACCTACCAATCATGTTGTAAGAGGGGATAAGGAGGTTTGGGGCCTCATCCTGTAGAAACATTAATCTACAAGAAATCATGAACAAATCAACTGGAGGGGAGGAAGACCGGTGATCATGTGAACTTTTGTTGATTTTAAATGCCCACAGTGAGTAAGATTACTCTTTTGTGCACCCTGGAGAGGGCATTGAGTGGCGGGTTGCAGTAGCTTTCCTCACATCTCGAGCGTGCTTGTAAAGGCAGATCAGGTGGTTGGGCTATGCTTGGCTTCATGTGCGTGTCGCTCACGACTACAGGGATCATGTCAATCCCCGACCTTATTAGCCAAACTGTCATGAAATAAACCGTTTCCAGGGAGACCTGTGTGGAAGTGAGGTGGGGGTTTTGGCCAGTATACTTTACCTGACCCCGACTAATATGTCATATCAGTGTGTTGTGCCTGACCAGACGTTAGGCTCCTCTCCCTATCCAGTAAGTTAAATTGACGAGAACCTATTTTTCTGGAAGAGTTACCCGAGCCTAGAAGATCACTGGTGAGGAGACAGAATAGGAATATCCCAGTCCTCTAGGTTCGGAGGTTTTGATGCAGGCTGACACTTTTATCTATGTATTAGAAAGATAGAAAAGGAAAGAGACCTAGGGGTTATAATAGATCATACAGGTAAGGTGAGTGAGCAAGTCCAGGTAGCAGTGAAAAAGGCAAATGCAATGTTAGGTATGATAAAAAGAAATATTAAACATAGGAGCTAGGAAGTGATAGTCAAACTGTATAAAGCATTAGTTAGACCTAGATTGGAGTACTGTGTACAGGTGTGGAGTCCTTATCGTAGAGGGGATATAAACATGCTGGAAAGGATACAAAGAAGAGCGATAAAGCTGATAGTGGTATTCCAGAATTACAGTTATGAGGAAAGAGAAAAACTAGCCTATAGTTTCTTGAAAAGAGAAGAATTTGAGGTGATTTAATCCAGATTTATAAGATAATCTAAGGAAAGGATAAATTAGACTATAACATGTTTTTCAAAATACATCCACCTACAAGAACAAGAGGGCATAGTTACAAATTAACTTAAAAAAAATCCAGATTACATATTAGGAATTATTTTTTTAGTCAAGAGAGTGGTGAATGCTTGGAATGCATTGCCACATGAGGTAGTGTAGGCAGGGACAATTAATGCATTTAAGAATAGATTGGATATGCATAGTTTTTAGAGCAAGGTGATGTAAATGAAACTGGTTGTATATAGACTCTGCATTGTCTTCTAAACCAGTATAAACATATTGTTATGTCAAAAATTATTTTGTTACACAAACAGCAATAGATAAACCAACATGACCACAGTACAGACACCCGGAATATCATAACTGTCAGTGATGAAAGCTGAATCAGACCTAGAGCACTGTAGGAGACCGGTTGTTGTTGTTTGCGAATGCCCACAATGAGTAGGTTACTCTTTTAATCTTTTGTGTGCCCTGATTTGTGGATTTTAAGAAGGTGTTTGATAGGGTATGCCATAAAGCGCTTTGGGCAACCATGAGGATGTATAATATTAATGGAAATTTTATAACGGTCCTTGAACACCTGTATAACAAGGCGTCTAGCGCAGTTCTTGTGAATGGGAGGCGAGGAGACTGGTTTCGCACATCAGTTGGTGTGAGACAGGGGTGTACACTCTCTCCAACTCTTTTCAATATATTCATTGAAGGAATTATGAGTGAGGCACTTGGAGGTCACGTTGGTACTATCAAGATAGGGGGCCGAACGATTACCAACCTTCGTTTTGCAGATGATATCGACGGGTTGGTGGGTTCAGAAGCAGAACTCCAGGAATGGGTCAGAAGGCTCGATGAAACAGCTCTTGACTATGGTATGGTGATAAATGCTGGAAAGACAAAATTAATGACCGACAACGCCAAGGGCTTCAACAACAAGATAAAAGCTAACGGTCAGGAACTCGAAGTGGTTGACCGTTTTAAATATCTTGGGTCGATTGTCAGTGATGAAGGATCAAAATGTGAAGTGTTGGCCAGAATAGCACAGACAATAGCGGCGCTTGCACGGCTTAACAAAATCTGGCAAGATAAACGGTTAGCACTAAGCACGAAAATCAGATTAATGCGTACACTGGTCCTGTCAATATTCCTCTATGCTTGTGAGACATGGACAGTTACAGCTGACCTTCAACGAAGGATACAGGCCTTGGAGATGAGATGTTTCCGAAAACTTTTAAACGTCACGTACAAAGATCGAGTTACAAACGAGGAAATACGAGATAGAATTACAACAGCAATAGGGCCTTTTGAAGATCTCTTGGCAACTGTCAAAAGAAGGAAACTCACTTGGTACGGTCACACATCGAGATCAAGTGGTCTTGCAAACACAATCCTCCACGGGAAGGTGCATGGCAGACGACGAAGAGGCCGGTCCAAAAAGAGATGGGAGGACAACATAAAAGTATGGACCAGTCTCCGACCAGAAGAGTCATGAGCAGCGGCATCTGACAGAGAGGGATGGCGTGGAGTTGTGAGGATGTCTTAATGTGTGCCCCAACGACCTCACCGGTTACGGGATGACCTGACCTGACCTGAAACGGACGTTAAGTGGTGGGTTGCAGTAGCTTTCCTCACATCCCGAGCGTGGTGATGAAGGTGGACCGGGGTCCTCCAGGCAGTTGTGCTATGCTTGGCTTCATCTGCAAGTTGCCCACTATCATGGGGATCACGTCAATCCCTCACCTTGTTAGCCAGGCTGCCATGAAAACAACCCATTTCCAGGAAGGGCTACGAAGAAGCCAAAGTGAGGGTCTTGTCCAGTATGTTTTCTCTGAACCTGACTAATATGTCTGATCAGTATATTTTTCTTGACCAGTCGTTAGTCTTCCTTCCCAAGGAGACCGAGTGAAGTGGAGGGAGTTTGTATGTTGAATGTTTGATCAAACAATGGTCAACTCTTTGTTTCAGTTTAGCAAGAATTACAAAAGAGTCGGCCGTCAACTGTGATTTCTGCAAATATAAAAAGTGAGTACTTATAATCGTCTTGTTCTTGTCTCTTCTTCGCTACTTACCAAGCACGGGGCCGGCTGTAAGCATAGAAATACTGGCAGGTCTCACAGATATCAGAATTTGTGTTTATTAAGGTGTAGAATTATATTATTTATAAATGAATCAATATATCAATAGCCATGTTGCCTCCAAAGGAGCAAATGCTTTCAACAAATACTTTCCAAATGTTCCGGATACTTGCCATCCTTTCCAACTTAGCCGGCGACTTCCCTGTGCAACAAATGTACGAGTCTTACACCGTTTTCCATGTATGCTGAGGTGTGCCTCTCTCTTTCCGTGGGGTACCCAGAAGAAAGAATGCAGTGGAATGATATTAGGAGGCCTCTATAATGTGTGCCCTGTCCAACTGCAGCTTCTCCTTCGTATGCCGAGCTCTACTGGTGATTGTCAAGTTCTATTCAACAGTTTGACATTTGTGATCGTAACCATTGCTCTATCCTGTGGAGTTAACTACTAACGGAAGTCTGTACCTTTATTGTCATGGCTTTTGTTGTACACTGAGGAATCAAGATGCTGAGCAGTGCATAAGCTGCAGCGATCAGTGACCCATAGCTGACTGCTAGCGTCATGGCCAGCCAACCAGATCTGACCAGTGTATGAGCTGCAGCGGTCAGTGACCCATAGCTGACTGCTAGCATCAGGGCCTGCAAACCAGAGATGAGCTGCAGTGGTCAGGGACCCATAGCTGATTGCTAGCATCAGGGCGTGCTAACCAGAGCTGACAAGTGTATGAGCTGCAGCGGTCAGTGACCCATAGCTGACTGCTAGCATCAGGGCCTGCAAACCAGAGATGAGCTGCAGTGGTCAGGGACCCATAGCTGATTGCTAGCATCAGGGCGTGCTAACCAGAGCTGAGCAGTGCATGAGCTGCAGTGGTCAGGGACCCATAGCTGACTGCTAGCGTCAGGGCGGGCTAACCAGAGCTGAGCTGCAGCGGTCAGGGACCCATAGCTGATTGCTAGTGTCAGGGCAAGCGAGCCAGAGCTGCCACGACCCTTCTACACCTCCACGTGGTGATCCTGGATAACAGGCTGCAACATTGCAGGCTGGCTAAGGAGAAGGGATCGAAGAGGAAAGGCTAACGCGGTACTAAAGAAGGCCTGCTGAAGTCAGATGTGTCGGACCGAATGGTGCAAATAGTGCAGTCAAGCTGTAAACTAGTGGCATAATGCATTCCTTTCTCCGGACTACATCCTGCTACTTGCAAAGCACTTTTCAGGGCTAGGTAGCGGGAGTTTGAGAACGAACGCAGAAGATGAAGTTGTTGTACAACATGTCTCTGAGACATTCAGTAGCACCACTCAGACATTAGAAATGAGCCGTTTCAATTTTCTCCTTGAACCGGTCACTTTCAATCTCCATAAAGACCCAGGTCCCAAGCGATGTGAAGCGACACCTTGCTTTTTGGATTATTATGTCGATTTACCATTCCATACCTCCAATCTTGTGAATACAACTTCCAAGATGAATGAATGATCCCACATCTTGTAAGCAATCACTCGCCAGCACAATCTGATCATCTTCTGCAGCCTTTGTCTTCCATACCCTCGTTTGTACAAACAGCTTGCAATTCCTCATCAGTCTTAACTAACTGACATTGTATTTCTTAGAAGTGGTGGAACAGAAGATCTAGGTCATCCACAAAGTCCAGATTCTCTAATTGCTCAGTTGAAAGTCCAGATTATCCAATTGCCCAGTTGAAAGTCCAGATTCTCTAATTGCCTACCCAGTTGAAAGTCCAGATTATCCAATTGCCCAGTTGAAAGTCCAGATTATCCAATTGCCCAGTTGAAAGTCCAGATTATCCAATTGCTCAGTTGAAAGTCCAGATTATCCAATTGCCCAGTTGAAAGTCCAGATTATCCAATTGCCCAGTTGAAAGTCCAGATTATCCAATTGCCCAGTTGAAAGTTCAGATTATCCAATTGCTCAGTTGAAAGTCCAGATTATCCAATTGCCCAGTTGAAAGTCCAGATTATCCAATTGCTCAGTTGAAAGTCCAGATTATCCAATTGCCCAGTTGAAAGTCCAGATTCTCCAATTGCCCAGTTGAAAGTCCAGATTATCCAATTGCCCAGTTGAAAGTCCAGATTATCCAATTGCCCAGTTGAAAGTCCAGATTCTCCAATTTGCCCAGTTGAAAGTCCAGATTATCCAATTGTCCAGTTGAAAGTCCAGATTATCCAATTGCCCAGTTGAAAGTCCAGATTATCCCATTGCCCAGTTGAAAGTCCAGATTCTCCAATTGCCCAGTTGAAAGTCCAGATTATCCCATTGCCCAGTTGAAAGTCCAGATTATCCAATTGCTCAGTTGAAAGTCCAGATTATCCCATTGCCCAGTTGAAAGTCCATATTATCCAATTGCTCAGTTGAAAGTCCAGATTATCCAATTGCCCAGTTGAAAGTCCAGATTCTCCAATTGTCCAGTTGAAAGTCCAGATTCTCCAATTGCCCAGTTGTATTCCATTTGATTTCAGTGTTGTCCAAATTTGAGGTTTTTATGAGCCGGCCTATTGCCAGCAAGAAAAGAAATGATGACAGGAGACCCCTCCCCTCCCTGACAGACATCCAGTTCTCATCTCAAAGGGTGCAGAGATGGAGCTATTGTGAAGGTCCCTGAATTTTATTTTTATTTTATAATAATTTCTTGGTTATTAACAAATTAATTTGTCTGACTCTGATGCGCTTTTTTTGCGTGGATGTTCTGAGTTCTTGATTGTGTTCTTTAACATGAGCAACTTTGAGTTATCCCGCCTCGTTCTCCTTAAAAGTTAGGGCTGCTGCAGCCTTCTGCTCTCCACTAATCTCTATTTTGGGACATCTTCTTGAACTCTGCCTTGATGCTCTAATTTTATCTTCCTTTCTGTGTTCTTCACCAGGTGTACTTTGGTTCCCACACTAATCTCTTCCCCAGTGGATTCCAATATAGGCCATGTCTGATTATACTGTTGGGTTTCTTTCTGGGGGTGTATCCTATCCATCTCCACTCTCTGAGGGTGTATCTTATCCATCTCCACTTTCTGAGGGTGTATCCATCTCCACTTTCTGAGGGTGTATCCATCTCCACTTTCTGAGGGTGTATCCTATCCATCTCCACTCTCTGGGGGTGTATCTTATCCATCTCTAATTTCGGAGGGTGTATCCTATCCATCTCCATTTTCTGGGGGTGTATCTTATCTCCTCTCTCTGAGGGTCTTATCTCCTCTCTCTGAGGGTATATCTTATCTCCTCTCTCTGAGGGTGTATCTTATCTCCTCTCTTTGAGGGTGTATCTAATCTCCTCTCTCTGAGGGTATATCTTATCTCCTCTCTCTGAGGGTGTATCTTATCCATTTTCTGAGGGTGTATCTTATCCATCTCTAATTTTGGAGGGTGTATCCTATCCATCTCCATTTTCTGGGGGTGTATCTTATCTCCTCTCTCTGAGGGTGTATCTTATCTCCTCTCTCTGAGGGTGTATCTTATCTCCTCTCTCTGAGGGTATATCTTATCTCCTCTCTCTGAGGGTGTATCTTATCTCCTCTCTCTAAGGGTATATCTTATCTCCTCTCTCTGAGGGTGTATCTTATCCATTTTCAGAGGGTTTATCTTATCTCCTCTCTCTGAGGGTGTATTTTATCTCCTCTCTCTGAGGGTGTATCTTATCTCCTGTCTCTGAGGGTGTATTATCTCTGAGGGTGTATCTTATCTCCTATCTCTGAGGGTGTATCTTATCTCCTCTCTCTGAGGGTGTATCTTATCTCCTATCTCTGAGGGTGTATCTTATCTCCTATCTCTTAGGGTGTATCTTATCTCCTCTCTCTGAGGGTGTATCTTATCTCCTCTCTCTGAGGGTGTATCTTATCATCTCTTCTCTCTGAGGGTGTTACTTATCTCCTCTCTGAGGGTGTATCTTATCTCCTCTCTCTGAGGGTGTATCTTATCTCCTCTCTCTGAGGGTGTATCTTATCTCCTCTCTCTGAGGGTGTATCTTATCTCCTCTCTCTGAGGGTGTATCTTATCTCCTCTCTCTCTGAGGGTGTATCTTATCTCATCTCCTTGAGGTTGTATCTTCTCTCTCTGAGGGTGTATCTTATCATCTCCTCTCTCTGAGGGTGTATCTTATTCCATCTCCCTGAGGGTGTATCTTATCTCCTCTCTCTGAGGGTTTATCTTATCTCCATTTTCAGAGGGTGTATCTTATCATCTCCTCTTTCTGAGGGTGTATCTTATCATCTCCACTTTCTGAGGGTGTATCTTATCTCCTCTCTCTGAGGGTGTATCTTATCTCCACTTTCTGAGGGTGTATCTTATCTCCACTTTCTGAGGGTGTATCATATCCATCTCCTCTCTCTGAGGGTGTATCCTATCCAACCCTTCTCTATGAGGGTGTATCCTATCCATCTCCACTCTCTGAGGGTGTATCTTATCTCATCTCCCCGAGGTTGTATCTTCTCTCTCTGAGGGTGTATCTTATCATCTCCTCTCTCTGAGGGTGTATCTTATTCCATCTCCCTGAGGGTGTATCTTATCTCCTCTCTCTGAGGGTGTATCTTATCTCCATTTTCAGAGGGAGTATCTTATCATCTCCTCTTTCTGAGGGTGTATCTTATCATCTCCTCTCTCTGAGGGTGTATCTTATCCATCTCCTCTCTCTTAGGGTGAATCTTATCTCCACTTTCTGAGGGTGTATCTTATCTCCTCTCTCTGAGGGTGTATCTTATCTCCACTTTCTGAGGGTGTATCTTATCTCCACTTTCTGAGGGTGTATCCTATCCAACCCTTCTCTATGAGGGTGTATCCTATCCGTCTCCACTCTCTGAGGGTTTATCTTATCCATCTCCTCTCTCTGAGGGTGTATCATCCATCTCTATCTGAGGGTGTATCTTATCCATCTCCTCTCTCTGAGGGTGTATCTTATCTCCTCTCTCTGAGGGTGTATCTTATCTCCTCTCTCTGAGGGTGTATATTATCTCCTCTCTCTGAGGGTGTATCTTATCTCCTCTCTCTCTGAGGGTGTATCTTATCTCCTCTCTCTCTGAGGGTGTATCTTATCATCTCCTCTCTCTGAGGGTGTATCTTATCTCATCTCCCTGAGGTTGTATCTTCTCTCTCTGAGGGTGTATCTTATCATCTCCTCTCTCTGAGGGTGTATCTTATTCCATCTCCCTGAGGGTGTATCTTATCTCCTCTCTCTGAGGGTGTATCTTATCTCCATTTTCAGAAGGTATCTTATCATCTCCTCTTTCTGAGGGTGTATCTTATCATCTCCACTTTCTGAGGGTGTATCTTATCTCCTCTCTCTGAGGGTGTATCTTATCTCCACTTTCTGATGGTGTATCCTATCCATCTCCTCTCTCTGAGGGTGTATCCTATGCAACCCTTCTCTATGAGGGTGTATCCTATCCATCTCCACTCTCTGAGGGTTTATCTTATCCATCTCCTCTCTCTGAGGGTGTATCATCCATCTCTATCTGAGGGTGTATCTTATCCATCTCCTCTCTCTGAGGGTGTATCTTATCCATCTCCTCTCTCTGAGGGTGTATCTTATCCATCTCCTCTCCCTGAGGGTGTATCTTATCCATCTCCTCTCTCTGAGGGTGTATCTTATCCATCTCCTCTCTCTGAGGGTGTATCCTATCCATCTCCTCTCTCTGAGGGTGTATCCTATCCATCTCCACTCTCTGAGGGTGTATCATATCCCTCCTCTCTCTGAGGGTGTATCTTATCCATCTCCTCTCTCTGTGGGTGTATCTTATCCATCTCCTCTCTGTGGGTGTATCTTATCCATCTCCTCTCTCTGAGGATTATCTTATCCATCTCATCTCCCTGATGGTGTATCTTATCTCCACTTTCTGAGGGTGTATCTTATCTCCTCTCTCTGATGGTGAATCTTATCCATCTCCTCTCTCTGAGGGTGTATCTTATCTCCTCTCTCTGAGGGTGTATCTTATCATCTCCACTCTCTGAGGGTGTATCTTATCTCCACTTTCTGAGGGTGTATCTTATCATCTCCACTTTCTGAGGGTGTATCTTATCTCCACTTTCTGAGGGTGTATCTTATCTCCACTTTCTGAGGGTGTATCTTATCTCCACTTTCTGAGGGTGTATCTTATCCATCTCCTCTCTCTGATGGTGTATCTTATCTCCACTTTCTGAGGATGTATCTTATCCATCTCCTCTCTCTGAGGGTGTATCTTATCTCCACTTTCTGAGGATGTATCTTATCCATCTCCTCTCTCTGAGGGTGTATCTTATCTCCACTTTCTGATAATGTATCTTATCTCCACTTTCTGAGGGTGTATCTTATCTCCACTTTCTGAGGGTGTATCTTATCTCCACTTTCTGAGGGTGTATCTTATCTCCACTTTCTGAGGTGTATCTTATCCATCTCCACTTTCTGAGGGTGTATCTTATCTCCACTTTGTGTGGGTGTATCTTATCTCCACTTTCTGAGGGTGTATCCTATCCATCTCCTCTCTCTGAGGGTGTATCCTATCCAACCCTTCTCTATGAGGGTGTATCCTATCCATCTCCACTCTCTGAGTGTTTATCGTAACCATCTCCTCTCTCTGAGGGTGTATCATCCATCTCCTCTATCTGAGGGTGTATCTTATCCATCTCCTCTCTCTGAGGGTGAATCTGATCCATCTCCTCTTATTGAGGGTGTATCTTATACATCTTCTCTCGCTGAGGGTGTATCTTATCCATCTCCTTTCTCTGAGGGTGTATCTTATCCATCTCCTCTCTCTGAGGGTGTATCTTATCCATCTCCTCTCTCTGTGGGTGAATCTTATCCATCTCCTCTCTGAGGGTGTATCCTATCCATCTCCTCTCTCTGAGGGTGTATCTTATCCGTCTCCTCTCTCTGTGGGTGTATCTTATCCATCTCCTCTCTCTGAGGATTATCTTATCCATCTCATCTCCCTGATGGTGTATCTTATCTCCACTTTCTGAGGATGTATCTTATCTCCTCTCTCTGAGGGTGTATCTTATCATCTCCTCTCTCTGAGGGTGTATCCTATCCATCTCCTCTCTCTGAGGGTGTATCCTATCCATCTCCTCTCTCTGAGGGTGTATCTTATCATCTCCTCTCTCTGAGGGTGTATCTTATCATATCCTCTCTCTGAGGGTGTATCTTATCATCTCCTCTCTCTGAGGGTGTATCTTATCATCTCCACTTTCTGAGGGTGTATCTTATCTCCACTTTCTGAGGGTGTATCTTATCTCCTCTCTCTGAGGGTGTATCTTATCCATCTCCTCTCTCTGAGGGTGTATCCTATCCATCTCCTCTCTCTGAGGGTGTATCTTATCATCTCCTCTCTCTGAGGGTGTATCTTATCATCTCCTCTCTCTGAGGGTGAATCTTATCATCTCCTCTCTCTGAGGGTGTATCTTATCCATCTCCTCTCTCTGAGGGTGTATCTTATCTCCACTTTCTGTGGGTGTATCCTATCCATCTCCACTCTCTGAGGGTGTATCCTATCCATCTCCATTTTGTGATAGTGTATCCTATCTATCTTCCCCTTCTCTTCTAACATCCAATTGTATTGATCGCTGTTTTTCTTCGTAGATCTGTGTTTGTTATTTCTACTGTGTATCTGGTACTAAATATGTGAAGGAGGTCCTTGTGAAGGTCAACAGTCTCGATGTTGGTGAAGGTCAAGAGTCTGGACATTGGTGAAGGTCTAGGGTCTGGATGTTGGTGAAGGTCTATTGTCTGGATGTTGGTGAAGGTCTAGAGTGGATATTGGTAAAGGTCTAGAGTCTGGATGTTGGTGAAGGTCTACATTCTGACATTGTTGAAGGTCTAGGGTCTGGCTGTTGGTGAAGGTCTAGGGTCTGGATGTTGGTGAAGGTCTAGGATCTAGATGTTGGTGAAGGTCTAGGGTCTAGATGTTGGTGAAGGTCTAGGGTCTGGACATTGGTGAAGGTCTGCAGTCTGGATGTTGGTGAAGGTCTGCAGTCTGGATGTTGGTGAAGGTCTGCAGTCTGGATGTTGGTGAAGGTCTGCAGTCTGGATGTTGGTGAAGGTCTGCAGTCTGGATGTTGGTGAAGGTCTGCAGTCTGGATGTTGGTGAAGGTCTGCAGTCTGGATGTTGGTGAAGGTCTGCAGTCTGGGTGTTGTATCTCATCTGTGATTGTATCTTCCATGTTACTCCACAGCTTCACTGCTGAGCACGAGTTTGGCCGAGTAGAGACAGAACTCTCGTTCTCAGCCTCCAATATCTTCAAGCTGGACAGGCTTCACGCTGTCATCACCATCAAGGACCATGACCCTGTCAACTGGAGCTATGAGCAGTACATGGACATGATGTGGACAACTATCATCTGGTCAGTACCTTCACCTGTCAGGGAGCTGGTCTTTCTTAGGGTCAAGGTTTGGGTTAGGGGCTGGGGTTAGCGGCTAGGGTTTGGGTTAGAGGCTAGGGTTTGGGTTAGGGGCTGGGGGTTTGGGTTTGAGGCTAGGGTTTGGGTTAGAGGCTAGGGTTTGGGTTAGAGGCTAGGGTTTGGGTTAGAGGCTAGGGTTTGGGTTAGAGTTTGGGTTAGAGGCTAGGGTTTGGGTTAGAGGCTAGGGGCTTGGGTTAGGGGCTGGAGTTTGTGTTAGAGGCTGGGGTTTGAGGCTAGGGGCTGGGTTTGAGGCTAGGGTTTGGATTAGAGGCTTGGGTTTGTGTTAGAGGCTAGGGTTTGGGTTAGAGGCTAGGGTTTGGGTTAGAGACTGGAGGCTGGGGTTAGAGGCTATGGTTTGGGTTAGGGGCTGGGGTTAGAGGCTAGGGGCTGGGGTTAGAGGCTAGGGGCTGGTGTTAGAGGCTGGGGTTAGGCTAGGGTTTGAGTTAGGGACTGGGGTTAGAGGCTAAGGGCTGGGGTTAGGGTTTGGGTTAGAGGCTAGGGTTTGGGTTTGAGGTTAGGGTTTGGGTTAGAGGCTAGTGTCTGAGGTTAGAGTTTAAGTTAGAGGCTAGGGTTTTGGTCAGGTTAGAGTTTGGGTTAGAGTCTAGGGTCTGAGGTTAGAATATTTAACTTACTACAGTTGGACCACCAATACATTTAATCGACCACTACAATTGGCCCACAACTACAATTGACCCACAAATACATTCATCCCACCTACAGTTGGCCCACCAATACATTTAACCCACCACTACAGATGGCCGACCACTACAATTGGCCCACCAATACAATTGGCACATAACTACAGTTGGCCCACCACTACAATTGGAGTACCAATACATTTAACCCACAACTACAGTTGGCCCACCACTACAATTGGACTACCAATACATTTAACCCACAACTACAGCTGGCCCACTACTACATTTGGTCAGTGACTATAATTTGATGTTAGAATTTTGTGCCAAAACATTTGCATGCTATTGGCACGCTGACTCTCACCCACAGAGCTGTAAAGAAGCAAAGGCACTCATCAAACGATCCATGTGAACAGAATGGAGAGACCAGCACAAAGAATACAAGCCAGAAAATGACAGCATAGACAAACTTGGCAGAGATGGACAGACAAAGATCTTCAGACTCAGAACAGAATATTGTAGACTCATGGCCCACCTCCACAGAATGAGTCACAGAGACACCACTACGTGCGATTGTGGAGCACCCAAGCAAACACCAGAACATATTCTGCAGGACTGCCCCACTTACGCAGATCAAAGAGAGGCGTCTGGCCCGGTGGAGCGACCATGCTCAAAAAACTGTGGGACTGGCGAAGACCTGAAACGCAGTCTCTTTTGTGAACCTCACCGGACTACAAGCATAGCATCCAGTTGATCGAAGAAGAAGAAGAAATTTGCATGCTCTATCAGCAGGGATTTCTATAGCAGTTTTGCACTGTGAACTAGCCAGTCCCATGCACAGCCCTCCTATGGTTTATCAAACAATATGCCATATAGAGTACAGTAGTCCTGTTCCTTTGTCTTCTGCCGACTGTTCTGGAATATGGTTGCATCACTTGAAATAACCACTTCAATATTGTAATCCATCAGGCTCAAGAAAGCATATGCACATGAGCCCAGTGCTGTTTACCCAGCTGTCATTTGGGACCTGCTGCCCAAGTCAGGCTCTAGCCAGCTTCACCCACACAATCAAGTGTTCCTTAGCCCAAACAGATATCAAGGTGAGACCTTATAGTTTAAGGATGGTTCAGTCCAGATATCAAGGTGAGACCTTGTTGTTTAAGGATGGTTTAGTCCAGATATCAAGGTGAGACCTTATAGTTTAAGGATGGTTCAGTCCAGATATCAAGGTGAGACCTTATAGTTTAAGGATGGTTCAGTCCAGATATCAAGGTGAGACCTTATAGTTTAAGGATGGTTCAGTCCAGATATCAAGGTGAGACCTTGTTGTTTAAGGATGGTTCAGCCCAAACAGATATCAAGGTGAGACCTTATTGTTTAAGGATGGTTCAGCCCAAACTCAGGACATTCTCCCAAAACTCTCCCAAAGCTTTGTGAAGTGACCAATTCTGCTCCTATTATGAATGCAGAACTTATATTTCCAAAAGATTTCACTTAAAAGGAGTGTATTATTGCAACATTGTTTCGTGGGTGTCAAAGGGATTTCTTAAAAACTGAACTTTCTTGAAATTTGTTTTAGGGGAATGTAACAACAATTTTAACTTCCTGCCAGCATGAGTTATTGGTCTTGAACAAGTGAGACTTAAGCCTCGTGAGGGTATCAACTTGAGACTCGACTAGACTATTTCCTGTCAGTGGCTGGAATTGACTTGTGACTTGGACAATAGTTTTACTTTGGGACTTGACTTGTGACTTGGACAATTGTTTTACTTTTGTGACTTGGACAATTGTTTTACTTGGGGACTTGACTTGGGACTTGGACAAAAGTTTTACTTGGGGACTTGACTTGGGACTTGGACAATAGTTCGGCCTGTGACTTGGAATATGGTTTGACTTGGACAATAGTTTGGCCTGTGACTTGGAATATAGTTTGACTTGTGGACTTGGACAATAGTTTGGCCTGTGACTTGGACTGTAGTTTAACTTGTGGACTTGACTTGTGGACTTGACTTATGATGCAAGACTTTTCAGCATGCTTAATCACATTTGGATCATATAGTTAACCTTGACCTCTTTGGTCTGGTTGCTGTAACACAGCCCGTTTCCAAGTCGAAGGCGTAGAAGTGAGCTGGTTCCTTGATCAACGTGTGACAGCTGATCCAAGCAGTAGCCTTCGCACTCATTCTGACTCTAAAGACATAGTTTTTTACGTAGCTCTGATGCCGATTGCCCAGATCCCTGTTTTAATATTCTGAATATTACGGTGGTCCACAGGCATGGTTGAAACATGGAGACGTGCAGGACAGGACTACTTTTCTGATCTGCACTCAAACTACTTTACTGATCTGGTCAGTTTGTACTCTGCGCTCGGGCTTGCTGTACATTATAAATCAGCTGTGGCACTAGCTAGCTTGGTATGTATAATGTGCAGGAATATACAGTTTGGGTTTTTATGTGGAGGAATATACAGTTTGGGTTTTTATGTGTATGTATAATGTGCAGGAATATACAGTTTGGGTTTTTATGTGGAGGAATATACAGTTTGGGTTTTTATGTGTATGTATAATGTGCAGGAATATACAGTTTGGGTTTTTATGTGGAGGAATATACAGTTTGGGTTTTTATGTGTATGTATAATGTGCAGGAATATACAGTTTCGGTTTTTATGTGGAGGAATATACAGTTTGGGTTTTTATGTGTATGTATAATGTGCAGGAATGTACAGTTTGGGTTTTTATGTGTAACTATAATGTGCAGGAATATACAGTTGTGGGTTTTTATGTGTATGTATAATGTGCAGGAATATACAGTTTGGGTTTTTATGTGTATGTATAATGTGCAGGAATATACAGTTTCGGTTTTTATGTGTATGTATAATGTGCAGGAATATACAGTTTCGGTTTTTATGTGGAGGAATATACAGTTTGGGTTTTTATGTGTATGTATAATGTGCAGGAATATTCAGTTTGGGTTTTTATGTGTATGTATAATGTGCAGGAATATTCAGTTTGGGTTTTTATGTGTAACTATAATGTGCAGGAATATACAGTTTGGGTTTTTATGTGTATGTATAATGTGCAGGAATATTCAGTTTGGGTTTTTATGTGTAACTATAATGTGCAGGAATATACAGTTGTGGGTTTTTATGTGTATGTATAATGTGCAGGAATATACAGTTTGGGTTTTTATGTGTATGTATAGTGTGCAGGAATATACAGTTTGGGTTTTTATGTGTATGTATAGTGTGCAGGAATATACAGTTGTGGGTTTTTATGTGTATGTATAATGTGCAGGAATATACAGTTTGGGTTTTTATGTGTATGTATAGTGTGCAGGAATATACAGTTTGGGTTTTTATGTGTATGTATAGTGTGCAGGAATATACAGTTTGGGTTTTTATGTGTATGTATCCCCTACTCATTTGCAGTGATATTTTAGTAAATAAAGTCAAGGTTATTCCCTGCGCATGTGTGTTATCAGGGGCTCGAAATGGTCACAAAGAATAGTCACACTGTAGTGTGACCAACACGAAACCTACATAATGAAAATGGAATTTAATGACTTGTTGAAAGGATTTCATGATCTGGACTTTGTTGATGACTTGGCTCTTCTCTATCACAACCACACCTGCAACCAAATCCTAACAAATAACTATAAACAGGAGTGGCTAGATCAGTGGACCACATCCCGGCAGGCCAAATATATTTCAAACAAAACAAAACCCCCAGGACCCAGCCAAGAAATTGAAACAAAGAGACCAGAGTTTGATCTCCAAGCTGAGAACAGGCCATACCTCTTTCAACAAACATCTGAATAGATTAGACCGACTACGTGAACCAAACTGCAGATTCTGTCACGACCACGAGGAGTCAGTCGAGCACCTCCTGACATTGTGTCCAGGGCTGGCCGATCTGCGGAGCCTGCTGCTACCACCAAACCGCACCATACACAACACACCACTACAACTATTGAGGAGGATGTGTGCTTTTTGTCCGTGAGGCATTGGGCTGTCAGGAGCCTCCAGCTCACAGCTTGAAGGGATTATACCATCATCATCATCATCACAGCCACGGCCAAATACAAAACAAAATGTGGTCTGAGGGTACACATCAAAAACACAGATTATAAAAACAAAAGCACCTAGTGACAATCAGATTTTTCTGGGAGGCATGGTACTACAAGAGCTTCTCGTTGTTTCCAATGCCCACAATAAGTAGGCTACTCTTATGTGCACCCTGAAAAGGATGTTAAGTGGCGGGTTGTCGAAGCTTTCCTCACATCCCAAGTGTGCTGATGAAGGTGGATCAGGGTCCTCCAGGCGGTTGTGCTATGGTTGGCTTCATCTGCGTGTCGCTTTCTACTACAGGAATCACGTCGTTACCTCACCTCATTAGCCAGGCTGCCATGAAAACAGCCCGTTTCCAGGAAGGGATACGAAGAATATGAAGGAATGTTGTTTCATCGCACAAGTAAATTGTCACAGTACACAGTCTGAGGAAATGTTTGATCGCACAAATAAATTGTCACAGTACATTGTCTGACGAAATGTTTGGTCACACAAATAAATTGTCACAGTACATGGTCTGAAGAAATGTTTGGTCGCACAAATAAATTGTCACAGTACATGGTCAGAAGAAATGTTTGATCGCACAAATAAATTGTCACAGTACGTGGTCCGAAGAAATGTTTGGTCACACAAATAAATTGTCACAGTAGTGGTCCGAAGAAATGTTTGGTCGCACAAATAAATTGTCACAGTACATAGTCTGAAACCTGTCATTCTTTCCAGTAAATGTAAACATATATTCCGTTCATGAAATAATATTTATTCTTCAGACTCCAAGAAAGGACAACGAGGTTGTGATTATAGCCCCTGAAGCAGATGATGACTTCTTCCAGCTCATATACTATGTATTACGAGGTAAGTGGTGACCGCTAGTGGTGTTTTTGTCCCATCTTTGTGGAAAGATAAGAAAACAAATGTGGAGAGATTGAAAATGTTGGTGATGAAAGTACTTGAACTGAACTAACCAGCCGACCTATAATGTGGAGATGGCACTTGAACTGAACTAACCAGCCGACCTTTAATGTGCAGATGGCACTTGAACTGAACTAACCAGCCGACCTTTAATGTGGAAATGGCACTTGAACTGAACTGTCTAAACACTTAATGACTTTAAGATGTCTTCTTGAACCAGTTTACTGAAGTGATATCTGAGTTCTCATCCAAACGTACTTAATGACTTTCCGTGTCCAGGACATCCACAGTGATGGAAATTTTTATGGTAAGATATTCCCCAGCCATACAGTAGGACTAACTGTACATTGGCATGATACAGTGTAGTTGTGATACCCTTTCTCAAATGTCCATGTTCCCCTGCCATACAGTAGGACTGACTACATTAGCATTAACCAGTCTAGATGTGATACTCTTAGTTATATGTCCATATTTTCTAGCCCTACGGTAGACCTGATTTGACATTAATATTTGAAGAGCCTAATCCAGAAGAGGTATGAATGTTATCTCCATTTGTTTTCTTATTTGTTGGAGATTTGACACAGTACACATTATTTCTGGTATCAAAGGGACCAGACTAGAACTAATTTATAGTATTGACATGCTACAGTCTACCCAACTGTTAGTGTATACCTGACTTAAGTTCTTCTTCTTTTGCATTCGTTCTCAATCTCCCGCTGCCAAACCCTGAACAGGGCTTTGCAAGTAACAAGATGTAGTCCAGAGAATGAATGCTTTGTGACGCTAGTTTGCAGCTTGACTGTGATATTTGCACATTTTTATCTGACACATCCGTCTTCGGCAGCTGACTTAAATTAATTCAAGCAAAGTGGCCAAGAAGGAAACTGGCCACACCACCTCAGAATTGATTGATTGGTTGAATTTTTGTTCTTCTTTCGTTAAAGTGTTTGCCTCTCTGTAATCTACTGGCGAAGGCATGCCCCTTTTCAGGCCGCAGCCTATTAGGTGATATCAGGATATATTAACCGGCGCTTGGAAGCATGTGTGCGCCTGAAAGTACCTATGCTAGTTAGGGCGCTCCCAGAAGTCAGCCCAACCAAAGTGCAATGACGCCTGACGGTGTGTGTGAAAGTTGTGTAAGAGTGTGATTGATGGACAGGATTGGTTGAGTAACCATGTTACCATTGAAAAATATTTCAGCGTTCATGGATGATCTGAAACGATATTCTTTCTCATTGGGTGGAGGATTTCCTGCCATGGTGAGTAGACTTTCTTCTTCTTCTCATCTTCTGAAAGACCATTTTTTTCCATTTTTTTAAAACTTCTGTATCATTTATGATATGGGGCTAAGTAATCTCGAAGTAAGATGTCCGCCTCGGGTGCTGGGGGTCGCAGGTTCTAATCAAGGTGGAGACCGGGATTTTTTTGCGTGGATTTTCTGGTTAAAAAATGCCATAGATCTCTGGATAGTGAAATCGGACTCCCGTGTTCAGTGTCGAGCATGTTAAAAATCCCCGGGCAGTTACAAATCTAAAAGAGTAGGCTTAACAGCCACTGCCCAGACAAAATAAAAAAATTATAGTTTAATGTACCCAAATTATTTGTACGTTTCTCCAGGCCTAGTAATCCGCAGAAAGTGTTAAAATATCAACTACGTATAGCCAAAGCCTTTGGCTACCTGGCAGCAGACATTAACAATCCTGTTTGAATACCAGGATTCCAAGTATCAGTTATGGTACGGGAGTTGTCCGACCGGGTCTTTGTGTATGACAAGGACAAGAATAGCACCACTGCCTCACAAAGAGCATGTCGTAAGAGGCGACTAACTGTGTGACATGGCAAAACACCTGTCATGGTTAGGTAGTTTGTTTAGAGCAGCATAGATGGCGCCTACAGGCTGCGAGTCTACTTTGCTCTAGTGTTTTAGTCTATAAAGATGGACTCGCACATCGGTTAACCACCCTCCGTAGGTGCTTGTCCCAACGCAACGGAGTATTAAGCTGCTCGAGCCTAGCCTGCTTTGCAGGAAATCCTCCTCCTGGCTACATCCAGCTCATACCTTAGCTTGGGGACGGCGTACCCTAGTGGTTAAGTGACACGGCTCACAACCAGATGGTGCTGGGTTCGATCCCCATCTCAGCACCGGCCGTTACCCCGGGGAAGCAAACCCTTAGAAAATGCAGGAGGAAGCAGACCCTTACATAAAATGCATGCTGAAGTCGGATGTACTGGGCCGAAAGGCGCAAAATAAAAACGCAGTGCAATGCACACCGCCTTGAGGATTAGAGAAATAAGGCGAAAACAAAAAAAAAAACAACCTAAGCTGGAACCTGCACAGGGGCATCTGCCACTAGAAGTACAGGTCGACTAAGTGGGACCTGCACAGAGACATCTGCTACTAGAAGTACAGGTCGACTAAGAACCAGATGTTATCTTAGTTTGTGGATGATAGAAATGATCAAGATGCTGAGCAGCGCATGAGCTGCAGTGGTCAGCGACCCATAGCTGACTGCTAGCATCAGGGCAAGCGAACCATAGCTGCCAAGACCCTTCTACACCTCCATGCGGTGATCCTGGATAACAGGCTGCAGCAGGGCAGACTGGCTAAGGAGAAGGGATCGAAGAGGGAATGCTAACCCAGTACTCAAAAAATGATTGCTGAAGTCGGATGTGTTGGACTTAAAGGTGCAAATATCACAGCCAAGCTGTAAACTACAACACAACGCATTCCGTTCTCTGAACTCCCATACCTCACCATCCACTATCCGAGCCCTGAATGTGGAACATGTGACCTTTTAACCTTTAGCACACATGCCGCGATTAATTGCGGGAAAAAAAAATAGTTGCTCCGCCACTCACTGCAGGAAAATGTGCCAGGCGAAAATTATTCTAGAGCATTGTTGTGCATTTACACCAGTTGAAATACCTGGGAAATTTAATCTAAAAATAGGCAACGCCGTCAAAGTAGATGTAAACAAGAAAGATGACCGGTTTAGTTTGAAAGAGAATTTTGAAACGATGTATTCTCTTTTTCTCGACTCCTGGAGAATTATTCCATTATTGCGGGTGATGAAGGTAAGTTGTTGCAACATATATTTCTGAGATAGATCTGTTTAATTTGTTTATTTAGCCGTATTAAATACATTTGTAAGGGAAAATAACAGATATGCCGATCTTTTAAGAAACACTATCGGTGTTCTGTGACAATTTTCAAATTCCGCAGGTCCCGATTCCCCATAAAATTGGTAAATCTAAATGTTGTTGCCTGTTTTCATTTTCATCTTATCTTTTTGTATTTCAGAAAGTAACAAACACACAACAAAAACAATAACACCAACAAGTCCTATATTCATTTATGTCTCTACACACAAACACATCATATTTATACAATGAAAAACAAAAAAGATACGGCTCTCAAAGTGAACAATCTAGAAAAACGTGATGGGCTGAAAAATTATTCAGTGGCGGGGGGAACTGCTATACTTCTGTTTTTCAGATTGGTAAAGGTTAATGGGGGAGTGAGAATAGGATGTCACCTTGCAATAATGATAACGGAACTGATGATAAAGGTGATGATACTAGCGATGATTATGGTGCTAAGGGTTGTGATAATAATGCTGATGATGATTAACCTTTCTTTCACTGCAAGTGAAGCATAGAGTCACCACTACATGAAGTTTGCGGCCAATCATTTCCAGAGTTTGGTTTCTTATTTTTCTTCTATCATTCAACATGTTGCTTAAGACGGAGTGTGTTATACTGTGTTTTATACCTAATGGCAAAATGCGTCCAGCTTCATCATTCATTTTTTTTTATGGGTATTCTTCCCTGTATAGACAGGACCTTGCTGTTTCATGTGTTCGAACACAAATAATTTTGGATTGGGAGCTGCGGTGCCACTAGCCGCCAAACCTAGTAACAATGGTACTACATGATGAGGCCGCTAAGCCACATACACAACCCTCTTTAGTCTCCTTTTACAACCTGCTTGGAAGGTTAAAGGTGATGGGTCCCATGGCAACAGTTGCCATCGGAGATGAAGATAAATCTTCATGGACTAAGCCGCAGCCTACGTGAGGTGGGGTGGCCAGTTTCCTTTTTTGCTGTTTATACCTTCCCCATTTACAGCTGGGTCGACTGGAGGAGCGGTCATACCAGGAACGAACCCACACCCTGATTTTGTTCTGTCCGTACGTGTTTTTGAACCCTTGCGTTATCCTGGGTGTTATCCCAGTCTTAGCACGCCAGCTCACTGTCGACTAGGCTACACCCTCCACTATTCACTATTCTTGGAAGGTTACTGTGGTCCTATTCTGCCTTCCAGAGTACCACTTGGGGATTATTGATGATTGGTTGATTCAAGAACGAGAAACAATTTTGGAGACATCTCTAGAAACTTGATAACTGCTCTCTCTCTCTCTCTCTCTCTCTCTCTCTCTCTCTCTCTCTCTCTCCTCTCTCTCTCTCTCTCTCTCTCTCTGATTGGCTGTTCTGTATTTGAATACCTATTTTTTTTAAATATACACCTCGGGTCCATTGTATGTCTTTCACTCGTATTTCCATGTTTCTTTCAAAGCAGACATCGTCCCAATCAGGGAGGATTCCAGCCTTTGTTCGAATCATCACAAGAGGAGTTACTACAGAAATTCGAACTGACATTAGTGCCCTTGAATTGTTTACCGTAAGTTGTTATTTTGTTTCCATTTAGTTAACCTCTTATCTTATTTTTTGAAAATAGTCTTGCTGTAGTGCAATTTGAAGCTTCTCAGTAAGCTGACCACAGTGGGAATCAGCGTCAATCCAAATCTCGTTGGTCAGACTGATGTTTCGAGAAGCGGACGAGGGGTGGGGGTCTTGATCAGTACACCGTTTTACCTGACCCTGATGTTACTCTTTGCTCCTGCCGAGCTATTTACAATTCTAGACTTCTTTAACCTTCTGCAAACTGCACAATTTCTGAAGAAAATTTGACCTAATTAATTAGCTTAATTTCTCGCTTTGGTAGTCGACTTTTAAAATTTGTAACTTTTCTGTTTGTCAACAAATATGATTTTCTTGTGTGTAGAGACACAATTGAATAAAGAAATTGTGGGTGTTATTGTTTTTGTTGTGTGTTTGTTAGTTTCTGAGATACAAAAAGATGAAGTTTAAAATTTATGAAAATCTTGGAAAAAATTTTTACTTTTCCGCTAGGCCTAGTCGCTCCCATAGAAAACCATGGAAAGCACAACAACGTACCGATACTGTGTTTACAATATCGACACAACTGTCAGTTTAATATCTAAACGTAGTTCTTTCATCTAAACAAACAAAATAAGCAGATCTACTCGATAAAGATCGTTCTCAACAACCTACTTCACCTTTTGCAAAAAGTCGGCTTGCTCCAAACGGTGTATACAAAATTAAAACTGTTCAAAAGCCATTTGTAATCGAACATACGATACTTTAACCGGAAAAATGCTGTGTATATATGGTGACCTATTCAGCATTTTTTTAAATGGCTGTCGGGAGTGGCTCTGTTAAAAAAAAAATTTTACGCACACCGTTTTTGTAGGCCGAGTTGGGACGTAATTCGTGCCTGCGGCTCGGTAGAGGTTAATATTCTTACTAATGAATGAAATACAAATACAGGGATCAAGATCCTGAGCAGCGTGTGAACCCAGAGCTGGCTGCTAGCATCACGGCCTGCAAACCAGAGCTGAGCAGCGCGTGAGCTGCAGTGGTCAGCGACCCAGAGCTGGCTGCCAGCATCAGGGCCAGCGAACCAGAGCTGAGCAGCGCTTGAGCTGCAGTAGTCAGCGACCCAGAGTTGGCTGCTAGCATCAGGGCCAGCGAACCAGAGTTATTTCATATTCATGTACGCAACCATCGTGTAAAGCCGTAAAAAAAAATGAAATTTGTCAAACTCAATCAGTAAACACAAACACATATTTCAGAAGTTTTGATCCAGATAGGCTGCCATTTTCAGGTTTTTGGCCGTCCAGCGCCTGATGATATCATCCGTAAAGAGTTGAATAACAAGACCCAAAAAAAAAAACAAGGTTTTCACAAATTTATTGAATGAAATGTAACATAATAATAATAAATAGACTCATTCATCATCATTATAGAACGTCACTCCCATCACAGTCTGTCTGAAAGAAACTCTTTCCCTTGCCAGAACACCAGTCTCCGCCACAGTCATACCCAGACATTCCTGGATATCTTGGTGCCATCACCTCCTTGGTCTACCCCTACCTCTTTTGCCTGGCACCATGCCTTTCAACACTGTTGTCTCGAGACCGTTATGTCTCTTGATGTGACCAAAGTATTTGCATTTTCTAGCCAAAATGGAATTGATAAACCAGTTCTTATCTATGCTCAACTCTTGCCGAATGTCTACATTTGTCTTTTTCTCCATCCAGGGTATTCTGAGGATCTATCTGTAACATTTTGACTCGAAGGACTCGATTCCTTGTCTAGAAGTTTTGGTAATCGTCCATGATTCATAGCCATAAGCTGCCACAGGAAAAACACAGGCTCTCAAGACTTTCACTTTTGTCATTTTGTAGGTACTCTGCAATAATTTCTTCAGGCCCTGCGTTGCAAGTGGCTAGTCTTCTTCTGATTTCTTTACAGGAGAAATCATTTTTGAAATACAGCTCAACTAATGAGAAGAATATAATTGCTATTTGTTCAAGATAACATTGAACAAAATTTCGGTTCAGGTAGTACTCAAAATTGATTGCAAATGTTCATCTGTTAATCAGCGTGCAAATCTGAAACTATAGGAACATCAGCGTATGATCTTTCTCACAACTAGGCAATCAGCTGTTCCGTTATAGTGTGTACTTAGAAATTTGAAGGAATTTGAAAATGTAAAATCTATTCTTAGCTCCCGGCCAGATTTGGCCCAGTGGTCGTAGTTTGCTGACCCGGGGTTTAAGCAAACAGATAATTAGCCTGTTGTGCAGTAAATGAATACAAACTGTCTAATCTGTATTTTGTACTTCTGTATCCAGGCCACTAATGTGAACATTGACCCGTACAAGGTTGTGAATGTTGTGAGGGATTCTGTACAGAAGAGGGCCCCGAGACTTTAAACTGTTTTCTACCATCATCACCACCATCACATCGACGAGCTGCTGCACAGATATTTCCAAGCACGAGCACATTGACTTATTGCAGCACAGATTTGACATGTTGTTTTGAAAACTTTTTTAGTCGAAGAGTTCCAGGTTTGTTTGAATTGAGGAGCTTTGAGCGGGCTAAAACTACCTCCTTTTGGATCAGGTGTGGTCCTCCTGTGTCTCGAGTGGCTGGCTACCAAGTAATTTTCATACAGTAGCATGAAGAGGACTTGTGTTCGAGACCATATTCAAGAAACAGCTGCCAATTAATGCTGACATAACAACATGTATCTGCATCACAGTGGACTAACTTTTTCAGCCTCAAGGCCCAAATGTTACATTCGTGGGCCATTCATTATGCATGTAATATATAACATCTCGTTATTGTGTGTCCACGAGTGGCAGAGTTGAGATGGTTTGTCTTGTGCGACAAAGGGACCAGGCTCGTTTCCTGATTGCAGCGAAGTCTAAAGTAAAAGTAATCCCCCGACAGACACTGCCGTCACGGATGAAGTGCAACACTTCTTTGTACGAGGCCACAGCTTGTTTATGAGGTATTGTAACCAGTTTCCTTCCCTGCTGTCTTTTTTTCCCCAGCAGCAGTACTGGTACCCATTTACAGCTGGTAGTTCTGTAGTGAGAATCGGGTGCTCTATTCAGACACTCAGCCTACCTACCTGTAAATTGGTACTAGCAATTAGAGGTGGTAAGTAAAGAAGCTGGTGAGCAGTGCATGAACTGCAGCAGTCAGCGAACCATAGCTGGCAGTCAGGGCCAGCAAACCATAGCTGGCTGTTAGGGTCAGGGTCAGCGAACCATAGCTGGCTGTTAGGGTCAGGGTCAGCGAACCATAGCTGGCTGTTAGGGTCAGGGTCAGCGAACCATATCTGGCTGTTAGGGTCAAGGTCAGCAAACCATATTTGGCTGTCAGGGTCAGTGAACCATAGCTGGCTGTTAGGGTCAGGGTCAGCGAAACATAGCTGGCTGTTAGGGTCAGCAAACCATATCTGGCTGTTAGGGTCAGCAAACCATATTTGGCTGTTAGGGTCAGCAAACCATATCTGGCTGTCAGGGTCAGCGAACCATATCTGGCTGTCAGGGTCAGCAAACCATATCTGGCTGTCAGGGTCAGCAAACCATATCTAGCTGTCAGGGTCAGCAAACCATATCTGGCTGTTAGGCTCAGGGTCAGCGAACATAGCTGGCAGTCAGGGCCAGCAAACCATAGCTGGCAGTCAGGGCCAGCAAACCATATCTGGCTGTCAGGGTCAGCGAACCATATCTGGCTGTCAGGGTCAGCAACCCAGAGCTGGCTGCTAGCATAAGGGGGCAAGTGAACTAGACCTGACTGCTAGCGTCAGGGCAAGCGAACCATAGCTGCCAAGACCCTTCTACACCTCCACACAGTGATCCTGGATAACAGGCTGCAGCAGGGCAGACTGGCTAAGGAGAAGGGATCCAAGAGGTAAGACTAACCTGGTACTCAAAAATGCTTGCTGAAGTCAGATGTGTCAGACTGAAAGGTGCAAATATCGCAGTCAAGCTGTAAACTACGACACAACGCATTCGGTTCTCTGGACAATATCCTGCTATTTGCAAAGCCCTTTTCAGATCCTGGTGCGAGAGATTGAGAATGAACGAAGAAAAAGAATTGAGCTGGTCACGTCACCTAAGATTAAGATTAGGCCCGGTACAATCGAGTCTCGCAGCACTTCATCTACGATAGCAGTGTCTGCCCTGGGACCACCCTTACATTTAAAAAAAAAATGTCTTGTTGTTGAAAGTCCGAAGCAGCTGATATATTACGACCTATTAATGCCATGTTAAAACTAAGGGAGTTACCTCAATCAACCAGATTTAGTTGAAGGCTGCGGACAGTAGAGCATTACATTTTTTATACCTAGACCATAAACAGTCATTATATTCATATTAAAAGGAATATGTGTTTCTCTGAGCGTGGACCTCACAGAATATGTTCTTGGGCTGCTGGGCTGCAAATGGACCACCCTGATCTATATTCCAGAAATGTAAAGGCTACCCAGTAATGCAAGAAAATTGTGTATTTTTGTCCACCCGAATTTCTGTATTCTAGAGATATAACAGATATAGAAATGTCCCAATATATATACTGTGCTAATGCCGTATATGAGAAATGCAAATTAGATTCTAAATTGTGATAATTTATCATTTGTGTTTGTGACATGGTTGATAAAATTTAAATAGTAGAGACTCAAATGTGACAATTTGTCATTTCTCCATCCCATATTTGAGGAATGTAAATTAGATATAAAGATGTGACAATTGATAGTTTGTGTTTAGGACATATTCAAGAAAAAGAAATTCAATATAAAAATGTGACAATTTGTCATTTCTCCATCCCATATTTGAGGAATGTAAATTAGATATAAAGATGTGACAATTGATAGTTTGTGTTTAGGACATATTCTTCTTCTTCTTCTTCGTACGCTGTCAGACGTCAACCTTTATTTTTTCAAAAAAAGCAGCGGTCATCCTGAGGTTGTCGACACTGCCATGGACATATTCAAGAAAAGGAAATTAAATATAAAAATGTGACAATTGATAGTCTATATCCATGCCATATTCTCGAAATGGCTGAATAATCATAGACTATAAACTTAGTTTAAACACATCTTTTCTTCAATCAGAATTCTCTCAAGTGACATTTTTTAAAGTGGGCTATTTAAAAACGGCTCAAACAGCTAATGACTACCTGGCATTAGACATACAGTATGCCAGACTGAATACCAGTATTGCTTGCTGCGAGATTTAAAACATTCAGGGCTGTCTAGATTTCTGGGGTCGGGATTGCTGGGGTAATTTATGGGGTCTGGGTTTGTGGGGTAATTTCTGGGGTCTGGGTTTGTGAGGTAATTTCTGGTGTCTGGGTTTGTGGGGTAATTAATTTCTGGGGTCTGGGTTTGTAGGGTAATTTGTGGGGTCGGGCTTGTGGGGTAATTTCTGGGGTCTGGGTTTGTGGGGTAGTTTCTGGGGTCGGGATTTCTGGGGTAATATCTTGATTTTTGTGGTCTGGATTTCTAGTCTGGATTTTCCAACATTGATTGTAATGCATACTCAAGGCACCTATATATTGAATGTCTTTTGGTAGAAGTTGAAGTGTTTCTATACTAGTTGTTGCACAATTTGTGGCTGTTCTATGTTGTGACACATTCCCTGATGAGCAATACCTATGCTGGTTGACCAGTGACATGTACCCCATAAACTCAACATTCGTCGTTCTTGGGAATGATCTTTTACGTACGAGAAAATAGGTCTGTCGTAGAAGAGGCCTTACAGAATTCTTCAATTTCTGAAGATTTTTTCATGATTAGTTATTTGGTGTGGTTCTATTTATATCCTAGAGAGTGCTGCTGAAGGTGATGCTGGACTTCCTAACTGTAATGCACTGTTAGGCTTCTCAGCAGGTTCACCACTATGGGCATGATAGTGACGATCCCCACATCAATGACCAGGCTTGCAGTAACCTTACGCACAGCGAGGGCGTGAGGAGGGGAAGACAGTACACTATATAAAGACCCAAGTGGTACCCTAGGTGACAAGATTAGAATCGCTGTAATAACTCAATCAGTCAATCAAAACTTGTTCAGTTCCCTGTGGAGCATAGGTCTTCCACAAATATATGCCAAGTCATCAAACGTTGACATGCCCATAATCTTTTTGTAGCTTGTGACAAAGTCATCGAATTACACATTGACTGTGACAGAGCCATAAAACCACACATTGACTGTGACAAGAGGCCATCAAACCACACATTGACTGTGACGAAGTCATCAAACCACACATTGACTGTGAAAGAGCCATCAAACCACACATTGACTGAAAGAGCCATCAAACCACACATTGACTGTGAAAGAGCCATCAAACTACATATTGACTGTCAGAGAGCCATCAAACCACACATTGACTGTGAAAGAGCCATCAAACCACACATTGACTATAAGAGAGCCATCAAACCACATATTGACTGTCAGAGAGCCATCAAACTACATATTGACTGGGATAAGCCATCAAACCACACATTGACTGTGACGAAGTCATCAAACCACACATTGACTGTGACAAGAGGCCATCAAACCACACATTGACTGACGAAGCCATCAATCCACACATTGACTGTCAGAGAGCCATCAAACCACACATTGACTGTGAGGAAGCCATCAAAGATCACATACAGTGCCTGAGCTTTCTGTAAGTGGTGACCTTATTGCCCCATATGAAGCGAAATGGAGAAGAAATCTTATGTTAGATAATTAAACCTTCTACACAGCCTGAGTGTTAACGGGACCCAAAAAGGGAGCAACATATTAACACTGTAACCTGTAGCTTATCGTAAGAGACGACTAAGCAGGGTTGTGCACCATGCTGGCTACTCCATCCCCACCCTGTGGTTACTTCAAGCCAGTAAACTAATAGATATGTACTTGGATTGTATTTGTTGAAGACCAATTCTCCACAGGAAGCTGAAAAGGGTTTGATTGATTGATTGATTGAACCGTCTACATGGCTTACAATATAGCATCCAATCACGTCATCCTAGCCACCAGTAGCTATTTTCTGATTGGCTACAAGACACCACACACATTAACAATAAATGTAGTCCAATGTGTTTCCAAGGACAGACGAACGTTTTTTAAATGTTTATATATACATAAAATATAGTGTTTGTTTACATCTGTTAACTAAGCCTACGAAAGAATCATCAGAAATACAAACGGGAAGAACGAAGGATAGAAAGATATATAATTCACAGAGTATTATTCATTGATTATGGAAATTTATACAAACCTGTCAGCTCACTCGCTCAGTATTTCAAGAAGAAAGATATTTCATGTCTAAAATCATGAGCCAGACTTGTCTTGTTTCTGGAACCATGAGCCGGCCTTGTCTCTTGTATCTGGAACCATGAGCCAGTCTTGTCTCTGGAACCATGAGCAAGTCTTGTATCTGGAACCATGAGCCAGTTTTGTTTCTGGAACCATAAGCCAGTCTTGTCTCTGGAACCATGAGCCAGCCTTGTGTCCTGTATTTTTATATTTGAAATATTTAGTTGTTGTAGCAAGAATTGTTGCATTTATATGTTGTGTTATTGATGTTGTACATAATTGCTGTTGAGGTCAATGATTGTCTCGTAGTAAATATTGCTGCAAGCGACAGTCTTGTACTAAGCGGGTTAGGTAGTTCTCTCCCAGTGTGTCCAGTATGAGGGGCTTCAAATGTAAACTTAAAATTGTCTTAGAAGTGTGAAACAACCTGCCATTATCGTGTAAGTTGGCATGGTCGTTGCTAAGGGCTTCAGGTGTGTACTAGAAGTCACATGGCGTTAAAGTAACATTTAATTATGGCAGCTCCATCAATGATATGCGCCAAGGAGGAATTAGCGTTGTTATACATTTTTTTTTAACAACGATGATGTGAAACATATCGAAATTCATTGTCGAACGTAGCTTCAGTACGATCATGCATGCCATCCACACCAGCAACTGTACGAGTGGAGTAGGAAGTTCAGAAATGGCTGGAGTTCTGGGTCAGACCGTTCTCGACTGGGTCAGGCACACCATGTAGTGAGACAAGAGTTGAATGCATTGCCATGAGAAATGACAGGATTGTGGATGAAATAGCTGGACTTCTTGGCATCAGTCAAGGTTGTTCAGCACACCAGATGGGTGCTGCCAGGTGGGTGCTGCCAGGTGGGTGCCACGAGGCTCCAGAATTGAAGCAATGACATGATGAATGAGTAGCTACGCACGCACCCAGTGACTTTCTTCTAGTGTATTCCATGCACTTTGTAAGAGCTGGAGAACTTGTATTGAAAGTAACAAGACTAGTTATCCCATAGCTGCTGAGCAAGCCTGCCCTTGGCAGCCCAATGCCATTCTTATACAGGTCTTCTTCAGTTGTTTCACTGCTCCGTACAGTGTTGGCAATTGTCGGCAGTGCTTGTAAGAATCTTTTCCTCATGTCCGCAAGCGCCTTGCACTCAATGAGTAGGTGTCGAACTGTTTCATCAGGATGAGAGCAATGTCTGCACAAGGGCAGGTGCTGGGGAGTGATGTGATTCAAGTGGCTATTAACTCTGGTGTGTCCTATTCGGAACTGAAAGATCTCTTGAATGTAGTTTATTTATGTCATCGTTACTTTTTGGCTGAACTTTTGCTAAACACGCTGCGACCTGTACTAGTTATCTAGAAATATGAAACAATTGTCCGATAGGTTTTTTTTACTAAATTTGGAAGACAAGATTGTATGGTTTTTGTTTGAATAATCCTAGTATTTGTATATGGTAAAGCATGTACCATTGCAGCCAGGGACAAACTGTTAATATCATTGTATGTTACCTGAACTTTGGGCAGGTGAGGTGAGGTTAGGTGAGGTGAGACCAGCTCTTATCTTTGCAGCATTGACTTCCATAAAAGGTAAAATTAGTTCATAGCAGTTGCTGCTGTAAGAGATGAAGTTGTTTTTTTTGCGTTCGCCTTATTTATCTATTCCCCAAGGCGTGTGTGAGTTACAATGTGGTTTTTATTTTGCGCCTGTCGGCCCAGTGCATCTGACTTCAGCATACATTTTATGTAAGGGTCTGCTTCCTCCTGCATTTTCTAAGGGTTTGCTTCCCCGGGGTAACGGCCGGTGCTGTGATGGGGATCGAACCCAGCACCTTCTGGTTGTGAGCCGTGCCACTTAACCACTAGGCCACGCCGTCCCCACAGAGATGAAGTGTAAGAAGCATTTTGTGAAGCAGTTGAGACCAGTTAATGTCCTCATTACCACGTATTAATGTATGGTTCTACTAGTCATATAGTAGATACTGTCATAAAGAGTGGGTTTTTTCCTCCTCGTTTGTCATGTTTTGTTAGGTGTATTGTGTTCTTTTTGTGTTTTGCACCTAACAGTCCAGTGCATCCGGCTTCAGTACCCATTATTAAAATATATTTATTTTCCCATAGGGGCACTAGCTAGATGAACCCGAACATATGCATATTCGGGTTGTAAGCTGTCACTAACCCTTGCGCTACGCAGCCCTCTGCCGCTAGGGATGAGGTGTTTCATTGCACGAGATGTTAGAGTTTTGGATTGTTAGGGTTTTTATTGCACGAGATGTTAGAGTTTTGGATTGTTAGAGTTTTTGTTTGCACGAGATGTTGTTTTGGATTATTAGAGTTTTTGTTGCATGAAATGTTAGAGTTTTGATTGTACAAGGACTCAGTTTCTGTGATTTGGGATGACCACTTCTCTTCCTTGCTACCATGCCTTCCCTAGCTAAGTCAGGTACCCATACACAGCTGAGTAGAATGTGTCAAGTGTGTGTGTTCTCATATATATAACCATGCCCTCTAGATATAAATGTGTACAGTAACATTGTATCTTTGCACATCCATGCCATTTGTACATTTTAATAACATGTTTTATATGAATGAATTGTAGATGTTAACTGCTGTAAAACCTCCACTTTTGTGTACATGAAATATTCAACAATTAGTACTAACCATATCAGGTGTACAATGTACTGTAATACCAACATCCCAATCAGGACTGATTATCTGTAACCCTCTTCAGTCTTGTTTCTGGTTTGTTAGACATCGGTGACGTGAAAACATCAGTTACCATCTCATTCAATGACATTTGGTATATTTCACAGATGTTTCGTCATTTAGCTTTGAAGACAATATTTAGGCTGACCTAAAGATGGCTGACTATCTAGCACATATGCAACCTTCACTTATTGCAGAGTTATTTCTAATAGGCCTGTATTTATAAGTGTGGTGAATTGTCACAATGGAAATCAGATTTCAAGACCTGAGAAATTGAATATTATTTGATTAGACGAGTGATCACGCATGTGGATTATACGTGAATATTTAACTCACTTCCGATTCATCCAATGATTGTGACAGAAGAAACGGACTGGTAAACCGGTAAGGACAGAGAGGATTTTAAGCAGATGTACTCGTGGCATCGTGAGTATAAAAAAAATATTTGTCACAGTATTTTTCCTTCTGCATTAATGCAACGCTTCATACTAATATCTATTTTTAGAATGAATACTTCATGTCATAGACAGTTTAATGTTGTGTCTTCAGATCTGTCGATTTGAGCTGAATTTGTATAAACCGTTTTCAGTCCAGACTCAATTTGCCGATTTGTGTTTTTGAGCTGAATTTGTTTAACCGTTTTCAGCCCAGACTCAATTTGCCGATTTGTGTTTTTGAGCTGAATTTGTATAAACCGTTTTCAGTCCAGACTCAATTTGCCGATTTGTGTTTTTGAGCTGAATTTGTTTAACCGTTTTCAGCCCAGACTCAATTTGCCGATTTGTGTTTTTGAGCTGAATTTGTTTAACCGTTTTCAGCCCAGACTCAATTTGCCGATTTGTGTTTTTGAGCTGAATTTGTTTAACCGTTTTCAGTCCAGACTCAATTTGCCGATTTGTGTTTTTGAGCTGAATTTGTTTAACCGTTTTCAGCCCAGACTCAATTTGCCGATTTGTGTTTTTGAGCTGAATTTGTTTAACCGTTTTCAGTCCAGACTCAATTTGCCGATTTGTGTTTTTGAGCTGAATTTGTTTAACCGTTTTCAGTCCAGACTCAATTTGCCGATTTGTGTTTTTGTGCTGAATTTGTTTAACAGTTTTCAGTCCAGACTCAATTTGCCGATTTGTGTTTTTGAGCTGAATTTGTTTAACCGTTTTCAGTCCAGACTCAATTTGCCGATTTGTGTTTTTGAGCTGAATTTGTTTAACCGTTTTCAGTCCAGACTCAATTTGCCGATTTGTGTTTTTGAGCTGAATTTGTTTAATCGTTTTCAGTCCAGACTCAATTTGCCGATTTGTGTTTTTGAGCTGAATTTGTTTAACCGTTTTCAGTCCAGACTCAATTTGCCGATTTGTGTTTTTGAGCTGAATTTGTTTAACCGTTTTCAGTCCAGACTCAATTTGCCGATTTGTGTTTTTGAGCTGAATTTGTTTAATCGTTTTCAGTCCAGACTCAATTTGCGATTTGTGTTTTTCATGTGGACCAAAATGCTGGGATTCAGATATTTTTTTCTTCAAAATAAAATAAATTAATATAGAACATATTGATATAAAATGATGTTCTTAACTTCGTAAAACACATAATTAAACTATCTATGACATAAAGTATTCATAATAAAGATTATATATTAGTATGAAGCATTAAATAACATTAATACGCATGTAGATTATTTTTTCAGTATCAACAATGTTGTCTATTTTCCTGATATGTCCATTAATTCCTTGACACATACATTTCGTTTTATGTGACCCAGTCGTGTGTTGAATATCCATGAGTAATCCAGATGTGTAGTCATTGGAATCATCAAATAATAAATCAGTTTTTGGGTCTTTGAAGCCCAAATTTGCAAGTGATAAATTATAAGTTTCAAACATAATTTTTGCAAATGTCCGCCTATCGGAAATAACCTTACAATTAAACGTCAATTGTGCATGCATGAACACATGTAGGGCTGTTACAAAAATGAAATTCCACAAGCTAAATCACAGAATGTAAATTCATGAATCAGAGGTTGATTTTGGTCATAGCTGGCGGCAATTTTAGGCATCTATAGGAAAGGGTTAAAGAGGTTTTGACACCCTACGGTAATCTACCTGTTGCCAGTTTTTTTCCTCCATCTTGGACCTGGAATCGAACCTTGTATCGAGTTGCCTTCAGGTTGTCTCACTAGTTTTTGTATCCTCTCTGAAGCTCTCTTTGGGATATTGCTGTTTTTGTTGATTTCCTTCTGGTTTGTCATTTTATTTGCAATTATTTTGGTGACAAGAAGAGAATGATTTAGAAGTCAACAGAGACACACATGTTCGAATCTTGTAACAAATTGTGTGGCCAGATATTTCATGATGGAAATGTGGTTTATCTTGTAACAGCTTTGAATATTATTGATTTTGTGAAACTTGATGTATTTCTGTTTTGTTTTTTTGTTTTCTGGGACTTACAAAGAGAAAGCATTCATAGGCTTGCTGACTACTTTTCTTCATTATTCAACAAATTTTTTGGTCTTGGTTTATATAAATTATGTTATTCTGATTTTGTATTGAACATGTTTAAGCATTACATAATTTGTATTAAGTTATTTCATATATTGAGACCGTGATTTCACCAATTATAGTATTCCATTTGCCTGTTAATTATTCAATATAATTTCAAATATTATTTCAGCTGTTTAATTATTCCTGATACAGTAAGTTCCTATTCTATGTCGATTCAGTTTCCGTGAATGTGCTACAACGTTGTGACACATTTCTTTCCCAAGTTTTTTAAAACTCTTTACAGTTCAAATTATCCATTGCAATTAACTAGAGTAGCATCACTAACAGTCCAATTTATCTGAAGCCACATTTCGCATATCAACCATATCTTGTTTTTAACTACATTTCATTTCTAAACAAAACCTGTATCTTTATATGTCATCATGTAGCATGTCCTTTATAGAACATCGCTTCCATCACAATCTGTCTGAAAGAAACTCTTTCCCTTTAAAAAAAACCAGGCATTCCTGGATATCTTGGCGCCATCGTCTTCTTGGTCTACCACTGCCTTTTTTGGCTTGCACCATACCTTCCATCACTGTTCTCTCCAGACAGCTGTGTCTCTTGATGTGACCAAAGTATTTCAATCTTTTCTTGAATGTGTGAATTGACCCTGCTTCCACTGTTTGGGCCACTTAATGGAAACTGGAAGGTACATGGGAAGATACAACAGGTGTGCATCTACCTGTCAGTCTTGAAGTGATGCAGGTGTTCATCTACCTGTCACTCTTGAAGTGATGCAGATGTTGATCTATCTGTCAGTCATGAAGTTATCCAGGTGTTCATTTACCTGTCACGAAATGACTCAGGTGTCCATTTACCTGTCATGAAGTGACTCAGGTGTCAGTTTGTGACAGGTAAGGAGGTGACGTTGTGTTCATGAAAGTACTTGATGTAGGAAACGTGACCATGAGCATGTCTGTACGTAGATTTCTTCCCCAAGTGGATCCCGGGGCTCCTTACTGGGGAGTAAAGAATAGAACTACTATGAGAATGTCATAACGGAAACTAACAAGAGTTGTGCATGGAGCTAGCAAACCTTATCATGTAAAATCTATTTAAATTGCTACAGAAACCAGCACAACAGGAGCTTTGATGCAGGGTTCTTATCTGTAGTAGTGGCCAGATATGGTTGTAGTGAAAAAAGTGGTATAGAGGGCGAGTTGATTTCTGGAAATGTTTGACCCTGAGCGGACGACATAATACCGGTCAGCCATTTTGTATAGTGAAATGACCGCAAGGCCATCATTTTCTGTTTATCGCTCGGAAATTGACTAGCAGTAAGCTTATTTTTGACTGATTTCATCTGTTGTTTTTTGTGACCTTAATAATTGTGAAATGCCGTCCAGACATGCTGGATTTTTAAATAAGACAGTATCTTTACATCGTTAAAATATCCTAACTTTGAAGGGGGAAACATGTACAATGTACACTCAAGGAAATGCGGTGTACAAATTACAAGTAAGTTGTACAGGTTGATATCTGTGAACAAGTTGTACGTTTGGCCATGCTGTTATCTAAAATAATGTGAATTGATTCAGTATTTGATATCCGGTTTCATCTGTGTATTCCCTGTACAGATTTGTGTCAGTTTTATATGGTGTTCTGAAAATAGACGTGTCTACAGTATTATGTTATAGTATGATGGATGTATAGGATGGTCTGGAGGGTGTAAGCCCTCAAGGGCTGGCTCGGAATGTCAGTGTAAGGAGGAGGAGGAAAAGAAGGCAGGTTTCAGTTGTTGCCTTCTTCTTCATCATTCATCCAATTTGGATGGAGCCAGATCGCTTGCATTCCTTCTGTGGACCTTGATTGTGTGGGTTATTTGGTGTGCGTCTGTTGTGTGCGAGGTTTAGCCCTTGTATTATATCTGCATGTATTCATGAAATCTTGTTACCCCGTTATCCCTAGACTTGGCTTGACTGACTTTTAGTCAAACTGGACCTTGGCTTGACTGACTTTTAGTCAAACTGGACCTTGGCTTGACTGACTTTTAGTTAAACTGGACCTTGGCTTGACTGACTTTTAGTCAAACTGGACCTTGGCTTGACTGACTTTTTGTCAAACTGGACCTTGGCTTGACTGATTTTTAGTCAAACTGGATCTTTTCATTTCTGAATGTCATCCACGAGCTGGTGTGTAAACGTAGATATATTGTCAGTCCACATGATGATAATGTATGCCCTAGTACACTGCTACTCAAATGATGGACCACAAGTCATGGCCCACATAATGTGTCATATTATATGTAGAGTCAAACCCCGGTGACGGCCTAAACTTTTCTGTGGGGAGAGAGGGGGATACAATCCTAGTCAACACACTGTGGGACAAACGACATATATTGATCAGCCATATCAATCTTTCACAGGTACCGTCATAGCTGCTGAATGGATCCGGCAGTAAACCTGAGAACAAAATGTACACCCTGTGATATTACTAGTCACTTCAACTAATATGTGGTGCCACTGGAGCATGCTAGCTAAGTCAGGACGAGAGCAGGCTTGATGATTGTGCAACATGTCCTTCATGTGCTGCCACTGGAGCATGCTAGCTAAGTCAGGACGAGAGCAGGCTTGATGATTGGGCAACATGTCCTTCATGTGCTGCCACTGGAGCATGCTAGCTACGTCAGGACGAGAGCAGGCTTGATGATTGTGCAACATGTCCTTCATGTGCTGCCACTGGAGCATGCTAGCTAAGTCAGGATGAGAGCAGGCTTGATGATTGTGCAACATGTCCTTCATGTGCTGCCACTGGAGCATGCTAGCTACGTCAGGACGAGAGCAGGCTTGATGATTGTGCAACATGTCCTTCATGTGCTGCCACTGGAGCATGCTAGCTAAGTCAGGACGAGAGCAGGCTTGATGATTGTGCAACATGTCCTTCATGTGCTACCACTGGAGCATGCACTGAAATATAACTAAACTGCAAGTCACAGTGTTAGGCCGTAAAGGATTCGCAACATCTCTATCCTGTCACTGTTGTTACTATCGCTTGCGACGGACAACTTATATTAAGTCATTGACCATTGACAGCTGGTAACACCGAAACAACGAGGGTTGCTCAGGAAGTAATTGGCCACTTTTTTGTTCTCATCCAGAAATAAAGATAGTAAAGTGACAATTTACAGGCTGTAAGTCTGCTTTTAAGACCACCAGACAGTCAAAAAACTACTGAAGACTGCGAACAAAGAGGCCTGGCTGAATAGATGGGCAATGGAAAATATTGGGAGAGAAATCTACAAACATATGGCCATCCCAAATCCCAAAGACAACATCAACCTCCTGAAAAGGAGAGACCAACACATACAACTTAACAGCCACTTGAACAGAATCCAACCAGAACATACTCCAGAGTGCCGGCTGTGCACACATCTCTATGATACAGTTAAGCACCATCTTTTTGAATGGCATGCGCTTGATGGTTTTAGGAAAGAGTTTCTTCCTCCGAGGCCAGACAAATGGAACACTTTGTACGGAACTAAACAACAGCTTACAAACACTTGCAGATACTATTATAGGGCATTGGGCCAGGAGCCCATAGGTTGCTGGATCACTAACCAACCAACAGGCTGTTTCCAGTGTACATGTGTAAGACTGTTTCCAGTGTGCATGTGTCAGACTGTTTCCAGTGTACATGTGTAAGACTGTTTCCAGTGTACATGTGTAAGGCTGTTTTCAGTGTACATGTGTAAGACTGTTTCCAGTGTACATGTGTGTAATTGCACTGTATTCTGAGAGATAGTGTTGCTGTAGTAGTCCATAGTGTCTGTGTTTGACGCATGTTACAAACAATGATCGGTAATTTAGTTGTTGGTGTGATAGAAAGAAAGAGTAGGGACGCTCACAAATCTTTGTATGCTGTGTGTGGAAGTTGTGCAGTCAATAGGAGGAATCACCATTGGATGCTGGGTTCACAAAGTAAAGCTTCAGGAAGTGGAGAGGCAGCTGCATGATCGGCTGCGGTCTGGGCACACTTCCACAGCCACCAGCCCAAACATGTTGAAGCTCACAGATGCCATTATTTGTGAGGATCATGGCATCTCATTATTTGTGAGGATCGTGGCATCTCATTATTTGTGAGGATCGTGGCATCTCATTATTTGTGAGGATCGTGGCATCTCATTATTTGTGAGGATCGTGGCATCACAAACCGACTATTGACCCTACAGCTTAAATGAAAATGTGATGGCAATTTTCTACGATCTTGGATGTTTGAAAGTATGTGCCAGATGGGCTCCACAAAGTCTAAAACTGACACAGACATCAAAGGAACATGGTTATATGAACAGGAAGTGTTGCAGGAACGACAAGCATGTCCTTCCCTCACGCTGGCAAATGGCTGTAAAGTGGACAGAGATTATGTGGGGAAAATAGCATTACATGAATTTCACACGTTGGGAATAAATTATTTCAAAATTAGACCTTGCAGGGCATTACTTCCTGAGCAACCCTCGTACACAAGAAGGTTTTAGTAGCATTGCCCTAGAAATCTGAGCAACCCTCGTACACAAGAAGGTTCTGGTTGCATTGCCCTAGAAATCTGAGCAACCCTCGTACACAAGAAGGTTCTGGTTGCATTGCCCTAGAAATCTGAGCAGCTCTCGTACACAAGAAGGTTCTGGTTGCACTCCCCTATAAATCTGAGCAACCCTCGTACACAAGAAGATTTTAGTAGCACTGCCCTAGAAATCTGAGCAACCCTCAAACATGAGAAGGTTTGAGTAGCACTGACCTAGAAATCAATGTTAGATAGTTTGTTCTTTTGCACATCAGATTTATAATTTGTCATTTTGCTGGCTAAGGCACGAGTGGATGGCAGCTGCAGAGGCATAAAACTTGGGGGGGGGGGGGGTGGATGGCAGCTGTAGAGGCATCAAACCTGCAGAGGCTAGTGGGGATCTACTGACCTGGTCATTCTGGGGTTCAGGGCAACGAAAAAAACTGATGTCCTTGCGTCACAGGCACCATTAATGGGTACACTAGACATGGACAGGAGCGACATTTTGAAGTCTATCCATGACCTCCTGTTAGATGACAACATCGCAATAGATGAATCAGCAATTAATAGACTGCAGAGTTTTGATATCGAACGAGGTTCGAGCAGACTGAAGCGCAAGAGAGAACGGAGAAGTGTGTACAAGCAACGAGCTACAGGAACCATCACTAACCACACCCTTTGCTATTTACTGACAGAAACTGAGAACCTATGGGTATGCCCATAATGCGATGACGTCGATTCTTGGAAACAATAGAGAAGCCCTACATGCCTTGACTTTGATATGACTTTTGTAACTGACCAATATCTGTACAGTTTTTAGCGCTTCTTGTCATCCATGTTTGGCGGTCATACACAGTTCCAGATGTTTGTAAACAAGTCTTCTGGTCATAACCAATCATATGGTGGCCTTATATTCATATTTGTCCATGTTTGGCCCTGTTTCATCAGGATTGGTAATTTGTTGTTTTGACTTGCTGTGCATATCTTGTGAATGTAAATATTTCATTGAGGTTTTGGTGCGTTATCCTTTCATTCTTACCTGCTGTAGATGGCATGACCCCAACACCACCTGGAAACTCAATCTTAACATGTACACAATTGTGTACATATGAACAGTTTTTATGTACATTTTTGGGGAGTTATGATGTACGAGAGACAGACATTAAGTAGCAGGTATTGCATTAACATGTTTTCTAGAGTGCAAACCAGAAATTTTGTGTATCTTATTGGGCGATGTAGTCCTTATAAACAGACTTTGTTCACTAGCTTGCGGATGTCTTCTAGATAAAGTCTTTTGATGTGACCTTAACCAATATTGCACGGCCTCAATTACCTTGTAGTCATCATGTTGATATCTACATCTATTTCATCAATAGTGACTCTCCATTTGCCACAGACTATCTGGTCAATCTGCTGTTTCACTGTGTCAGTTGTTGGTCTCCCATGCCGCAGTTCATCGATTATGTTTTGTCTTCCATTTTGAAATCTTTCTCCCCATTCATACACTCTCCTCTGACTCAACACAACTGTCTCCGTACTGTACCTTCATTCTTCTGTAGATTTCAAGTTTCATACCCTCTGACCACAACAAAAAATTCACTCTTTGTTCTTCCACTGTGTCAGTCGACAGTGGAGCTCCTTGTTCTTCCACTGTGTCAGTCAACAGTGGGGCTCCTTGTTCTTCCACTGTGTCAGTCGACAGTGGGCTGGCCATGTTGTACACTATTCACATGCGCATACTGCCAGATTGTAACAACCCCTATATGGAGCTTTGCTAAAGGGCCATTTTGTGTCCGGAAATAAGATCTTCCATACACTTTATAATCAAATTGCTGCATCTTAATGACCTTCCCTCGTACATTGCTACAGTCAGATTTGTTGACATAATCTCTGACGTGTACACAGGATTGCATACATCTGATCAGTTTGTATGTACATATTTGGGCGGTATTATATTTACAGAAAAGCGACATGTCAAACGGTTTGAATGTCTGTCTTTGACCACGAGGACACGCGTTCAAATCCTTGGTACGGCATAAGTGTTTTTTTCTAATCAGAGGTCAAATAAAAACCTAGTCTGTACATTGTGTGATACCTGCAGGGATAAGAGGCCTTTATTCCTTAACCCTATAAATCCTGCCAGTGGGGATGATGGTTTCGGCACTTATTGTATTTATCACTACAACCAGCCTCTTCAGTCATGCCTCCAATGTACACACAGAACATGTACATCGCAATAGTTTTTATCTACTTTTTTTTGTGTGAACTAAATATTGCTTATTTTTCCATCCCTCATTTTTAAGGTGAAGTGTCGTTATAATAAATCTGTGTCGATCGGAAAATTTAAGTTCACAGACCAGAAACCAAATTTAGATATTTCCCAGAAGATTTGTCATATACCCGGTATTTGAATAAAATTCCAAATCTAGGTATTTCTCAGGAAATTGTTCAGTTTTTCTTATATTTTTAAAAATCTAGGTATTTATCAGAAAATTATTCAGTTTTTGTGATAAATTTCAAAATCCAGGTATTTCTTCGGAAGTTGTTCAGTTTTATGGATACAATTTCAAAATCTAGGTATTTATCAGAAAATTATTCAGTTTTTCTGATAAATTTCAAAATCTAGGTATTTCTTCTGAAATTGTTAAGTTTTACAGATACAATTTAAAATCTAGGTATTTCTCAGGAAATTGTTCAGTTTTACAGATACAATTCCAAATCTCGGTATTTCTCAGGAAATCTTGATATTGTACTTGATGGTCCGTAGATTTCTGTCCAGGTTTCTTATTTATAAATCCTTAATGTACTGCAGTCAACCTTTGATGTACTGCAATCAATCTTTGATGTACTGCAGTCAATATTTGATGTACTGCAGTCAATCTTTGATGTACTGCAGCCAATCTTTGATGTACTGCAATCAATCTTTGATGTACTGCAGCCAATCTTTGATGTACTGCAGCCAATCTTTGATGTACTGCAGCCAATCTTTGATGTACTGCAGTCAATCTTTGATGTACTGCAGCCAATCTTTGATGTACTGCAGCAAATCTTTGATGTACTGCAGCCAATCTTTGATGTACTGCAGCAAATCTTTGATGTACTGCAGCCAATCTTTGATGTACTGCAGCAAATCTTTGATGTACTGCAGCCAATCTTTGATGTACTGCAGCAAATCTTTGATGTACTGCAGCAAATCTTTGATGTACTGCAGCCAATCATTGTATTGCAGCCTGTCAATCACTGATGTACTAACGGGTCTTTTCCTGCAATCTGTCAATTGCTCATTTACCACATCCAGTCTTTGTACTACATCCTATCAATCACTGTTTACATCAGTCAATCACTGTTCTGCATTCTATCAATAACTGACATACAGCCTGTTGACCATCAGTGACATTTAACAGTTGTTAAATCGCACACACATAGACAGCAGTCCGTCTGTCATGGGCTGCAACAGAGTTAAACTTGTTCATTCCCCATATGACTGAGTTAAACCTGATTCTTCCACATATCACAGAGCTAAATCCGTTTATTCCACATATGACACTTAAACCAATTTTTTCCACATATGACACTTAAACCAATTTATTCCACATATCACAGAGTTAAACCTGTGTATGCCACATATGACAGTTAAACCTGTGTATGCCACATATGATAGTTAAACCCATTTATTCTACATATGACAGAGTTAAACCCATTTATTCCACATATGACAAATTTAAACCCATTTATTCCACATATCACAGCTAAACACATTTATTCCACATATCACAGCTAAACACATTTATTCCACATATCACAGCTAAACCCATTTGTCCCACATATGACAGAGTTAAAACCAGTTTATCCCACATGACAGATCAGTGAATACCAGTCCAACTCCCCTTTGTTCCACTAAGCGCACAAACATCACACCGCAGTGTGATAACACTTGGTCTAACGTGCCAAACATTTTGTATCAATGTGTGTGAACTTGCCACATGGACCAACTGGCAACATTAAATGTTAGCTCCATCGATGATTGTCAGTAGGTACCAGCCCTCCTTGTACATGCACCAATAGTCTAATGGCACTGAGGTCGTCTTTCATTGTATTGCCTGTATAGTTCATACAATAAATTTTCCCAGTGTGTGCTGTTGTTTGTTTGTTTGAGCAGTAAAAGTACGACTGAATAGATCCAAGCTTTCATCAATGGATGCTTGCGGCAGTCTGAGTGAATAAAATGGTGGGATAAGGTCATTAATATAGAATTGTTGGACTGCCGAAGACAGGATGGATGTGGTGGAACGAAGGGTACAAATATCACAGTCAAGCTGCAATCTAGTGACACAATGCATTACGTTCTCCTCGCTACATCCGGGCTACTTGCAAATCCCTGTTCAGGGCTTGGTAGTGAGAGATTGGGAACGTTCAGGGCTTGGTAGCGGGAGATTGAGAACGTTCAGGGCTTGGTAGCGGGAGATTGAGAACGTTCAGGGCTTGGTAGCGGGAGATTGAGAACGTTCCGGGCTTGGTAGCAGGAGATTGAGAACGTTCAGGGCTTGGTAGCGGGAGATTGAGAACTTTCAGGGCTTGGTAGCGGGAGATTGAGAACGTTCAGGGCTTGGTAGCGGGAGATTGAGAACGAATGCAGAAGAAGAACTGTGGGACTAGATGTGAGAAGGAGGTGATGGATAGGGCATAGCTGATAGCATTACAAGACAGGTACTGTTCTGGAATCCTCAGGGCAAGAGAGGAAGATGTAGACCTAAACACTCACGATGAAGGAAAGTCAAGAAAAACCTAATAAATAACCTTAAGGCAGTTTTGTTAGAATGGCCGTGACAAGTGAGCATCACCTCTAATTGGGAAATGATGACATCAGGCAAAACACCAGTTAGATGGAGATTGGGGAGGATGTTCCGATAAGCACCTATCATGATCCGATACACCTATCCCAATGATCCGATAAGCACCTATCCCAATGATCCGATAAGCACCTATTCCAATGATCCAATAAGCACCTATCGTGATCCAATAAGCACCTATCCCAATGATCCAATAAGCACCTATTCCAATGATCCAATAAGCACCTATCGTGATCCAATAAGCACCTATCCCAATGATCCAATAAGCACCTATCGTGATCCAATAAGCACCTATCGTGATCCAATAAGCACCTATCCCAATGATCCAATAAGCACCTATCACAATGATCCAATAAGCACCTATCCCAATGATCCAATAAGCACCTATCGTGATCCAATAAGCACCTATCGTGATCCAATAAGCACCTATCCCAATGATCCAATAAGCACCTATCCCAATGCAGAATGATTAATGATTCAATTTGTGAGCAATTCTACGTGGGTTTAGTTCAGTTCACATGCCATCTCCTCATTGAAGGTCAGTGGATCAGTTCACGGACCATCTCCTCATCGAAGGTCAGTGGATCAGTTCAAGGGCCATCTCCTCATTGAAGGTCAGTGGATCAGTTCACGGGCCATCTCCTCATCGAAGGTCAGTGGATGAGTTCAGGGATAAAATCAAACCTATCCAACAAAGTCACCATCAGACACCCACATCAGTGGATCCACCAAACTCACCATCAGACACCCACATCGGTAGGTCCACCAAAGTCACCATCAGACACCCACATCGGTAGGTCCTCCAGTCACCATCAGACACCCACATCAGTGGGTCCACCAAAGTCACCATCAGACATCCACATCAGTGGGTCCACCAAAGTCACCATCAGACACCCACATCAGTGGTTCCACCAAAATCACCATAAGACACCCAGATCGGTGGGTCCAGCAGTCACCATCAGACACCCACCACATCAGTGGGTCCACCAAAGTCACCATCAGACACCCACATTGGTGGGTCCACCAAAGTCACCATCAGACACTCACATCAGTGGGTCCACCAAAGTCACCATCAGACACCCACATTGGTGGGTCCACCAAAGTCACAACCAGTCACCCACATCAGTGGATCCAGCAGTCACCATCAGACACCCACATTGGTGGGTCCAGCAGTAACCATCAGACACCCACATTGGTGGGTCCAGCAATCACCATCAGACACCCACATTGGTGGGTCCACCAGTCACCATCAGACACTCACATTGGTGGGTCCACCAGTCACCACCAGACACCCACATTGGTGGGTCCACCAGTCACCATCAGACACCCACATTGGTGGGTCCACCAGTCACTGTCAGACACCCACATTGGTGGGTCCAGCAGTCACTACCAGTTACCCACATTGGTGGGTCCATCAGTCACCATCATACACCCACATTGGTGTGTCCACCAGTCACCATCAGACACCAAAATCAATGGGTCCAGCAGTCACCATCAGACACCTACATTGGTGGGTCCACCAGTCACCATCAGACACCCACATCAGTGGGTCCACCAGTCACCATCAGACACCCACATTGGTGGGTCCATCAGTCACCATCAGACACCCACATCAATGGGTCCACCAGTCACCATCAGACACCCACATTGGTGGGTCCATCAGTCACCATCAGACACCCACATTGGTGGGTCCACTAGTCACCATCAGACACCCACATTGGTGGGTCCACCAGTCACCATCAGACACCCACATTGGTGGGTCCACCAAACACCCACATCAGTGGGTCTAGCAGTCACCATCAGTGGGTCCACCAGTCACCATCAGACACCCACATTGGTGGGTCCACCAGACACCCATATTGGTGGGTCCACCAGACACCCACATTGGTGGGTCCACCAGACAGCCACATTGGTGTGTCCACCAGACACCCACATCAATTGACCCAGCAAAGTTATGTCTGTGACTGTCTTTATGAGGCGAGTTGTGTTGTCCTAAGTTCTGCGCCTGTGTGCTCAATGCATCTGTCTTTGGCAAGAAATTCTTTTGTGCTGGTTCTCCAAACCATGTCTGCTCCAGCCTACCTGCAAGGCAGCAACTGTTTACTGCCATACGTATCTCTCCTAGGAAAGCTGCTATCAATATTTTCCTACCTAAAAGATTCATGCTGATATTAGTTGAACTTCGTTATTCTGTGTTCTCGTTTCTACTGTTTTTGTGTGTCCAACTCCAGATAAAACCTTTTATATGTAGGAACACATTACTGTCCTAATGTAACAGCTGCCTTTACCAAACAAACCTTCTTGTTCCTGCCTGGTCCGCCGTGGTCTTTGTGAAATAGCACCACTGCCACACAGAGAGCATGTTGTAAGAAGCGACTAACTGTGTGATATGGCATAACACCGGCCATGGTTAAGTGGTTTGTTTAGAGCAGTATAGATGGCGCCTAACAGGCTGCGGGTCTACTTTGCTCAACTCTTAGATGAACTCGCACATCGGTTAACTACCCAATGCAGCTGAGTATTAAGCTGCTCAAGCCAAATGGGGTGTAGTCTTCTACCATACTTACTAAGTAGCTCCTCTTCTACCCTGGGGTGTAGAGTCTTCTACCATACTTACTAAGTCGCTCCTCTTCTACCCTGGGGTGTAGAGTCTTCTACCATACTTACCAAGTAGCTCCTGTTCTACCCTGGAGTGTAGAGTCTTCTACCATACTTATTTAGTCACGTCTCTTCTACCCTGGAGTGTAGAGTCTTCTACCATACTTACTAAGTCGCTCCTCCTATACCCTGGAGTGTAGAATCTTCTACCATACTTACCAAGTAGCTCCTGTTCTACCCTGGAGTGTAGAGTCTTCTACCACACTTACTAAGTCGCTCCTCTTCTACCCTGGGGTGTAGAGTCTTCTACCATACTTACTAAGTCGCTCCTCCTATACCCTGGAGTGTAGAATCTTCTACCATACTTACCAAGTAGCTCCTGTTCTACCCTGGAGTGTAGAGTCTTCTACCATACTTATTTAGTCACGTCTCTTCTACCCTGGAGTGTAGAGTCTTCTACCATACTTACTAAGCCGCTCCTCCTATACATTGAGGTGTAGAGTCTTCTACCACACTTATTTAGTCACGTCTCTTCTACCCTGAGGTGTAGAGTCTTCTACCATACTTACTAAGTCGCTCCTCTTCTACCCTGAGGTGTAGAGTCTTCTACCATACTTACTTAGCCGCTCCCCCTCACCTTATGGCTTAGAGGTTTACTAGAAAGAGCGCCAGCCTATTCTATCCTATGCCCTCCTCCTGGCATAGGTCCAGTCATAGTTCTCATACCATTTTCTATTACATTTCTAAGACACTACAAATAGTTACATTTTATTTTATCTGTATTAATCACATGGAATAGGTGGGGAAGTTGCCAAATGGATTGAAAATTGGTTAACGGGAAGAAGGCAGAGGGTGGGCATAAATAAGGAGTACTCTGAGTGGTGTGAAGTGAAAAGTGGAGTGCCACAGGGCTCGGTTTTGGGACCAATTTTGTTCTTGATATATATAAACGATTTGGACATTGATATGAGATCCATGATTGCAAAATTTGTTGATGACACAAAACTATGCAGTAGTGTCTCATCTAAAGCAGAAGTGGATATATTGATGTCGGATTTAGATAAAATTCGAGAATGGTCTGTAATCTGGCAAATGGAGTTTAATGTAGATACATGTACAGTCACCCACATTGGTAGATCCAATATGGAACATAATTACAGAATGGGAGAAAACAATATTAGAAAGATAGATAAGGAAAGGGACCTAGGGGTTATAATAGATCATACATGTAAGGTGAGGGAGCAAGTTAAGGTAGCAGTGAAAAAGGCAAATGCAATGTTAGGTATGATAAAAAGAAATATTAAACATAGGAGCAAGGAAGTGATCGTCAAACTGTATAAAGTTTTAGTTAGACCTAGATTGGAGTACTGTGTACAGGTGTGGAGTCCTTATCATAGAGGAGATATAAACATGCTAGAAAGAATACAAAAAAGAGCGACAAAGATGATAGTGGGATTCCAGAATTACAGTTATGAGGAACGACTCAGAAAAACCGGCCTACAGTGTCTCGAAGAGAGAAGAATTCGTGGTGACTTAATACAGGTTTATAAGATGATCAGAGGAATGGATAAATCGGACTATAACAAGTTTTTTTTAAATACAGCCACCTACAATAACACGAGGGCATAGCTACAAGCTGATTAAAGAGAGGTCCAGGTTAGATATTAGGAAATATTTTTTTTAGTCAGAGAGTGGTGTCTGCTTGGAATGCATTGCCAGGGGAGGTAGTGGAGGCAGTGACAGTTAATGCATTTAAGAAACTGGATGCGCATAGCTTTTAGAGCAAGGTGATGTAACTGGTTGTATACAGACTCTACAGGGTCTTCTAAACCAGTATAAAGACGTTAAGTTAAGTTAATATGTAAACAAATAAAAGAGTTTCAATAATTTACGCATATCGCAATTGAAATCTGGGACCAATTCCGAACGACAGACTTAATAACACATGCATCTAACATTATGTTGAAGATAATTAAGAAGAGAATCGATGACAAGTTAGAGGTGGGGCTAAAAGATAACCATCTTGAATTTCATAAGGCCAGAAGCACACGGGATACCATCGGATCAATGCGGCTTCTCGTAGAAAGAATGACCTATCAAAGACGACCACTATTTATCTGCTTTATTAACTACAAGAAAGTTTTATGATCAAGTCCCCTGGAGCAAACTTTTAGATGTTGCAACAAATAGGTACCATATAGAGGGGCTACAATGTAGCTTGCTTTCATAGAGGGGCTACAATGTGGCTTACTTTCATAGAGTGGCTATAATGCTGTTTGCTTTCATAGAGTGGCTACAATGCTGTTTGCTTTTATAGAGTGACTATAATGCTGTTTGCTTTCATAGAGTGGCTACAATGCTGTTTGCTTTCATAGAGTGGCTACAATGCTGTTTGCTTTCATAGAGTGGCTACAATGTGGCTTGCTTTCATAGAGTGGCTACAATGTGGCTTGCTTTCATAGAGTGGCTACAATGTGGCTTGCTTTCATAGAGTGGCTACAATGTGGCTTGCTTTCATAGAGTGGCTATAATGCTGTTTGCTTTCATAGAGTGGCTATAATGTTGTTTGCTTTCATAGAGTGGCTACAATGCTGTTTGCTTTCATAGAGTGGCTACAATGCTGTTTGCTTTCATAGAGTGGCTACAATGTGGCTTGCTTTCATAGAGTGGCTACAATGTGGCTTGCTTTCATAGAGTGTCTACAATGTGGCTTGCTTTCATAGAGTGGCTATAATGCTGTTTGCTTTCATAGAGTGGCTATAATGCTGTTTGCTTTCATAGAGTGGCTATAATGCTGTTTGCTTTCATAGAGTGGCTACAATGTGGCTTGCTTTCATAGAGTGGCTACAATGTGGCTTGCTTTCATAGAGTGGCTACAATGCTGTTTGCTTTCATAGAGTGGCTACAATGTGGCTTGCTTTCATAGAGTGGCTATAATGCTGTTTGCTTTCATAGAGTGGCTATAATGCATATTTTGAGACGATGACGTCAACGTGTGGGTACTAGGGGTGTCAAGGTCAAGGATATGAAAGTTAATGCCATCAAATTGGCCGATGACCAAGCGATAGAGGCAAATAAATATAATCTTCAAGGGAAAGTAATCGAACAAATACAGAAGTGTACATATTTGGAGCAAACCATAACAGAAGATGGCCCACAAAGAAACAGAAATTAAGACAAGGATTGCAATGGAAAAAAAGGGCTTCGGAGAAAAACTGAATATGTTAACCTCAAAGAAAATCAGGATAGAACTGATGAAACAAATAATCGCCATTCATATATGGCCAATTGTACTATATAGGGCTGAAACATGGACTCTAGCAAAGAAGGATGGAAAAAGTTTGGAAGCATTTGAAATGTGGTGTTACCGTAGAAAGGAAAGAGTGAGTTGGACAGAAAGACGATCCAATGACAATTTACTCACTGATGTGGGCGCACAAAGACAAATATTAAAAATTATACAAACATGAAGATTGCGTTGGTTGGAACACAATATGAGACGTGAAAGTCTTCTACAGAAGATACTAGAGGCCAAGATTGGCTGGGACATAAAAGGAGACATGAACGTCTTCTACAGAAGATACTAGAGGCCAAGATTGACTGGGACATAAAAGGAGACATGAACGTCTTCTACAGAAGATACTAGAGGCCAAGATTGACTGGGTCACAACATGAGACATGAACGTCTTCTACAGAAGATACTAGAGGCCAAGATTGGCTGGGACATAAAAGGAGACATGAACGTCTTCTACAGAAGATACTAGAGGCCAAGATTGACTGGGTCACAACATGAGACATGAACGTCTTCTACAGAAGATACTAGAGGGCAAGATTGACTGGGTCACAACATGAGACATGAACGTCTTCTACAGAAGATACTAGAGGGCAAGATTGACTGGGTCACAACATGAGACATGAAAGTCTTCTACAGAAGATACTAGAGGCCAAGATTGGCTGGGACATAATAGGAGACATGAAAGTCTTCTACAGAAGATACTAGAGGCCAAGATTGGCTGGGACATAATAGGAGACATGAACGTCTTCTACAGAAGATACTAGAGGCCAAGATTGGCTGGGACATAATAGGAGACATGAACGTCTTCTACAGAAGATACTAGAGGGCAAGATTGGCTGGGACATAATAGGAGACATGAAAGTCTTCTACAGAAGATACTAGAGGCCAAGATTGGCTGGGACATAATAGGAGACATGAACGTCTTCTACAGAAGATACTAGAGGCCAAGATTGGCTGGGACATAATAGGAGACATGAACGTCTTCTACAGAAGATACTAGAGGGCAAGATTGGCTGGGACATAATAGGAGACATGAACGTCTTCTACAGAAGATACTAGAGGCCAAGATTGGCTGGGACATAATAGGAGACATGAACGTCTTCTACAGAAGATACTAGAGGCCAAGATTGGCTGGGACATAATAGGAGACATGAACGTCTTCTACAGAAGATACTAGAGGCCAAGATTGGCTGGGACATAATAGGAGACATGAAAGTCTTCTACAGAAGATACTAGAGGCCAAGATTGGCTGGGACATAATAGGAGACATGAAAGTCTTCTACAGAAGATACTAGAGGCCAAGATTGGCTGGGACACAATAGGAGACATGAACGTCGTCTACAGAAGATACTAGAGGCCAAGATGCAGGGGGAAAAAAGATAAACGGATCGACGGTAACTCGCCTTTACATCTCAGGCATGCAAAGATATTAATGTACCAACATGCTGAAATGAAGACAGCTGCATAGAATAGGGTCCAATGGAGAGACATTGTACGACAACCTTACAACCAATCCTAGGATTGATCAACCAGAGTATAGGGTCAAAGGAAGAGACATACTCAGACAACCTTACAAGCGGTCTTAGAATGTATCAGTCAGATGATGATGCATATTATTTGGAAAACACCTTTTGAAGTCTTTACATTAATAGCCGGTGCTCTGTTCGAACAATAACTGAACCCTCAGCAAAATCTCATATAATATCAGGAGTACAACAAGGATGTGTGCTATCCACTTTGTTGTTCATTACATCTGTAGACCACGGTTGTAAGATAGCCAACTCAAATAAAGGTAGCAACAATAGTCAACATTTAAATGAACTTCTCTTTGCTGGCGATCAAGCACTCATATCTTCTTCTTCTTCTTCTTCTTCTTCTTCTTCTTCTTCTTCTTCCTTCTTCTTTCTTTCTTCTTCTTCTTCTTCTTCTTCTTCTTCTTTCTTCTTCTTCTTCTTCTTCTTCTTCTTCTTCTTCTTTCTTTTTCTTTCTTCTTCTTTCTCCCGTCTTCTTTCTCTCTTCTTTCTTCTTCCTTCTTCTTCTTCTTCTTCTTCCTTCTTCCTCCTTCTTCTTCTTCTTTTTCTTCCTTCTTCTCTACTCTCTCGTTGTTCCGTTCTCTGCATTCCTTGCCTAAGGTTATGATGACTCTCTGCTCTCTATCATTCTATCACCAGTATGGGCCCATTCTTCCCATTTGGCTATCGTCTCAGCTGTGGTGACGTGTTCAAAACCAGAAACCGACCACACAAAAGGTAGCCCACTGAAATATCTTGCATGAGACACCATGCATGAAACACGCACACTGGTTCGTTCTAGAGATCTCTTTATAATCTGACGCTGAAAGGCAAAACAGGACAACCGAAAAAAAAGAACACGACTTTTGAGTCAAGCAATCTTGGAAAGTTTGGAATATATATTCATCACACACAGACTTCACCAGGAAGCAATTCGTGCACTTCAGATATTAAGAATAATGACTTCATAATCAAAAAAATATAACCCGTTGTTGACAGTTTGAAGGGTGTCTTAATATAACTTGGGAAATCCCACCATGTCTGAATCCTAGGAAAGTAATATATTTATTTATAACTTTGGAAAATTCCACAACTCAGGCATGACCAGCCATTGATTCCCATATAACATTTCTATACTGTATTTTCACGAATTGGAGGTTTCTGCCAACACTGTATTTTCACCAACTGGAGGTTTCTGCCAACACTGTATTTTCACGAATTGGAGGTTCGTGGTCATTTACTAATTTCGTAGTTCAAACGTTATGAAAATTAAATAATTTACCATTATTATTATTATTATTATTATTACTGTTATTAGATAATATATGATACTCGGGTTGAAGAGAATATCACCAGACATATGATAAAAGACAACTAAAGAGGGTTCTACATGAGGTTTGCAGCCTCATAATGTAAAACCATTGCAATTTAAACCGGCATAGTATTGGATGTATCTGGTGTTTGACGTGCCACATGACCGAACCATTTGGTTTGGTATCCCTTGATGAGGTCTAGCTAGCACTGGTGTTGTACCTACTTGTCTCTTGATGAGGTCTAGCACTGGTGGTGTACCTACTTGTCTCTTGATGAGGTCTAGCACTGGTGTTGTACCTACTTGTCTCTTGATGAGGTCTAGCACTGGTGTTGTACCTACTTGTCTCTTGATGAGGTCTAGCACTGGTGTTGTACCTACTTGTCTCTTGATGAGGTCTAGCACTGGTGTTGTACCTACTTGTCTCTTGATGAGGTCTAGCACTGGTGTTGTACCTACTTGTCTCTTGATGAGGTCTAGCACTGGTGTTGTACCTACTTGCCTCTTGATGAGGTCTAGCACTGGTGTTGTACCTACTTGTCTCTTGATAAGGTCTAGCACTGGTGTTGTACCTACTTGCCTCTTGATGAGGTCTAGCACTGGTGTTGTACCTACTTGTCTCTTGATAAGGTCTAGCACTGGTGTTGTACCTACTTGTCTCTTGATGAGGTCTAGCACTGGTGTTGTACCTACTTGCCTCTTGATGAGGTCTAGCACTGGTGTTGTACCTACTTGTCTCTTGATGAGGTCTAGCACTGGTGTTGTACCTACTTGCCTCTTGATGAGGTCTAGCACTGATGTTGTACCTACTTGTCTCTTGATGAGGTCTAGCATTGGCGTTGTACCTACTTGTCTCTTGATGAGGTCTAGCACTGGTGTTGTACCTACTTGTCTCTTGATGAGGTCTAGCACTGGTGTTGTACCTACTTGTCTCTTGATGAGGTCTAGCACTGGTGTTGTACCTACTTGCCTCTTGATGAGGTCTAGCACTGGTGTTGTACCTACTTGTCTCTTGATGAGGTCTAGCACTGGTGGTGTACCTACTTGTCTCTTGATGAGGTCTAGCACTGGTGTTGTACCTACTTGTCTCTTGATGAGGTCTAGCACTGGTGTTGTACCAACTTTTCTCTTGATGAGGTCTAGCACTGATGTTGTACCTACTTGTCTCTTGATGAGGTCTAGCACTGGCGTTGTACCTACTTGTCTCTTGATGAGGTCTAGCACTGGCGTTGTACCTACTTGTCTCTTGATGAGGTCTAGCACTGGTGTTGTACCTACTTGTCTTTTGATGAGGTCTAGCATTGGCGTTGTACCTACTTGTCTCTTGATGAGGTCTAGCACTGGTGTTGTACCTACTTGTCTCTTGATGAGGTCTAGCACTGGTGTTGTACCTACTTGTCTCTTGATGAGGTCTAGCACTGGTGTTGTACCTACTTGCCTCTTGATGAGGTCTAGCACTGGTGTTGTACCTACTTGTCTCTTGATGAGGTCTAGCACTGGTGTTGTACCTACTTGCCTCTTGATGAGGTATAGCACTGATGTTGTACCTACTTGCCTCTTGATGAGGTCTAGCACTGGTGTTGTACCTACTTGTCTCTTGATAAGGTCTAGCACTGGTGTTGTACCTACTTGTCTCTTGATGAGGTCTAGCACTGGTGTTGTACCTACTTGTCTTTTGATGAGGTCTAGCACTGATGTTGTACCTACTTGTCTCTTGATGAGGTCTAGCACTGGTGTTGTACCTACTTGTCTCTTGATGAGGTCTAGCACTGGTGTTGTACCTACTTGTCTCTTGATGAGGTCTAGCACTGGTGTTGTACCTACTTGTCTCTTGATGAGGTCTAGCACTGGTGTTGTACCTACTTGTCTCTTGATGAGGTCTAGCACTGGTGTTGTACCTACTTGTCTCCTAATATCTTTGATTCTGATTCTATCCATTCTTGTTACTCCAAGCATTCTGCGCAGGCATTTCATCTCTGTTGTTACAATGTTTATTTTACCTGTGCTAATGTCGAATACTGCTCCTGGCAGTTCAATGTGGGTAGGAATAGTATGTTGTATCGCGTTATTTTTATATTCCTTGTCACGTGTTTACATTGTAATATCGGGGGCATTTGACCAATGATTTGACTTACTTTATTCGATCTGTTTTGAATTTGGGTTTGGCCTTTGCCATCAGCTGAGATTATGTTACACAGGCACGTGAAATGTTTCACCGTTTTACTTGTTGGTTTTGTATGTATATTATAAATGGCTGATCTTCTGTACCTTCATTCCCGCTCTGCCTTAGCTACGCCCATGTTTGTCTCCTATGCAGTCTAAACCTTTGCTCCTCCATTCCCACTTCGCCTTAGCTACGCCCCTGCTTGTCTCCTACAGTCTGAACCTACTCCTCTGCACCTCCATTCCGGCTCTGCCTTAGATACAACACTTCGTCCCTGACAGCAATGTCTAATATACCTTGACCTTTACACTATAGGTAGGTTCAGTGGGTCTTTTTCTATTCTTGTCTCCTACCTAGGTGTCGCCGGTATCCTAACGGATACATGCTGGATTAATAATCTCCTCTATGTAACACCTTGTGATACAATGAACTCCATCCCAGTGCAATATTTTAAACTCAATAACTCAACATCATTATACTGGTTTAGAAGACTCTGCAAAGTCTATATACAACCAGTTTGTGTCTTATCTTTCGATAACCGCAAGAGTCTTTGAATGGCGTGTCTTGATAATCTTGCTAATGCAAAGGTTGACATATTGTCAAGAGAAGATGGAAAGCTACCTCGACCTGATGTAGGTATAACTTATGAACAGGCCAAGGGAGCGACTAAGTAAAGTAAGATACCGGAACAGGTGGGAGTCAGAGCACACGGGTAATCAACTAAATGACTCACATTACCAGCTCAAGAGGGGAGAAAGTGCTAATATTTAGACCCCACACAAGCCAAAACGGACTGAGATACCATCTGTTCAACAAAATAAGGAAAGAACATACAGATGAATGTATCTGCGGCACTGACAAAATGGCTGCTGGGCATTTGCTACAAAGATGTCCAGCATACGAGGGACAGAGAAAGCACGTGTCGCCATCACCGATACCATTCCTAAACAAGCTCTGTGTAGATACCGATCGTCTTAGACGTTTGACAGCGCGCGAGAAAGAACCCGCGGATCCTAATTGTGGAGACAAGAACACGCTGACATGAATGCACGTAGTTCATAAGCCAACCCACTGATTCACGGGGCAGATCAAGTAGGACAACTGTTCCCTTCATTGCGTATCGTAGGAGGCAACTTCTTCTTTCTTCTGCGTTCGTTCTCAATCTCCCGCTACCAAGCCCTGAACGCTCTCAATCTCCCGCTACCAAACCCTGAACGCTCTCAATCTCCCACTACCAAGCCCTGAACGTTCTCAATCTCCCGCTACCAAGCCCTGAACGTTCTCAATCTCCCGCTACCAAGCCCTGAACGTTCTCAATCTCCCGCTACCAAGCCCTGAACGCTCTCAATCTCCTGCTACCAAGCCCTGAACGTTCTTAATCTCCCACTACCAAGCCCTGAACGTTCTCAATCTCCCGCTACCAAGCCCTGAACGTTCTCAATCTCCCGCTACCAAGCCCTGAACGCTCTCAATCTCCCGCTACCAAGCCCTGAACGTTCTCAATCTCCAGCTACCAAGCCCTGAACGTTCTCAATCTCCCGCTACCAAGCCCTGAACGTTCTCAATCTCCCGCTACCAAGCCCTGAACGTTCTCAATCTCCCGCTACCAAGCCCTGAACGTTCTCAATCTCCAGCTACCAAGCCCTGAACGTTCTCAATCTCCCGCTACCAAGCCCTGAACGTTCTCAATCTCCCGCTACCAAGCCCTGAACGTTCTCAATCTCCCGCTACCAAGCCCTGAACGTTCTCAATCTCCAGCTACCAAGCCCTGAACGTTCTCAATCTCCCGCTACCAAGCCCTGAACGTTCTCAATCTCCCGCTACCAAGCCCTGAACAGGGATTTACAAGTTGCAGGATGTCAACACCAATGTTATGAAACCATAATAGAATGATGTTTCTCACAAGCCAGTTTCCGATTAGCCAAATAAAGTGTTGAACCAATGCTTCAACAAATGGCTAGAGCCAGGCTTCCCTGAAGCTGGTTGGGGTAGCCACATAGTCTTGGACGTATGCTTTACAAAATGGGGCGACTTTAACAAAAAATGTTCATGAGTATCAAAGGAGGGTTGTGCATGTAACTACCTATTTCTTAACTTTCTTTTTTGTTGTTCGTTGCGCATGATTCTCGAGTGTATACAGATATCTGTCTGTGTGGTTGTTGTCTTACATTTTGTTAGGGGTGTCAGGCCAGATGATCAAATATTGTTGTTGGTTGTGTTATTGTTATTGTTGGTTTTGTTACTGTTGGTTGTGTTGTTTGTTATTGGTTTTGTTGTTGGTTGGGTTGTTGTTGGTTGTGTTGTTGTTGGTTTTGTTACTGTTGGTTGTGTTGTTTGTTATTGGTTTTGTTGTTGGTTGGGTTGTTGTTGGTTGTGTTGTTGTTGGTTTTGTTACTGTTGGTTGTGTTGTTTGTTATTGGTTTTGTTGTTGGTTGGGTTGTTGTTGGTTGTTATTGGTTATTGGTTTTGTTGTTGGTTGTGTTGTTATTGTTGGTTGTATTTTTGTTATTGGTTATGTTGTTATTGGTTGTGTTGTTATTGTTGGTTGTGTTGTTGTTGGTTGTGTTGTTATTGTTGGTTGTGTTGTTATTGTTGATTGTGTTATTGTTGGTTTTGTTGTTGTTGGTTGTGTTGTTGTTGTTGGTTGTGTTGTTATTGGTTGTGTTGTTATTGTTGGTTGTGTTGTTATTGGTTGTGTTGTTATTGTTGGTTGTGTTGTTATTGTTGATTGTGTTATTGTTGGTTTTGTTGTTGTTGGTTGTGTTGTTGTTGTTGGTTGTGTTGTTATTATTGTTGGTTGTGTTGTTCTTGTTATTGTTGGTTTTGTTGTTGTTGGTTGTGTTGTTGTTATTGTTGGTTGTGTTGTTGTTATTGTTGATTGTGTTATTGTTGCTTTTGTTGTGTTGTTGTTTGTTGTGTTGTTGTTGTTGGCTGTGTTGTTGTTATTGTTGGTTGTGTTGTTGTTGTTGGTTGTGTTGTTGGTTTTGTTGTTGTTGTTGTTGGTGGTGACGTTTTTGTTGATATTGTTGGTTGCGTTGTTATTGTTGATTCTGTTGTTGTTGCTGTTATTGTTGGTGTTGTTATTGGTATTGCTATTGTTGTTGTTGGTTTATAATTATTATTATTGCTGTGAATATTGTTATTGTTGTTGCTATTATTGTTGTTGATGATGTTTCTATTGTTGATGCTATTGCTTTTTTGTTATTGTTATCGTTGTTGTTGTCGTTGTTGTCGTTGTTGTTATTGTGGTTGTTATCGTTGTTGTTATTGTTATTATTGCTATTGATGTTGTTGTTGCTCCAAGCATCTCGTGCTGAGTTTAGTTGACTCATGAGTGTCAGGTTACATTCCTAGGCGTACTTTAGACGGTGAACCGAGGTCCTCCTGGCCGTAGTGCCAAAACGAGGCTACTCAGTAAGCTCACCTCTGTTAGGATTGCAGTGTCAGTACAACCCCCACCTCCCCCATCCCTCACCCCCAACATTGGGCAGACCGGATGTGGCACTGCCTGCTTGCAGGAGCACAAGGACCTGGGTGCTGGTTTCGATCAGTATGTGTTACATGACCCTGGCTACTCTTTGCTCCCGTCTGGCCATATAAAGCTCAACCCTAATCAATCAATAGGCCTTCAACCACCCTCCGGCAGGACCATTAATGCAATGCCATGTCATGTTCTCCGTAACCAACAATAATATGCTGGTAAATATCAATATACAAAATATCAGGGTGGTCACATAAACGACACTGCCGTTGTGGAGGAAGTGTTAAAGTCTTCATTGCCTCAGACTATTTTAGGTAGTCTCATCACCAGTTCCCTACCTCGCTGCATTTTGTCTTCAATAGATGTACGTCAGGTAACCGTTTTCAACTGGGTAGACAGGTGTGCGTCGAGACCTGAGATTGCGTTGCGTTACTGGAGAAGTAAACGCTCTCAATCACAGACACCCACAATGCTCATGCCATATACAGCGACTGAGCAGGGTAGTGTGTGAGGCTAGCAACCTCTTCTTGTAAAACAAAGTTCTACAGAAACCACCACTGCTTTGACACAGGCTTCCTGCAAGGATGCCAACTATAGTGACAATACGATGCTCCGACTGGGGCACTATATAGAGGATTGTTCTTATGGCTAATATTTATATTTGTCTATATTTTCACAGATGGAATCAAGACTAGGCGGAAGTAAGTATCCTTCCCTGACGTCCATGGGCTTGTATCCTAAATATCAGTGGCGTCACTATGTGGGTGGGGAAGGTCCGCACCAGGTGACACAGTTAAAGGGGTGCTCCCAAAATGACTGACTGTCTATATACAACTGAAACATTCATAGCAGAAATGGACTTCCGTAGATTGTTCCTTACCCTTTCATTGGGTCTAACATTATTCCTGGCGATACGTGTGTCTGTTGTCTCATGATAGAGGATCTTTTCAAAGCTCAAACTTATGAAAATAAATTTGATTACCCATGAGACAGGAGGGGGGGGGGGGGGGGGGGGAGCAAATATATTTTTATTTGGGGGGGGGGGGCGGCAGTGTGAGAATTTAAGAAATTTACGAGATTTAGAGATTTACGAGCTGCAGTGGTCAGCGACCCATAGCTGACTGCTAGCGTCAGGGCCAGCGAACCAGAGCTGCCAAGACCCTTCTACACCTCCACGTGGTGATCCTGGATAACAGGCTGCAGCAGGGCAGACTGGCTAAGGAGAAGGGATCGAAGAGGGAATGCTAACCCGGTACTCAAAAAATGCTTGCTGAAGTCGGATGTGTTGGACCGAAAGGTGCAAATGTCGCAGTCAAGCTGTAAACTATGACACAACGCATTCCGTTCTATGGACTACATTCTGCTACTTAAGCTCTTTCAAGGTTTGGTAGTGGGAGATTGAGAACGAACGAAGCCAAGTCAGAGATTTACAAGCAACCTTTATTTACAAAACATGACTAAGAATTATGGTCTGTAAGAGGAGGGGACCCTTAAGGGAGTGGCACAATGAGTCCCTGCACTGGGTGACACAAATCCTAGTGACGCCACTGCTTTATATCTGTATGTTGTCATGTTTCGTTTCCTAGTTGAATTATGTGTTATTTTGTGGAGTGGTTATTGTTTTGACAAATTGTATTTTTAACAACGTATAACCGTTTAGAGAAAGATGGATTAGAATAACTGCTCACTTAGACTTCCTAATAATGGAGTTATATTTGTTATTTTGGTAGAAGACGGATGTGTCGGACCGAAAGGTGCAAATATCGCAGTCAAGCTGTAACTAGCGACACAACGCATTCCGTTCTCCGGACTACATCCTACTACCTGCAAAGCCCTGTTCAGTGCTTGGTAGCAGGAGATTGAGAACGAACGCAGACGAAGAAGCAGAAGGTATTGAACAGTTTAGAGAAAGGTGGATTAGAATAACTCCTCACTTAGACTTACTAATCATGGAGTTATAAGTTGGTATTGTTGCAGAAGAGTCCTGAATCGTGGACAAAGAAAGAAACAAACAAATCCAGCCGGCAAGACCTGCATGTAGAGGAGACTTGGCTCACAAATGATGTAATGACTCGAAAACAGATTTTTGGACACGTCAAACGACACAACGGACTGGAGAGAGCGGTTATGGAAAGCGAGGCAGGGCCGACCGAGAAGACGATGGACTCAAGACATCAAGGAGACCTGGATTTGACCTTGGAGCAGGTTGGAAGACAGTTTCCTACAGACAGGCTGTCATGTGAACGACGTTCTACAAAGGACATGTCACTTGATGATGATGATGATGATGATGATGATGATGTGTTACCATCTTGATGGCGTAGCAACCGGATTGGGATTAACCATGGTCTACTTTAGATCTACAGTAGTGTGTGAATTAACCATAGGAAAGGCTAAATGATTGTGTATTATATAGAATACCGTTGGAAGGTGTGACACTAGATTTGCTTCACATTACGGAAACCTGTTGATAATATTACGAGACAGTCTCTATTCTGGAATCACCCGGGCAAGAGAGGTAGAGGCAGATCTAGAAACACACGGAAGAATGAGTTTGAGGCCAACATAACAAGCACAGGAGATGTATGGTTGGAGCTGAGACCGGTTACCCAAAAACAGGAATAATGGACCTTTATTTGTTGGAGACATGCGCTCCTTTGGGAGTAGATATATTTTGATTGATTAGTTGATTGATAAGACAAGGTAAGATACGTAAATGTAATCTCATTGTAGATCTGCGATCAGGGATGAAGTGTTAGAGACATCATTATGCTAGATCTTAGCTTCTTGTGGGATGAGTAACCAGTTGTGTTTTTCCTTTCTACCAAATCAAGTTCCTATTTACAACTGTGTAGACTTGGATATGTTGCTACCAAGAAACGAACTTGGTACCTTTGCCACAAGAAGAGTAATCGCTCTTATACAAACACATGATATGAGAGATCAAGAATTGATAGGGTCTCAGTAAGGGGGCACTTGGAATCAGTGAGATATGAATCAAATATGTTTGATAGTGATGAAGGTCACAGAGGCAAGCATTTATCTGCTCTCGGAAAACAAATAACCAACAACAGAAAAGAAAGTGAAGTAATAGAATGGATTCGAACCACATACCTTCAGGCACCGAAAGCGCCTTGACACAAGAGTGAGATGCGTTAAGGGAAAGTTATGAAGGTAATGGATCGTCTGGATCAAACTTGACCTATATTCCAAAGTGACAAGGGATGAATGATGAAAGGCTCGGACAGTTTAAACACTGTTTTGGGGGTGTCAGACTGGTCGAATCTATGAATCACGTGATGGCAATGAGAAAGCAATGAAGTTCCTAAATTGATCAAATTATTGTTGAGAACATAATACGAGTAATGGAAAATATCAAATTATTGTTGAGAACATAATACGAGTAATGGAAAATATCAAGTCTTTCAAGTCAAAGATAATTGGAAGTCGACTCCTATTGTCGAAACGTTACAGTCGACACAATTGTAAATGGGTAGTTGACTTACTGTTAGTAGTATAAGTGTTAGGGAAGGAATTTCGACGAGGAAGGGAACTGGCTACACAACTTTATACAAGCTGTGACCTAGCACAATGGAGATTCTTACACTTCAGCTTCGATAGCAGTTTCTGTTATGGGAGTAACTTAACCTAAACAGAAAAACTGATAGGGAAAAACTGTCGCGGGTAAACTCATTCTTTTTACTAGACAGGGTTATGTCTTGACTAGACAGGGTTATGTCTTGAATAGAGATGGTTATGTCTTGACTAGACAGGGTTATGTCTTGAATAGACAGGGTTATGTCTTGACTAGACAGGGTTATGTCTTGAATAGAGATGGTTATGTCTTGACTAGGCAGGGTTATGTCTTGACTAGACAGGGTTATGTCTTGACTAGACAGGTTTATGTCTTGACTAGACAGGGTTATGTCTTGACTAGACAGGGTTATGTCTTGACTAGACAGGGTTATGTCTTGAATAGAGATGGTTATGTCTTGACTAGACAGGGTTATGTCTTGACTAGACATGGTAATGTCTTGACTAGACAGGTTTATGTCTTGACTAGACAGGGTTATGTCTTGACTAGACAGGGTTATGTCTTGAATAGAGATGGTTATGTCTTGACTAGACAGGGTTATGTCTTGAATAGAGATGGTTATGTCTTGACTAGACAGGGTTATGTCTTGACTAGACAGGGTTATGTCTTGAATAGAGATGGTTATATCTTGACTAGACAGGGTTATGTCTTGAATAGAGATGATTATGTCTTGACTAGACAGGGTTATGTGTTGACTAGACAGGTTATGTCTTGAATAGACAGGGTTATGTCTTTACTAGACAGGGTTATGTCTTGACTAGACAGGGTTATGTCTTGACTAGACGACAGGGTTATGTCTTGTTTTGTTTTTCCTTTTATAAATTGAGTCTAGTTTTGTATATTCTTGGACAACTTAAGTCTAATTTTGTAAATTCTTGAACAACTTATCTAGTCTAATCTTGTATATTCTTGGACAACTTGTCTAGTCCAGACTTGTATATTGTTGGACAACTTCGGTCTAATCTTGAATATTCTTGAACAACTTGTCTAGTCTAATCTTGTATATTCTTGAACAACTTAGGTCTAATCTTGTATATTCTTGAACAACTTAGGTCTAATCTTGTATATTCTTGGACAACTTAGGTCTAGTCTTCTATATTCTTGAACAACTTGTCTAGTCTAGTCTTGTATATTCTTGGACAACTTAGGTCTAATCTTGCATATTCTTTGACAACTTAGGTCTAGTCTTGTATATTCTTGGACATCTTGCCTAGTCTAATCCTGTATATTCTTGGACTACTTCGGTCTAATCTTGTATATTCTTGGACAACTTGTCTAGTCTAATCTTGTATATTCTTGGACTACTTCGGTCTAATCTTGTATATTCTTGGACAACTTGTCTAGTCTAATCTTGTATATTCTTGGACAACTTGTCTAGTCTAATCTTGTATAGTCTTGGACAACTTGTCTAGTCTAATTTTGTATATTCTTGGACTACTTCGCTCTAATCTTGAATATTCTTGGACAACTTGTCTAGTCTAGTCTTGTATATTCTTGGACAACTTAAGTATAGTCTTGTATATTCTTGAACAACTTGTCTAGTCTAGTCTTGTATATTCTTGGACAACTTAAGTATAGTCTTGTATATTCTTGAACAACTTGTCTAGTCTAGTCTTGTATATTCTTTGACAACTTAGGTCTAGTCTTGTACATTCTTGGACATCTTGTCTAGTCTAATCTTGTATATTCTTGGACTACTTCGGTCTAATCTTGTATATTCTTGGACAACTTGTCTAGTCTAATCTTGTATATTCTTGGACTAATTCGCTCTAATCTCGTATATTCTTGAACAACTTGTCTAGTCTAATCGTGTATATTTTTGGACAACTTAAGTCTAGACTTGTATATTATTGAACAACTTGAATTCCCCCCACCCTCCCCTCCCAAAACATAAAACATATATAATTAGTATACTGTTGCAGGTGATGGAAATGTTTAGCTTGTGCGGTTCTTGCTTCTTCCTCAGCTTTGTTTGAGGCTCAGCCTTTTGACTTTGAGAAGATGCTCATATTGGTGGATGGAGGAAAGTCCATAGAGATTCCTGTCCTCGTGACCAATGACTTAATTGATACTTTAGTAGGTGATGTAAGTGAGTCTAGTAGGTGATGTAAGTGAGTCTAGTAGGTGATGTAAGTGAGTCTAGTAGGTGATGTAAGTGAGTCTAGTAGGTGATGTAAGTGAGTCTAGTAGGTGATGTAAGTGAGTATAGTAGGTGATGTAAGTGAGTCTAGTAGGTGATGTAAGTGAGTCTAGTAGGTGATGTAAGTGAGTCTAGTAGGTGATGTAAGTGAGTCTAGTAGGTGATGTAAGTGAGTATAGTAGGTGATGTAAGTGAGTCTAGTAGGTGATGTAAGTGAGTGTAGTAGGTGATGTAAGTGAGTCTAGTAGGCGATGTAAGTGAGTCTAGTAGGTGATGTAAGTGAGTCTAGTAGGTGATGTAACTGAGTCTAGTAGGTGATGTAAGTGAGTCTAGTAGTTAGTGTAAGTAGAACCAAGGCGGTGTGCGTTGCACTTTGTGTTTTTTTTTTACGCCTGTCGGACCAGTGCTTCCGACTTCGTCATTTATTTCGGATGTGTCGGACCGAAAGGTGCAAATATCTCAGTCAAACTGTAAACTAGCGACACAACGCATTCCGTTCTCCCGACTACATCCTGCTACTTGCAAAGCACTGTTCAGGGCTTGGTAGCGGGACATTGAGAACGTTCAGGGCTTGGTAGAGGGAGATTGAGAACGTTCAGAACTTGGTAGAGGGCGATTGAGAACGTTAAGAGTTTGATAGAGGGAGATTGAGAACGTTCAGGGCTTGGTAGAGGGAGATTGAGAACGTTCAGGGCTTGGTAGAGGGAGATTGAGAACGTCCAGGGCTTGGTAGAGGGAGATTGAGAACGTTCAGGGCTTGGTAGAGGGAGATTGAGAACGTTCAGAACTTGGTAGAGGGAGATTGAGAACGTTCAGGGCTTGGTAGAGGGAGATTGAGAACGTTCAGGGCTTGGTAGAGGGAGATTGAGAACGTTCAGGGCTTGGTAGAGGGAGATTGAGAACGTTCAGGGCTTGGTAGCGGGAGATTGAGAACGTTCAGGGCTTGGTAGAGGGAGATTGAGAACGTTCAGGGCTTGGTAGAGGGAGATTGAGAACGTTCAGGGCTTGGTGGAGATTGAAGACGAATGCAGAAGAAGAAGAAGACGGCGTTCATTTTATGTAAGGGTCTGCTCGCTCCTGCATTTTCTAAGGGTTTGCTTCCCCTTGGTAACGGCCGGTCATGTAATGGGGAGTGAACCCAGCACCTTCGAGTTGTGAGTGGTGTCACTTAACCCTAGCCCATGCAGTCCCAGACAGATATATAATATCGCTGTCCAAGCTCAACTGCCAATGGTTATCCTGAAGTTATGCCACAAATGTTCAATTCCAGCGCCTTTTGTTACTCTACAAATGTCAATGCGGTAATCGAACTCCTGTCAGGCGCCTTACAGCATATTTTCGTGGTTTTTCTGGCACCTAGCGGTAGGATTATGAACTATGCACACTCTACGTAAACTTGTGGAAGTGTTCGAGTGTATTCCTCGGGATATTCAATCCATGGTAATTTTGTATTTCTCATGGTACGTGTTGTAATCGTTTACATCATTTTGAAATACCCTGTTTTTGCAAGAATAATTCACCCATGCCTTCTAGCTTGTTACACACCCAACAGATGAACTTTTATAGACATTAGGAAATATATTTTTAGTCAGAGAATGGTGAATGTTTGGAATGCATTGCCACAGGAAATAGTGGAGGCAAGGACAATTAATGCATTTAAGAATAGATTTGATTGAAATATCTTTTATAGCAAGGAAATACAAATGAAACTGGTTGTAAACAGACTGCAGAGTTTTCTAAACTAGTATAAAGACGTTAAGTTAAGTTAAGATTTCGTCCAACACTATCCTGACTCATACATCGTTCGCTTGGCGACTAGGGCCTAAGCATGTTTACCCCTCCCTGTTTTACCTGAGCCTTGGGGAACTAAGACACTAGTCCAGTCAGACACAACATACTGTCCAGAACGTCACTTTAGGGTCAGGTAGAACATACTGTCCAGAACGTCACTTCAGGGTCAGGTAGAACATACTGTCCAGAACGTCACTTCAGGGTCAGGTAGAACATACTGTCCAGAACGTCACTTCAGGGTCAGGTAGAACATACTGTCCAGAACGTCACTTCAGGGTCAGGTAGAACATACTGTCCAGAACGTCACTTTAGAGTCAGGTAGAACATACTGTCCAGAACGTCACTTCAGGGTCAGGTAGAACATACTGTCCAGAACGTCACTTCAGGGTCGGGTAGAACATACTGTCCAGAACGTCACTTCAGGGTCAGGTAGAACATACTGTCCAGAACGTCACTTCAGGGTCAGGTAGAACATACTGTCCAGAACGTCACTTCAGGGTCAGGTAGAACATACTGTCCAGAACGTCACTTCAGGGTCAGGTAGAACATACTGTCCAGAACGTCACTTCAGGGTCAGGTAGAACATACTGTCCAGAACGTCACTTCAGGGTCAGGTAGAACATACTGTCCAGAACGTCACTTCAGGGTCAGGTAGAACATACTGTCCAGAACGTCACTTCAGGGTCAGGTAGAACATACTGTCCAAGACCACTATCTCTCTTCCACCTAGTGTTCCCTGGAAACAGGCTGTTTTCAGGCAGCCTGTCTGACGAGATGTGGATCGATGTGGTACCTGTAGTAGTGAACGCCTCGCAGATGAAGCCAAGCAAAGCGCGACCGTCTGGAGGACCTCGGTCCACCTTCATCAGCATCCTCAGGATGTCAGGATAGCTACAACAACCTGAGAGTTAACGTCCTTTTCAGGGCGCACAAAAGAGTAAACTTACTCATTGTGGGCCTTCAACAACTCATTGTGGGCCTTCAACAACTCGCTGTGGGCCATCAACAACTCATTGTGGGCCTTCAACAACTCATTGTGGGCCTTCATCATTGTCTCATTGTGGGCCTTCAATATTGTGGGCCTTCCTCAATGTGGGCCTCCAACAACTCATTATGGACCTTCTTCATTGTCTCATTGTGGTCCTTCAACATTGTGGACCTTCAACAACTCATTGTGGGCCTTCAACATTGTGGGCCATCAACAACTCATTGTAGACCTTCAACATTGTGGGCCTTTAACATTGTGGGCTTTCAACATTGTGGACCTCCAACAACTCATTGTGGGCCTTCAACATTGTGGGCCATCAACAACTCATTGTAGGCATTCAACGTTGTGGGCCTTTAACATTGTGGGCCTTCAACATTGTGGGCCTTTAACATTGTGGGCCTTTAACAACTCATTGTGGGCCTTCAACAACTCTTTGTGGGTTTTCAACAACTCATTTTGGGCCTTCAACAACTCATTGTGGTCCTTCAACATTATGGGCCTTTAACAACTCATTGTTGGCCTTTAACAACTCATTGTGGGCCTTCAACATTGCGAGCCGTTAACAACTCATAGTGGGCCTTCAATATTGTGGGCCTTTAACAACTCATTGTGGGCCTTCAACATTGTGGGCCAACAACAACTCATTGTGAGCTTTCAACATTGTGGGCCTTCCACATTGTGGGCCTTCAACATTGTGGGCCTTCAACATTGTGGGCCTTCAACAACTCATTGTGGGCCTTCAACATTGCGGGCCGTTAACAACTCATAGTGGGCCTTCAATATTGTGGGCCTTCAACAGTGTAGGCCTTCAACAACTAATTGTGGGTCCTCAACATTGTGGGACATCAACAACTCATTGTGGGCCTTCAACATTGTGGGCCTTCAACATTGTGGGCCTTCAACAACTCATTGTCGGCCTTCAACATTGTGGGCCATCAACAACTCATTGTGGGCCTTCATCATTGTGGGCCTTAAACATTGTAGGCCTTCAACAACTCATTGTGTTCATTCAACATTGTGGACCTTCAACAACTCATTGTGGGCCTTTAACATTGTGGGCCTTCAACAACTCATTGTGGGCATTCAACATTGTGGGCCTTTAACAACCCATTGTGGGCCTTCAACATTGTGGGCCTTTAACAACTCATTGTGGGCCTTGAATAGTGTGGGCCTTCATCATTGTGGGCCTTCAACAACTCATTGTGGGCCATCAACATTGTGGGCCTACAACAACTCATTGTGGGCCTTCACCATTGTGGGCCTTCAACAACTCATTGTGGGCCTTCAGCAACAACACGAACCTGAACATTACTTTCTTGCTTTCCAGGTCAAGCGACAAGTGATGTCCATGACGCAGTTCAGCGACGTGACTACCCCACACCAGGACCTGGTACTTGTGGCAGTGCTACCCCCGGATGCAGGAAGCACGTGCGCTGAACGAGTTGAGATGGATGACCAGGACCTTATGAGTGTTTACAAGACAGAACTGATTCAATGTGACGAACTTCGGTTAGAAAGGAAGCTGTAGGCGTGTCTCACATCTCATCTGTTAATTCCTCACCTGTCGTGCACTGAGCATATTCCAGTTCGTTTTGTTTCACAAGGCGAAGTACTCTTTGTGTGCCTGACGGTCGAGTGTGTCCGATTTCAGCATACATTTTTAATTGGCATACTTACAATAAGGACACGAGTTTGCTGTTCCATAAATCTAAACACAAGCAGGATTGGATCTTCTGTTGTGACGCTGATAGGTGGAGCATGCAGTACCATTGTGACTACTATCTTATATCGTGGAGCATGCAGTACCATTTTGACTTCTATCTTATATCATGGAGCATGTGGTACCATTTTGACTACTATCTTTCCCATTCAGTTTAATCGTTCGTCTTTTTCTGCTTTTTAATCGTAAATTACATTGACGATTAGTTTTCAGTTTGACTGTGCATTTGCCCAATTCAGCCCAACACATCTGCTTTCTGCAAGTATTTCTGTTCGTGCTTGATCTCCCTAGCCCCGTGTGGATGCCGGTGTTACGTCCTGAGGATGACAGTCTAACTAGTATGTTTCACCTGACCCTGACTAACAGTCTGACCAGTATTCTTCACCTGAGCATAACAGCCTGACCAGTATGCTTCACCTGGCACTGACTAACAGTCTGACCAGTATGCTTCACCTGACCCTAACAGCCTGACCAGTATGCTTCACCTGGCCCTGACTAACAGCCTGACCAGTATTCTTCACCTGACCCTAACAGCCTGACCAGTATGCTTCACCTGGCCCTGACTAACAGTCTGACCAGTATTCTTCACCTGAGCCTAACAGCCTGATCAGTATGTTTCACCTGACCCTGACTAACAGTCTGACCAGTATTCTTCACCTGAGCCTAACAGCCTGACCAGTAAGCTTCACCTGACCCTGACTAATAGCCTGACCAGTATTCTTCACCTGAGCCTAACAGCCTGACCAGTATGCTTCACCTGGCCCTGGTTCATCTGGATGAATTGCTACTGATGGACTGTGTGTGTTATTGCTTCAAAAGCATTCTAGTTTAACTGTACCGTAGATCCACCCTTGACCTTTTTCCATGTAAATGGGAACATACCTGCCATTAGAAGGTCATGCAATGGCTGGTTTGCTGTCAGAGGCTTGTTCTAGGTTGGGGGCTTACTCTCAACTTTGGAATAAGAAAGTAAAATAGTTCGTTGAAGGGTCCTCATGTGCTCAGCTCCCGGGCCACTGCCGAGAGGACTGACTTCAGAGTACCAACTTCTCAGCTCTGGGGCCACTGCCGAGAGGACTGACCAGAGCACCAACTTCTCAGCTCCCGAGCCACTGCCGAGAGGACTGACTTCAGAGCACCAACTCCTCAGCTCCCGGGCCATTGCCGAGAGGACTGACTTCAGAGCACCAACTCCTCAGCTCCTGGGGCAGTTCTGATTTCCCCCTGACTTTGACAGCCGGGTCAACTGGGAGAAGAGAGCGTACGTCATGTCTAGTCTGTCAAAACGAGGTCAGTTGGATTTGAACCTCGCACTTCGGGTTTGTTAACCAGGAGATTAACATTGGAAATTTGAGGGAAGTTGATTGTACTGTGGTGAAACATTGGAGGGAAGTTGATTGTACTGTGGTGATACATTGGAGGGAAGTTAATTGTACTATGGGAGGGATCAAGACGCTGAGCAGCGCATGAGCTGCAGTGGTCAGCGATCCATAACTGAATGCTAGCATCAGGGCCAGCGAACCAGAGCTGCCAAGACCCTTCTACCCCTCCACGCGGTGATCCTGGATAACAGGCTGCAGTAGTGCAGACTGGCTAAGGAGACGGGATCGAAGAGGGAATGCTAACCCGGTACTCAAAAAAATGCTTGCTGAAGTTGGATGTGTTGGACCGAAAGGTGCAAATATCGCAGTCCAGCTGTAAACAATGACACAACGCATTCCGTTCTCTGGACTACATTCTGCTACACTTACCCTTTCAGGGTTTGGTAGCGGGAGATTGAGAACGAACGAAGAAGAAGAAGAAGAAGTACTGTGATGAAACATTGGAGGGAAGTTAATTGTACTGTGGTGATACATTGGAGGGAAGTTAATTGTACTGTGGTGATACATTGGAGGGAAGTTAATTGTACTGTGGTGAAACACTGGAGGAAAGTTAATTGTACTGTGGTGAAACACTGGAGGAAAGTTAATTGTACTGTGGTGAATGTTTGGTTGCAAATTGATGCTGCAATTGTTAATGGTCCTATTGTGTACTGCTGATTGACATTAAAGATGATATTATACATTTTTGGTTGAAGATGATATTGTAAACATTTGGTTGAAGATGATATTGAAACGTTTGGTTGAAGATGATATTATAAATGGTTGGTTGAAGATGATATTGAAACATTTGGTTGAAGATGATATTGTAAATGGTTGGTTGAAGATGATATTATAAATGTTTGGTTGTAGGTAATAATGATATTATGTACGTTTGGCTGAAAATTATATTTTCTAATGTATCTAGTATCACATCAGTTATATACAACAATACAGTATTGTAAGACAGTCGCACAACCTTCTTCAGGAAACAATTCTGACAAATCCATCTCAAAGAACAGCTGTAGTTACAATAATACCAGCTATACGATCCTCATAGACAACTTTCAGTGACGTCGAGCAAGCTATGATTAGCTAAATCCTTATTAGCAACAACAATCCATACTAGCTACTTATAGCTGTAGGTCAAGAAGTTTTCAAGGACAGGCAAACATTAATACCATTTGTTAATGTAGAAGTTGATGACAGTTTTGTTGATGTCAATGATAGCATGATGACATTGTTGATATGTCATTGGTTGTCATGTCAGCTACCAGTTCTCATGTTTGCTGTCTCATGTTTGCTGTCTCATGTTTGCTGTCTCATGTTTGCTGTCTCATGTTTGCTGTCTCATGTTTGCTGTCTCATGTTTGCTGTCTCATGTTTGCTGTCTCATGTTTGCTGTCTCATGTTTGCTGTCTCATGTTTGCTGTCTCATGTTTGATGTCTCATGTTTGCTGTCTCATGTTTGCTGTCTCATGTTTGCTGTCTCATGTTTGCTGTCTCATGTTTGCTGTCTCATGTTTGCTGTCTCATGTTTGCTGTCTCATGTTTGATGTCTCATGTTTGCTGTCTCATGTTTGCTGTCTCATGTTTGCTGTCTCATGTTTGCTGTCTCATGTTTGCTGTCTCATGTTTGCTGTCTCATGTTTGCTGTCTCATGTTTGCTGTCTCATGTTTGCTGTATTCTTTCTAGAGCTTTCTTTGAAACTTACAGACTGGATATTCCACACTGAATGGTGAAATGTGTCTAGACGTGGCCTTTACTCGTGACATCCACTCTAGACATGACATTTACTCTACTCTGGACGTGACATCTACTCTAGACGTGACATATACTCTAGAAGTGACATCTACTCTACCCTGAATGTAACATCTACTCTACCTTGAACGTGGCCTCTACTCTAGACAGGACATCTACTCCAGACGTGACATCTACTCTACCCTGAACGTGACATATACTCTACCCTGAACATGGCATCTACTCTAGACATCACATATACTCCAGACGTGACATCTACTCCACACCTGACATCTACTATAGACGTGATATTTACTCTAGACGTGACCTCTACTCTAGACGTGACATCTACTCTAGATGTGACATCTACTCTACTCTTAACGTGGCATCTACTCTAAATGTGACATCTTCTCAAGACTTGACATCTACTCTAGGCTTGACATCTTCTCAAGGCGTGACATCTACTCTAAACGTGACATCTACTCTAATCGCGACATCAACTCTTGACGTGGCATCTGCTCTAGAAGGATAACTTTGACTTTAGCTGTTAACGTACACAAATACATCAAAATTTATCCATACGTAATATTGACCCCATTGATGAATTGGTGCTAGGGAAATCCCCGCAGTAAGATCAAAACCACGGACAGATTTAGTGGAGAAATGAGCTTCCGTAGTCTGCCACATCTCAGCCTCAATTTACATCCAAAAAGTGGGATCGTCTTTGGGCCTTTGATGGAAATCTGGCAGAGTTTACCTATAGATTTTCATTTGAAGCTCTTTTTGAAATATCAAATAAATTAAAGCCTATTTCTCATTATTGTTGCTTCATTTTGTTTTGCTGGTGTATGTTTTGCATACGATGTGTCTGCTAATTTGTTCATTCAGCACTGTTTCCTGTAAGGGTACAAAGAGGATGTTTCAAGAATCCAAACACAGAACGATTGCTCTGTGAGCTGTGGCACTAACCGTTACGGCCCGGCCCCGCGAGCTGATATATTGGCGTGTTGTTGGTGTGAATGCACATAATGAGTTGGTTTAATATATTGTGCGCCCTGAAAAGGACGTTGAGTGACAGGTTGCAGTGGCTTTCTTCACATTCCGAACGTGCTGTTGAAGGTGGACCGGGGTCCTCCAGGAGGTTGTGCTTAGCTTCATCTGCATGCCGCTCACTGCTACGGGGATCACCCACACATTGTTAGCCAGGCTGCAGAAAAATATAGGGCGCACTACGTAGAAGTCAATGTGGGATTCTTGGCCAGTAGGTTGTACCTGGCCCTGGCTAACATGTCTGGTCAGTAGGTTGTACCTGGCCTTGGCTAACATGTCTGGTCAGTAGGTTGTACCTAGCCCTGGCTAACATGTCTGGTCAGTAGGTTGTACCTGGCCTTGGCTAACATGTCTGGTCAGTAGGTTGTACCTGGCCTTGGCTAACATGTCTGGTCAGTAGGTTGTACCTGGCCTTGGCTAACATGTCTGGTCAGTAGGTTGTACCTGGCCTTGGCTAACATGTCTGGTCAGTAGGTTGTACCTGGCCTTGGCTAACATGTATGGTCAGTAGGTTGTACCTGGCCTTGGCTAACATGTCTGGTCAGTAGGTTGTACCTGGCCTTAGCTAACATGTCTGGTCAGTAGGTTGTACCTGGCCTTGGCTAACATGTATGGTCAGTAGGTTGTACCTGGCCTTGGCTAACATGTCTGGTCAGTAGGTTGTACCTGGCCTTGGCTAACATGTCTGGTCAGTAGGTTGTACCTGGCCCTGGCTAACATGTCTGGTCAGTAGGTTGTACCTGGCCCTGGCTAACATGTCTGGCCAGTAGGTTGTGCCTGGCTCTGGCTAACATGTCTGGCCAGTAGGTTGTGCCTGGCTCTGGCTAACATGTCTGGTCAGTAGGTTGTGCCTGGCTCTGGCTAACATGTCTGATCAGTATATTTTGCCTGACCAGACGTTAGTCTTTTAACTTTCTTAAATGCATCATAGCCGATTTATTGGCTGGCGAACTTGATTGCAATGCCGATATGTTGATTTCAACGATTGTCACAGAAATATATTGAAGTTTCTCTGCCAAAGTTTTGCTGAATGTATCAATAATAAATAGAAGTTTACTTACTGGAATCCTGGTATCCAATCAGGCAACGTTGTCTGATACAAGGTAGCCAATATCTGCTTGAATCTGTGTCTGTATGTCTGTCCTTCACCCTGGAGTACCACGATGGTCCAAAGGCGTGGTGCAGCTCATCTCTCCATCTCGTTGGCCGGCGGTCACGCGACGGTTGTAGTCGTATGACCACCAGAAAGACACCATCCCGGCCTATCTGTCGCAGCCATGCGGACCACATGTCCGGCCCATCTGTCACCAGCCATGCGGACCACATGTCCGGCCCATTTGTCGCCAGCCATGCAGACCACATGTCCGGCCCATCTGTCGCCAGTCATGTGGACCATATGTCCGGCCCATCTGTCACCAGTCATGTGGACCAAATGTCCGGCCCATTTGTCGCCAGCCATGCAAACCATATGTCCGGCCCATCTGTACGCTCGTGTTGACGCAGAGTCGTCGACATCCCATAACTCTGTTTGGTCGCTAATGTCGGTGGTTCGGGTGTGATCTCTTACGGATATATTTAGGGCTCTTCGCTCCATTGCTCTTTCGGTAATTCGAAGCTTCGCTGCGTCTGATTTTGAGTAGACCCCAAACTTCACACTCAAACCTCACACCCAAACCTCATACCCCAAAACGCACACACAAACCTCACACTCAAACCTCACACCCCAAACCTCACACCCAAACCACACATCCATACCTCACGTTCAAACCTCACACCCAAACCTCACTTAAACCTCACACACAAACCTCACACCCAAACCTATTGACCTGTTGTTACACCAAGATTACAGAGAGAAGATCAAGACGATTGTCAGAGCCACCAGGAAAGGAGAGTCCAACAATTTAAGTAGCCATGCGTTAGAATGGAACCAACTTGTGGGAAGGTCAAGAGAAAGTTGGTGAAAAACAGATCAAGGAGATGGTCCATAATATAATTCAGGGAAGAGCAACCATATGCTCCAGTGAGAGACAGAAGGGGTAAGATCAGTGAATCATAAAATACTGACGGAGAGATACAGGGGGTAAGATAGTCACGGTATACTGACGGAGAGATACAAGGGGTAAGATAGTCATGATATACTGATGGGGAGATACAAGTGGTAAGATAGTAATGGTATACTGACGGAGAGATTCAAGGGGTAAGATAGAAGAGATAAGATAGTCATGTTATACTGATGGGGAGATACAAGGGGTAAGATAGTAATGATATACTGACGGAGAGATACAAGGGGTAAGATAGTCATGATATTCTGACGGATAGATATAACCTGACAGATGTTGTGGCAGTGATGTGAGGAAGCTCGTCTCCAGTCAGGGTGTTGTGATCAATCGCCAAGGAGGATGTCCTACCCCTCCTCACGTTCGCCTCAACAAATCATGTGTTACAGCAGCCTGGCCAGCTAGGTAAAGATCGACACTGTGGTCCTGTAGTGACTGGTCTGTTGAGAATCCTTGCATTGCACTATAGCCAGGAAGACCTAAGTCTACCTTTATCAGAATACCTCTGGACTTGAGATGAACCACTGTAAACTAACTTCTTCTCTTGTCCTACTGCTTTTGTCGTTCGGCGTCGCAGAGAGGTGGGGTGAGTAGATTTCTTGTTATCGCCAAGTGGGAGGCTTGTACTGTCGTTAGGTGTAACTTCCTGAGAGTGTCAGAGTACGGCCATCTTTATAAGTGTTAGATCAGATAGGACGGGAATTGTGACGTCAGCAGGCAAAATGGTGGCCAGCGCGAAGGCCTTTATAAAAATGTCCGTGGTCAGAGACAGCCTCGATCCATCGATTTCGTGGTCTACCTCTTGCTCGTGGACCAGATACCTGCATGTAATAGTATCTCGCTGCAGGCTGCTCATAATACATTCTGACTAAATAACAAAACCATTTGATTTGTTGGGATTCAAAGTAGGCACTAACTGGGTTTGTCCACACTGTCTGCCTCAGCGTGGTGTTGCGGATTCGGTCAAGGGATAATTCTTCAAGCTAAACAGTGAGAGACCAAGTTGTTGAGGACATACAGGACCACATGAGGACATAAAGAACAACCAGCCGCACAAGAATGGAGATGGAAGCAATGACTGTAGCTATGAGATGGATGTCTAGGATTTTTTTAACAAGGGCAGTAATCGTGTCAGATTCTCAATTCTTACTTCGGAATGTTCTAAGACAAGACGCGAGTGAATGGCAGCTCAAGCAGTCGGAAACTGGTGTGGATCTAATGTCCTTGACCATACTGGGGTTCCGTGGAATGAAGAGCGGATATCCTAGTTTCGCAAGTACCCATTAAGGGTGCACTAGATAGTGGTATCCGACCTATTGTGAGGGAGAGAACAGCTGTGACAAAGAACTGGTCACCAGTTTCAAAAGACTGATTTTCTAGTGACATTCATGCACTTTGTAGGCACTGTTGGAATTTGATCAATGGAACAATGGAGGCTACGACGGGAATTTGATCAATGGAACAATGGAGGCTACGTCGAGAATTTGATCAATGGAACAACGGAGGCTACGTCGGAAATTTGATCAATGGAACAATGGAGGCTACGTCGGGAATTTGATCAATGGAACAATGGAGGCTACGTCGGGAATTTGATCAATGGAACAATGGAGGCTACGTCGAGAATTTGATCAATGGAACAATGGAGGCTACGACGGGAATTTGATCAATGGAACAATGGAGGCTACGACGGGAATTTGATCAATGGAACAATGGAGGCTACGACGGGAATTTGATCAATGGAACAATGGAGGCTACGTCGGGAATTTGATCAATGGAACAATGGAGGCTACGTCGGGAATTTGATCAATGGAACAACGGAGGCTACGTCGGAAATTTGATCAATGGAACAGTGAGGCTACGTCGTGAATTTCATCAATGGAACAGTGAGGCTACGTCGACAAAGTTCTACAGCTAAGTGTCACTTTTTCTTTATAAATTTGAAAGACATTTCTTTTAAGGTTATCATTGTAAGCACACTTCTGTCTGTTTCTTTCATTCTCTCTCTCTCTCTCTCTCTCTCTCTCTCTCTCTCTCTCTGTATGTGTGTGTTCGCGCGTGCGCCTGTGTGTCTGAATTATATATATATATAATTTTACACTTTACTACGAGAAGGCGTGATATGACTTATTCCGTTCTGGTTCCCCATGGAGCATATGGATTCTGCGGATGCTCTCCAATTATTATTTTTAATTAGTCTATGTTTGGAAGGATCCCATTTCTAACCCTCCAATTCAAGCTTTCCAATGCAGACATATAATCTTCACTACAAAGTTGAACCGCACGAGGTCTGGCCAGACGTTGGCAGACTTTCCATAATGGAATAAGAATAATTGTTGGCTGATTTACTTTATTCAGCTCTCATACGCTATAAAAGTTGTTATCAGTTCCTTAATCTTGAAGAATTTAAGGCGTAGTTTAATCAATTTCAAGTCTCGAGAAATACATTTTCATCAGTTCTTTCTAGATAATAACATGATTAATTTTATGTATTTAAAATTTCCCATAAAGACAACAAAACTCGGTGCAAATTGTGCATGCAGATAGCATTAGTCACTAATGGCTAATGCTAAGCAGTTTATCTTACATCCACTGAGAGAGTCCACGTAACATACAACGCATGAATCTAATGATTAAAAGATAATCTTGGCCAGCTGCTAGAGGTAAACAAAACATGTTCCTTGTTTTGAAGGCGTGTCTGTTATCTTCTTTTTTATTGGTTATTTACATGAACTGTACTCTACGCTGATTGGTTAAAAAGGAGGTGTGTCGTTGGTAAACAACAATTGCACTGGAACTTGAAAAAGTGATTTTCACACACTTTCTTCGTGACCAGATCTCATCTAATGGAGACATATGTTTTGACATCGACGGCTTCTGGCAACTTTATGAAGTGCTCAATATTGCTGGAACAGTAATGGCAAAAAATATTTAGTTATTATTACATTTTTCGGTTTGTGTTTGGTTGCTGACACCGTGGCCTTCACCAGTGGCAGTAAACCAGATAAATAAAAGTCGTTCATGGCCACCGACATACCAATAAGAACATTTTCTCTGTCAGTTCGAATCAATTTTCTTTCTGGTAGAGCTACACAAAGAACAGATGGTTTTCTATTTGTATGTTCAATTGCGCACTATTATCAGTAACATGTCTTTAGTTATATTTCGATATGTTTTCTATTCAGTATTTTACAAAGAAGTAGCCATCAGTTTGTAGTGTGACACGCATCTTCGTCAAGTCAATTAATGCACCACATAAACCCTCAATACAAGACAACGTAGCTTAGGCATGTGTTTACCGAAAGGAAACGAACTGCGGAGATGGTTCCATGACGCTTGCTGCAAATAAGAAGGATTATGGTACCATACTAACATTGTATGCAGTCAGTGTTGCTTCTGGGGGATACGCTGTACCATTACTTGTAGACATTGTAATTGAAGTTTTAACAATTGAATCCATTTTGTTATAATATTCGAATTATTTGCAACAGTCACTTGTCTAAATACAATCAGCAGAAGTCCACATTTTGTTTAGAAAAAAGGAATCATTAAATGTATTATTACCATAATATTTAAACTTTAACAGTTTATCACTCTGGGCAAAAATATGTGTTGTTTTTCTGTTGGGGGTGAAATAAACAATCATAGCCAGCACAGGATCTGGTGACAGCAGGGACCAAGCCCTTTAGTCCTCGGCCTAAAAACGCATTGGCTACCTCAGCAATGGGAATAAAGTTGAATGTCGGACAGTTTTTATGCAAGCATGCAGGGTATTCGTTCGTGAATAAAGGAACAAATAGCAACTGTAGCTACAGAACAGTAGAATTTACAAGAATGTGTTGAAAAAAAGATCTACGGCATTCTGTTAAATATATTACTAAAAAAGGAAAGTTTACAGATTTGTGTAAGATTTTTCATGTAAAAGTAGGATTTGGAAACGGTTCTGAGTATATATCACTAACAAAATTAAGATTACTTTCAAAATATTCTGAAAGAAGATGGGATTACCACCAATATAAACTGCTTATACTTATGTATTGCATGACCTGTAGCCATTAGCGACCCAAAGCTGACTGCTAGCATCAGGTCCAGCAACCCAGAACTGACAAAACTCTTCTCCACCTCCACAGGGTGATCCTGGAAAGCAGGCTGCAACAGGGCAGGCTGGCTAAGGAGAAGGGATCAAAGAGAGAAGGTTAACCCAAGCAGGCTGGCTAAGGAGAAGGGATAAGAAGAGAGAAGGTTAACCCAAGCTGGCTGGCTAAGGAGAAGGAATCAAAGAGGGAAGGTTAACCCAAGCTGGCTGGCTAAGGAGAAGGGATCAAAGAGAGAAGGTTAACCCAAGCTGGCTGGCTAAGGAGAAGGAATCAAAGAGGGAAGGTTAACCCAAGCTGGCTGGCTAAGGAGAAGGGATCGAAGAGGGAAGGTTAACCCAAGCTGGCTGGCTAAGGAGAAGGGATCAAAGAGAGAAGGTTAACCCAAGTAGGCTGGCAAAGGAGAAGGGATCAAAGAGGGAAGGTTAACCCAAGCTGGCTGGCTAAGGAGAAGGGATCAAAGAGGGAAGGTTAACCCAAGCAGGCGGGCTAAGGAGAAGGGATCAAAGAGGGAAGGTTAACCTAGTACGCAACAATGCCACCATGAAGTCTGATGTAATGGACCAAAAGGTGCATATATCACAGTCAAGCTGTAAACTACGGCACAACACATTCTGTTCTCTGAACAACGTCTTGTGTTCTCCAGACAACATCTTGTGTTCTCCGAACAACATCTTGTGGTCTCTGGACAACATCTTGTGGTCTCTGGACAACATCTTGTGTTCTCCGGACAACATTTTGTGTTCTCCGGACAACATCCTGTGTTATCCGGACAACATCCTGTTACTTGCAAAGCCTTTTTCATGGCTTGGTAGGAGAAGTTTGAGAATGACAGAAGAAGATACTTATCTATGTCCATGTTCTTTTCTTGGCTACTTATAGAGTAAAGGGACACTTCTGTACATAACTCCATGGTTGAAACTTGTTCCAAAGAATTGTATGTGATCTTACAATTATGATTTCTGTAGTAGTTATTTTCCATGGGCATACACAACCTTCTTTAGAGATACTTTACAAAAAGTGTAGGAATGCGGAGGTCCTCCCCAGTAAGGACCATAAGCACCACACAGTGATATTATTCATGTTATCTATATTTGTCATGATTATGAAAGGATTACACCATTTATATTTATCACGATTAAGTCAAGTAACCCATAGCATTACTGCCGTAGGGGTGTGAGGTATTAGTGATCTCACATTACTGCCATAGGGGTGTGAGGTGTTAGCAATCTCACATTACTCCCATAGGGGTGTGAGGTGTTAGCGATCTCACATTACTGCTGTAGGGGTGTCAGGTGTTAGCGATCTCACATTACTGCCGTAGGGGTGTCAGGTGTTAGCGATCTGACATTTCAAAGGCTCGGCTATATGAGGGCAGTAGCCATCTCCTCTCCCTCGCCACTTTTACTTCTTGGACTGAGCCGGTACCCATTTAAGGCTGGGTCGACCCGGGAGACGTTGCCGTCTGAAAAAACATTTCCACCTCAACTGGGGAATGAACCCAGGATCACTCAGATGCGAAGTCAGCTCGTTAACCACTTTGCTACAAAGTGATTATATTATCATCTGGTCATGATTATGAAGGGATTATATCATCACCATCTATATTTATCATGATTACAAAGCGATTATATCATCATCTGGTCATGATTACAAAGGGATTATATCATCAGCTGGTCATAATTACAAAGGGATTATATCATCATCATCTGGTCATGATTACAAAGGATTATATCATCATCAGGTCATGATTACAAAGGGATTATATCATCATCATCAGGTCATGATTACAAAGGGATTATATGATCACCACCTACACGTGTTTTCAGTTTTCCCGCAATCCTGTCTTTAAACAGTTTATCATGCCAACTCAGAACTTCGTGGTCGTCATTAATTATTTGGGATTGAATCTGCTGTCCATATAAGATGTTGTTGCTATGGATCCAGAATTAAGATTCCCTCAGGCTCTCGCCCTTCAGCCAGATGCCATATAATGCCATCCACGTGTGTTTATTATTTGCTGTATCTCCATACAAAGTGTAACATTTATTTGGCCTTGGAGAAAGAAACAATTTTCTCAGATCACAGAGAGCTCGGCATTCAAAGAAATCGCAATCTGCGATGTTATATAGGTGCCTAGACAACTAGGAACAACCAACATAAGATACAAAAATAAGATTAGGCTAATGAATGCTGTCTTACATTTGTGTGTCCGAACAGGACATACCAGAGTCAATAGCCACTTGAACCGTACCAAGCACCTGCCCTTGTGCAGACATTGCTCTCATCCTGATGAAACAGTTCAACACCTACTCATTGAGTGCAAGGCGCTTGCGGACATGAGGAGAAGATTCTTACAAGCACTGCCGACAATTGCCAACACTGTACGGAGCAGTGAAACAACTGAAGAAGACCTGTATAAGAATGGCATTGGGCTGTTACGAGCAGGTTTGCTCAGCAGCTATTGGATAACAACAACAACAACAACAACAACAACAACAACAACATATTTTGTGGTTATTGTTTTAATATTTGATGCTTTTATTTTTTTTTTAATGTACACTAAAATTACTCTAAAATTAGATTTATTGCCTAACTGCCTTTGTTTGCAATCATGACTAATCAAAATTGTAAAGATAAGATGTGCGTGTTTTTGAATTTGTGCTGACTTTCTCTCTTCCTCTATTTCTCTTTCTCTAGAGCAGGCAGGGTGATGTAATCCTGAAGTCACACCTATGTATATATGCAATATGTTTTGCAGCAGCAAAATGTTGCAAGAAACATGATAAGCCAGTAGATTAGTTCTGTGTCCTTGGAGTGTACTTTAAAAAAATAATAGTTTGCAGAATAATCATGGAACATATGTAAAGAGAATAGTTTATATGATTTTGTTGGAACATATGTAAATAGAATAGTTTGCAGGATTTTGTTGGAAAATATCTCATAAAAAGTAGGATTTGTAGAATTATTTAGAACATAATTTATCAAAGGTAAGATTAACAGGATTCTCTACACCACATTACCTAACAGTATAATTTGCTGAATTTGAAATATATCACAAGAACAATAAAAAGAAGAAAGAATTTGAAATATATTACATTTAAAAAAAAAGATTTGCATAATTATTTGGAATATATTACAAAAAAAGGTTTGACAGACTTTTGTAACAAATTAGACATACAATGTCAGGTGTCTTTATTAATTTCACAAAAAGATAATTACTTTAAAATATATTCTGAAAAATAAGATTTCACAATACATTGCCAGTTTGTAATTCAGACTCGATCAATGTTAATTTATCAGCATAAGTAAAGAAATCTTCAGAGTTGGCCATTTTCAAGAAGGCATGAAATGGCCTTTCAGGTTTTTGTTAAAAATGGAAAGACTTTGACGCCATCCCACGGCAGAGCCCACCTATTCACACGGATGCTTCCAGTAGTTTCTTTCGTACAAATTCGATGGATAGCCAATCAACCCACTCTGGCGATTCGACGAGAAACTGTGAATGTTTGGGAGAGACGTGCTCCACTTTCACCGCAGCAAATTTACAAACTTGTGAAGTCTGGGATCAAAGTTATCGTTCAACCATCAAACAGAAGGGCTTTTAGCATGAAGGTTAGTTATAGATGGCATTGTTAAACAAAGGGCTTTTCAGCATGATGTTATAGGTGACATTGTTATACAAAGGGCTTTTCAGCATGCTGGTTAGTTATAGATGGTATTGTTATACAAAGGGGTTTTAGCATGGTGGTTAGTTATAGATGGCATTGTTATACAAAGGACTTTCAGCATGATGTTATATATGGCATTGTTATACAAAGGGTTTACAGCATAGCTAGTTATAGATCACATTTTTATACAAAAATATTTAATGTTTATTTTGTTCTCATGCCCTACATGTCTTTCCTTTTTAAAAATTCCTATAAAGGAAAATGAGGCCACCACTGCGGCTGGCCTTCTTGAAGCAAGCCTGTATCAAAGCACCAATGCTCTCTTTCAGTGGTGGTTTTTGTTAAATTTTGATTTGCATTATGAGTTTGCAAATATACAGTCATGCAAAAGGTGCAAGGTGCTTTTATGGCATTGGGGAATTTACAGAAATTAGGTCCTCTATGAAATTAACACATCTTCATGTTCAATCAGTTCTCTTGCATGGTTCTGTAACTTTGTTCAGTCAGTTCTCCTGCATGGTTCTGTAACTATGTTCAGTCAGTTCTCCTGCATGATTCTGTAACTATGTTCACTCAGTTCTCTTGCATGGCTCTTTAACTATGTCCAGTCAGTTCTCCTGCATGGCTCTTTAACTATGTCCAGTCAGTTCTCCTGCATGGCTCTTTAACTATGTCCAGTCAGTTCTCCTGCATGGCTCTTTAACTATGTCCAGTCAGTTCTCCTGCATGGCTCTTTAACTATGTCCAGTCAGTTCTTCTGCATGGCTCTTTAACTATGTCCAGTCAGTTCTCCTGCATGGCTCTTTAACTATGTCCAGTCAGTTCTCCTGCATGGCTCTTTAACTATGTCCAGTCAGTTCTCCTGCATGGCTCTGTAACTTTGTTCAATCAGTTCTCTTGCATGCCTCTGTAGCTTGAGGTACAAATAAGAATTCTATGAGAAATGCTCCAACTTTCGTCGATGAATGTCTCTGCCGAAGAGAAGGTCTGAGCTCATATGATAAGGTCATTAATGTGGACCTACAGCAGCAAACTGGGCAGACTCTGGTAGCGATTGAGGTATAGAAGCATGCTGATATTATTACCAGACAGTCCCTGTTCTGGAATCAGCAAAGCAGAAGATGTAGTGGCAGATCTAGGCACACATTGAGAAGGAAGTTTGAAGGGAGCTTGAAAGAAAAGAAGTCATGGCCAGAGTTTGAACGGTTGGCACTAGAGTGGAAAATGGGGTGAATAGTTCAAGACCTATGCTCTACATGGAGCTCACAAGTTTTGATTGATTGATGCACAACCTTCCTTTGTGACCAGTGCAGATATACATAGTAGTGTCCTGTGGTCCTATTCTTTCCTCCTTGGTAAGGGGCAAGACGTTCGTGTTGGTGAAATGTCTCTTTACCTTCGGTGAAATTAGTAGAGTCTGCCCGTGCTCACTGGCATGCTGGACCTGGCCGTGTGAAGAATATTGGCTGTACATATTTTGGTAAGTTAGTTAGTTTTTTTCCACTTGTGCCGTTAAGGGTTGGGGGAAGTTTAAGTCGTCTATCCTACGCCAAATGCGTTGCGTCGGTCAATGTGAGCCCTTGTCACTGCATAATCACTCATCTATCCACCTGCCTGTTTTTTACTTTACATGTGTTATATCGTTTAATGAAAATCTGGCCGTTTAAGTTGCAGAGAGTTTATACCATTTTTCTCTCTCAGAAAAGAGACCACATTGCCTCACATACCAGTCTACACAGCTGGAGCAAAGAAATGAAAGTCAAACTGTATAAAACATTAGTTAGACCTAGATTGGAGTACTGTGTACAGGTGTGGAGTCCTTGTCGTAGAGGAGATATAAACATGCTGGAAAGGATACAAAAAAGAGCGACAAAACTGATAGTGGGATTCCAGAATTACAGTTACGAGGAAAGACTCAGAAAAACCAGCCCACAGTGTCTAGAAAAGAGAAGAATTCGAGGTGATTAAATTAACTGGGAACTGAGCTATTTTTAGAGACGACTATCCAGCAAGGAAGGGGACTGGCTGGTCATTCTGTGAATGAATACACCAAAGGCTGACACTTTATCTCTGATGACAGAATATGTCAGGGGCTACCTTGACCCTTGTTAAAGTGTTTTTTTGTAGTACTATTAATTTTTAAGCTGCAAAAACAAATTATGTGAATAACACGCTAATTTATTCTTCTTTTTTGTCGTTTGTGCTGAAAGAACATTGTGATGTTGTGTTGTAGTTTTCAGCGAGGCTGCGATATCTGTTCTCTTCAGTCCAAGATGTCTGGTTTCAGCTGGCCGTTTTCAGGTGCCAGGTTTGTCTTCCTGCTGCGATCCCTATTCTCTTTGCCAGAATGCACTAGTGCAGCCAATTGGAGGTGAAATAGGGTCTTGGTCAGCTGTGGTTTGCCGACCCTGATACAAGTAGCTAGCTCATACAGTGTTGTCTCTATGGCACCTGCTAGTTAGCTCACACATTTAGACTGTTGTCTCTATGGCACCTGCTAGTTAGCTTACACATTTAGACTGTTGTCTCTATGGCACCTGCTAGTTAGCTTACACATTTAGATTGTGTTGTCTCTATGGCTCCTGCTAGTTAGCTTACACATTTAGACTGTGTTGTCGCTGGAGGCTAGGAATTCATTATATAATCACAAACCTTGGCAAATTACGACCAACCAAAAATGGGTTTCAAATTATTATTTTTAATAAGTTTCAGTAATTTGGTCTTGGCTTTTCTTGTTTTGTTTCACATTTTCAAATATTTTGTTAAGACTTTCATAAATCGATGTATGTGTAGAATATTCTGTTGGACAGAACCAGACAGAATAGAGAGATTGAAATGGTATGATAGGATCACTAATGTGGAACTGTTGGACAGAACCAGACAGAATAGAGAGATTGAAATGGTATGATAGGATCACTAATGTGGAACTGTTGGACAGAACCAGTGACAGATTTCAGTGGAAAGTGAGTTGAACGGGGTGGTATTTTCAGAACATGTTGCGTGTGTTTTTTCTTCATCAGGAATTTGCTAATAATGGAGCCACTATTCAGGAGGACATGTCCGAAGCCTCCCTCATCATGGGTGTCAAAAGTGTCCCCATTGATTCCATGATCAGAGACAAGACGTATGCTTTCTTCTCTCACACCATCAAAGCCCAGCCTGACAACATGCCACTGTTGGACGCCATTCTAGAGAAGGTATGTGCTTCTACTTGTTCTCCGTGGTTGCCATGGTTTCTTCTGTTACGTCTACACATGAAGTCCAGCTCTCTGGATAAAGGTTGATGTAATGGATAGTTTTTAAAGCTTCCAAACAGCTTTCTGTGCAGGTTCGTTTCCATAGGCCAATGTTCAGTACACAATTGGCTAAGCACATAATAGTCGTGTAGGATATGTTCAGATGTCCATGCTGCCTGCCCGCACATACAAATTGGTAATGGAGCCAATTTAAGCCGGTATAAATGGCTATTCAATCTGTTATGTCCCATTCTCAAGCGGAACAGGATGACTTGTTCTGCTTGATCAAGACAGTGATAGTTGTCTCTTGTTTAGTCAAATTTCCTTATTGTTTGAATAAGCGTCTTCTTTTCTTGGAAGGTGATTGTTTGTTCATTTTGTTCTCATGCTGCTGCCTCCTTTGCCAACCTGCCTGCTGTCTCATTTCCTGGTATACCACTGTGGCACTACCCTTCTCTCCGCTTTTAGTTTGTCCAAGGTTTTCTTAAGCTCTGGCAGTTTATCACTCCTGAGGGCTTGCAGAACGGACATTGCGTTTGTACGAAATACAGACAATGCATATTTACATAGTATGTAAATTTATGTACATTTTATAATACAAGTATTATATAATTAAATCCATTATGTATATTTACATGGCCTATGTAGTGTTCCAGTTGTACGTGCTTGTTAGTTACGTTTGTTTTATCTTTTCATCCACGTCCTGAAATGGACACTTTGTGAGTTGTAGCTTACTGCACTCCTGCGTAATCTGTCCCTTTTGGCCCCCACACGTATGGTTTCAGCATACGGCAGCGTACGTATGGTTTCAGCATACGGCTGCGCACACATGGTTTCAGAATATGGCCGCACGCATACATGGTTTCAGCATACGGCCGCACACATATGGTTTCAGCATTTGGCCCCACACATATGGTTTCAGCATATGGGGCCGCACACATATGGTTTCAGCATACGTGGCCGCACACATATGGATTCAGCATACGTGGCCGCACACATATGGTTTCAGCATATGGCTCCACACATATGGTTTCAGCATTTGGCCCCACATACATGGTTTCAGCATATGGGTCCGCACACATATGAATTCAGCATATGCTGCACACATATGATTTCAGCATACTGCCGCACACATATGGTTTCAGCATATGTGGCCGCACACATATGGATTCAGCATACGTGGCTGCACACATATGGATTCAACATACTTGGCCGCACACATATGGTTTCAGCATTTGGCTGCAAGCATATGGTTTCAGCATACGGCCGCACACATATGATTTCAGCATACGGCCGCACACATATGGTTTCAGCATACGTGGCCGCACACATATGAATTCAGCATACATGGCTGCACATATATGGATTCAACATACGTGGCCGCACACATATGGTTTCAGCAATGGGGCCGCACACATATGGTTTCAGCATACTGCCGCACACATATGGTTTCAGCATACGGCCGCACACATATGGATTCAGCATACGGCCGCACACGCATGGTTTCAGCACAGCATTTCTGAGACCAAGTTTACCTTCTCCTTATGATTCCAATTCTCTTAGCCAGACTGCAGGGGTGCAGTCTGACTCCAGGGCCACAGAATAGTCTTAGTCAGCTATGGTTTGCTACCCTGGCACAAACAACCAGCTAAGAGCCAGTGGTCGATGCCAGCTAATTTATTGCATCTTTGGCTCCAGTTTGATGTTTCACAACGACTGCATTTGGAAGTGTCTTAGTGCCGGAATGTTTGAAGGGTTGCTTCTCACTTTAAACATGAAAGAGTATGTAACCTGATTGTCACACTCCAATCCACCTAGCTGTAAATGGGTACTTGACTTTATCAAAGTTAGAGAAGGTAAAATCATGTCACAGAAGCAGAGACCTTGTACAATGATGTCGCTAACACTCCATCCAAACAGTATGTGTTGTGTACGAGTCTGCCATCATCTATTTTGCGTACGAGTCTGCCATCATCTATTTTGCGTACGAGTCTGCTTTCATCTATTTTGCGTACGAGTCTGCCATCATCTATTTTGCGTACGAGTCTGCTTTCATCTATTTTTGTACATGTTATAATCAGCTGTGGCGAAGAAAAAAAGTGTGTGTGTGGAAAGGGTGGGGGGGGGGGGGGGGTGAATGCAGGCAGGAAAAATAGGACCACTGTAACCTGCTAAGGATCTGCTAGCAACCTCATCATGTAAAATAAATTTCTACAGAGATTACCACTGTTAAAGTTTACATAAATGCTCTGATACAGGTTTTCTGTTGGTTGGTAGATGCAGTTGTTGTCATATGACGAGAACGAACTAGTCACAGTGATACATTGACAAGACTGCTTTCATGTTTGTCCGTCTCATGGTACGTGCTTGGGAAAACCTTAAGTGAACTTCTTTATACTGGTTTAGAAGACTCTGCAGAGTCTGTATACAACCATTTACTTTTACATTCACTTGATCTAAAAAAAAAAAAAACCTATGTGCATTCAATCTATTCTTGAATGCATTAATTGACCATGCCTCCACTATTTCCTGTGGCAATGCATTACAAGCATTCACCACTTCAAACAGGCCGAGCCATGGATTACAATGTGTCATCAGCACGATTCTATATGGCAGTGACACTCGGGCAACATATGCCATTTAAGAGCACAGGCTTAAACACTGTCCATCTACACCACCTGTGATACACCCTAGTCGTGCCATGGAGGGACAAAGTCTCGGACATTGTAACATTTTCTGAGCTCATATCACACATTACATGACAATATCTGTTATGGTGGGCTAGCACTTGTCATATGGTGGGCTAGCACTTGTCATTTGGTGGGCTAGCACTTGTCATTTGGTGGGCTAGCACTTGTCATTTGGTGGGCTAGCACTTGTCATTTGGTGGGCTAGCACTTGTCATTTGGTGGGCTAGCACTTGTCATTTGGTGGGCTGGCACTTGTCATTTGGTGGGCTGGCACTTGTCATTTGGTGGGCTAGCACTTGTCATTTGGTGGGCTAGCACTTGTCATTTGGTGGGCTAGCACTTGTCATTTGGTGGGCTAGCACTTGTCATTTGGTGGGCTAGCACTTGTCATTTGGTGGGCTAGCACTTGTCATTTGGTGGGCTAGCACTTGTCATTTGGTGGGCTAGCACTTGTCATTTGGTGGGCTAGCACTTGTCATTTGGTGGGCTAGCACTTGTCATTTGGTGGGCTAGCACTTGTCATTTGGTGGGCTAGCACTTGTCATTTGGTGGGCTAGCACTTGTCATTTGGTGGGCTAGCACTTATAATTTAGTGGGTAGGCTCACATTTATCATTTGGTGGGCTAGCACTTGTCATTTGGTGGGCTTGCACTTATAATTTGGTGGGTGGGCTAGCACTTGTCATTTGGTGGGCTAGCACTTGTCATTTGGTGGGCTAGCACTTGTCATTTGGTGGGCTAGCACTTGTCATTTGGTGGGCTAGCACTTGTCATTTGGTGGGCTGGCACTTGTCATTTGGTGGGCTAGCACTTGTCATTTGGTGGGCTTGCACTTATAATTTGGTGGGTGGGCTAGCACTTGTCATTTGGTGGGCTAGCACTTGTCATTTGATGGGCTAGCACTTGTCATTTGGTGGGCTAGCACTTGTCATTTGGTGGGCTAGCACTTGTCATTTGGTGGGCTAGCACTTGTCATTTGGTGGGCTAGCACTTGTCATTTGGTGGGCTAGCACTTGTCATTTGGTGGGCCTAATTCAATACTCTCAGAAAAGAAATCTGAGAATAATTTGCTGTCCTGTTCTCCTTACAGAACATTCGTTTGATCGACTACGAGAAGATGGTGGATGAGCGTGGTTCCCGCGTAGTGGCCTTCGGTAAATATGCCGGTGTGGCTGGAATGGTCAACATACTCCATGGAATGGGCCTTCGTCTGCTAGCGCTTGGACATCATACACCTTTTATGGTGAGTTGTAGGTTTCTGGTATATCCACTCCATTTCTCTTCTGCATCTAATTTACCCTACAGGAATTCTGATATTAAATTAGGCAGTTGGATGTCTGATGCTAGGTAGCCGCAGGCTATGCTTCTATTCTGAAAATTCATCTGGTCGGCATAAGGTCTCATACTTGACCTTCCCTGGTTGGCTTTCATACTCACATTTGACTTTTGGTCATAACTTGACTTGACATCTTTATACTGGTCTAGAAGAATATACAGAGTCTGTATAACTTAACATCTTTATACTGGTCTAGAAGAATATACAGAGTCTGTATAACATAACTTAACATCTTTATACTGGTCTAGAAGAATATGCAGAGTCTGAATAACATATCTTAACATCTTTATACTGGTCTAGAAGAATATACAGAGTCTGCATAACTTAACATCTTTATACTGGTCTAGAAGAATATACAGAGTCTGCATAACTTGACATCTTTATACTGGTCTAGAAGAATATACAGAGTCTGAATAACATAACTTAACATCTTTATACTGGTCTAGAAGAATATACAGAGTCTGTATAACATAACTTAACATCTTTATACTGGTCTAGAAGAATATGCAGAGTCTGAATAACATATCTTAACATCTTTATACTGGTCTAGAAGAATATACAGAGTCTGCATAACTTAACATCTTTATACTGGTCTAGAAGAATATACAGAGTCTGCATAACTTAACATCTTTATACTGGTCTAGAAGAATATACAGAGTCTGTATAACTTAACATCTTTATACTGGTCTAGAAGAATATACAGAGTCTGCATAACATAACATCTTTATACTGGTCTAGAAGAATATGCAGAGTCTGCATAACTTAACATCTTTATACTGGTCTAGAAGAATATACAGAGTCTGTATAACATAACTTAACATCTTTATACTGGTCTAGAAGAATATACAGAGTCTGTATAACATAACTTAACATCTTTATACTGGTCTAGAAGAATATACAGAGTCTGTATAACATAACTTAACATTTTTATACTGGTCTAGAAGAATATACAGAGTCTGTATAACATAACTTAACATCTTTATACTGGTCAAGAAGAATATACAGAGTCTGAATAACATAACTTAACATCTTTATACTGGTCTAGAAGAATATACAGAGTCTGTATAACATAACTTAACATCTTTATACTGGTCTAGAAGAATATACAGAGTCTGAATAACATAACTTAACATCTTTATACTGGTCTAGAAGAATATACAGAGTCTGAATAACATAACTTAACATCTTTATACTGGTCTAGAAGAATATACAGAGTCTGCATAACTTAACATCTTTATACTGGTCTAGAAGAATATACAGAGTCTGCATAACTTAACATCTTTATACTGGTCTAGAAGAATATACAGAGTCTGCATAACTTGACATCTTTATACTGGTCTAGAAGAATATGCAAAGTCTGAATAACATATCTTAACATCTTTATACTGGTCTAGAAGAATATACAGAGTCTGAATAACATAACTTAACATCTTTATACTGGTCTAGAAGAATATACAGAGTCTGAATAACATAACTTAACATCTTTATACTGGTCTAGAAGAATATACAGAGTCTGCATAACTTAACATCTTTATACTGGTCTAGAAGAATATACAGAGTCTGCATACCTTAACATCTTTATACTGGTCTAGAAGAATATACAGAGTCTGTATAACTTAACATCTTTATACTGGTCTAGAAGAATATACAGAGTCTGCATAACTTGACATCTTTATACTGGTCTAGAAGAATATACAGAGTCTGCATAACATAACTTTACATCTTTATACTGGTCTAGAAGAATATGCAGAGTCTGAATAACATATCTTAACATCTTTATACTGGTCTAGAAGAATATACAGAGTCTGAATAACATAACTTAACATCTTTATACTGGTCTAGAAGAATATACAGAGTCTGAATAACATAACTTAACATCTTTATACTGGTCTAGAAGAATATACAGAGTCTGAATAACATAACTTAACATCTTTATACTGGTCTAGAAGAATATACAGAGTCTGCATAACTTAACATCTTTATACTGGTCTAGAAGAATATACAGAGTCTGCATAACTTGACATCTTTATACTGGTCTAGAAGAATATGCAGAGTCTGAATAACATATCTTAACATCTTTATACTGGTCTAGAAGAATATACAGAGTCTGCATAACTTAACATAATGTCTTTCTTCTTTTGCGTTCATTCTCAATCTCCCGCTATCAAGTCCTGAATAGGGCTTTGCAAAAAGCAAAATGTTGTCCGGAGAACGGAATGCGTTTTGTCGCTAGTTTACAGCTTGGCTGTGATATTTGCAACTTTCGGTCCGACATATCCGTCTTCGGCAGCACTTAACATCTTTATACTGGTCTAGAAGACTCTGCAGTCTGTATAAAACTAGTTTCATTCATTTTTCCTTGCTCTTCTGCTTCTTCTTCTGCGTTCGTTCTCAATCTCCCGCTACCAAGCCCTGAACCGAGCTTTGCAAGTAGTAGGATGTAGTCCAGAGAACGTAATGCGTTGTGTCACTAGTTTACAGCTTGGCTGTGATATTTGCATCTTTCGGTCCGACACATCCGTCTTTGGCAGCATTTCCTTGCTCTAAAAGCTATGCACATCCTATTGATACTTGAATGCATTAATTGTCCCTGCTTCCACTACTTCCGGTGGCAATGCATTCCAATAATTCACCACTCTCTGACAAAAAAAATACTTCCTAATATCTATGATAAATGATAGAGAATTGACACTGCAACCACAGGAAGTGTTTTGCTGCAGGTTTCTTGAAACAGGATCAAGTATGTAGCCTTGTCTTCCTTATACAGGGAACAAGTTTGATCTCTCTTGTTAGTTTTATCTTGTTTTTAATTGTGATGTGAATAATTTTACAAGTTCTTGTTATTCTGTTAACTAGTGTATCATTCACTTTGAATGCCTATTATTCTTATTTCCCATGATATATTTCATGATTTTGTATTCTAGAATCCTAATGTCAAATGTGTTTTTCGAGCAGCGTATGAGCTGCAGTGGTCAGCGACCCATAGCTGACTGCTAGCGTCAGGGCCAGCGAACCAGAGCTGCCAAGACCCTTCTACACCTCCTCGCGGTGATCCTGGATAACAGGCTGCAGTAGGGCAGACTGGCTAAGGAGAAGGGATCGAAGAGGGAATGCTAACCCGGTACTCAAAAAATGCTTGCTGAATTTGGATGTGTTGAAGCGAAAGGTGCAAATATCGCAGTCAAGCTGTAAAACTACGACACAACACATTCCGTTCTCTGGACTACATTCTGCTACTTAAGCCCTTTTAGGGTTTGATAGCGAGAGATTGAGAATAAACCAAGCCAAGCCAAATCTGTTTTCCATGCCTCTAAGACAAGCTTTATTGTAAGAGATTGTGGCTATTCAGTTTGAACCTTTTTAAACAGAAAATGTCTATTATTACATAAAACGAGTTCAGTTGTGAAAGTTAGAATAATTTTGTAAGAATGATTTGTCTGTTTTCATCTTCTGAAACTTGAAGACTCAGTCTACATACTAAAGATGTTAGTGAAAGAAATAGAAAAAAAAAAAAAATACAAGACAAATCTTTCTTTAGTATATTGGACCAAGTCACAACTACAGAAATACGGAGATGGCCAGGCAGGCTGTGCGTGATGCTGGCTATGAGATAGCTTTGGGCCGTCTTCCAAAGTCACTAGGACCTTTGACCTTTGTGTTCACTGGTACAGGAAATGTTTCGCAGGTGAGCAGTATTACAATTTATTTATTATTTTTAAAAAATTAAATTAAAAAGGTTAAAATTTGTCATTATTTTTCTTAATTGTGATTTACAAACTGTATAAATTTCATTTTAGGACTGTGTTCTTTGTTTTGGGGTTTATAAAAAAAAATGTTTTAAAACGTAGATACAGTTATTTATTACATATTATGTTGGGGAACTGAGGCGCTAGTCCAGTCAGGCACAATACTGACCAGGACGTTGCATCAGGGCCAGGTACAATACACTGACCAAGACGTCGCATGTGGGTCAGGCACAATTCACTGATCAGGACATCGCGTCAGGGTCAGGCACAATACACTGACCAAGACCACAATCTCTCTTCCATGTAGCGTTCCCTTGTTACAGGCTGTCATCAAGGCAGCCTGGCTGACCAGATGTGGATCGATGTGATCCCCTGCAGTTTGTTTTCTTTTCCGTCGCCTTGTTTCTCTATTTCCCAAGGCGGTTTTTATTTTTTGCCTGTCGGCCTAGTATATCCGACTTCAGCATGCATTTTATGTAAGGGTCTCCTTCCTCCTGCATTTTCTAAGGGTTTGCTCCCCCTGGGTAACGGACAGTGCTGTGATGGGGAACGAATCTAGCACCTTCGGATAGTGAGTCGTGTCACTTAACCGCTAGTCCACACCGTCTCTCCCCCACCCACCCCACACCCCTTAGTAGTGAGCGACACACAGATGAAGCCAATCATAGCACAACCGATTGCAGGACCGCGGTCCACCTTCATCAACATGCTCGGGATGTGAGGAAAGCTACGACAACCCGCCACTTAATGTCCTTTTTAGGGTGCACGTAAGAGTGATCCTACTCATTATGGGCATTCAACAACAACAACAACAACAACAATAATAATACATATTATGTATTGAATTGCAAAAAAGGGATCAAGATGCTGAGCAGCGCATGAGCTGCAGTGGTCAGCGACCCATAGCTGACTGCTAGCGTCAGGGCCAGCGAACCAGAGCTGCCAAGACCCTTCTACACCTCCACGCGGTGATCCTGGATAACAGGCTGCAGCAGGGCAGACTAGCTAAGGAGAAGGGATCAAAGATGGAATGCTAACCGGGTACTAAATAAATGCTTGCTGAAGTCGGATGTGTTGGACCGAAAGGTGCAAATATCGCAGCCAAGCTGTAAACTACGACACAACGCATTCCGTTCTCTGGAACACATTCTGCTACATTAAGCCCATTCAGGGTTTGGTAGTGGACGACTGAGAACGAACGAAGAAGAAGAAGAAGAGAATTGCAAATATAGGCAGTTGTACCTTTTTATTTAATTTTTCACCCCGATGTGAGTACGTCTTTGAACGACATGTCATTTTGAAGATAAAGGAAGGTGTACAGTTTAAGAGATCCAATGAGTGCTCGATACTGCTAAACTCGTCTGATGGTGTAAACATCCATGATGCGGCCACAAGAAGAAGTCCTATATTCAGTGCCTTTTCTTCTAGAAAGCAAGCTGAGTATACTGCGTAATGTTTTTACAAATTGATTGACGTCAATAATTCAATATTATAACAAAAAGTCTACCATTTATTAAACAAAAAAATGTTTTGGTGTTTTGTTTGTTCCGGTGATTATCAAATATAATAACGAAGCATATTTACAAAGTGGTATGCCACAGTATAAGTATATATTTTCTTCCCCTTCTTAGTTCATTCTTAATCTGCAACTACCAAGCCCTGGAAAAGACTTTGCAAGTTGCAGGATGTTGTCAGGAGAACAGAGGGCATTGTCGTAGTTTACAGCTTGACTGCGATATTTGCACCTTTCGGTTCAACATGTCCAACTTCAGTGGGCATTTTTGAGTACCAGGTTAGCCTTCCTTCTTCAATCCCTTCTACTTAGCCAGTCTGCCATGGTGCAGCCTGTTATCCAGGAGGTGTAGAAGGGTCTGGGCAGCTCTGGTTCGCTGGCCTTGATGCTAGCAGTCAGCTCTGGTTTGCTGGCTTTGACACTAGCAGTCAGCTCTGGTTCGCTGGCCTTGATGCTAGCAGTCAGCTCTGATTCGCTGGCCTTGACGCTAGCAGTCGGCTCTAGTTCGCTGGCCTTGATGCTAGCAGTCAGCTCTGGTTCGCCGGCCTTGACACTAGCAGTCAGCTCTGGTTCGCTGGCCTTGACGCTAGCAGTCAGCTGAGGTTCGCTGGCCTTGACGCTAGCAGTCAGCTCTGGTTCGCTGGCCTTGACGCTAGCAGTCAGCTCTGGTTCGCTGGCCTTGATGCTAGCAGTCAGCTCTGGTTCGCTGGCCTTGACGCTAGCAGTCAGCTCTGGTTCGCTGGCCTTAATGCTAGCAGTCAGCTTTTGGTTGCTGACCTCTGCATCTCATGCGCTGCTCCACAATGTCAACAAGGCACAGTGGTAGCTGCAGTACAAATAAGCCTAATGAATTCTTTTTTCTTTGATTTGTTTAGGGAGCCCAAGAAGTTTTCCAGGAATTGCCCCATGAGTATGTGGAGCCTGAGTATTTGCCAAAAATAGCTCGTCAAGGCTGTGAGTATTGTTGTTGTGTTTGTTATTTTTGTTGTTGTCATTGTCATCATCGTCATCACTGCTGCTGTTGTTGAATGCCCCCAATGGGGATCAAGATGCTGAGCAGCGCATGAGCTGCAGTGGTCAGCGACCCATAAGTGACTGCTAGCATCAGGGCCAGCGAACCATAGCTGCCAAGACCCTTCTACACCTCCACGCGGTGATCCTGGATAACAGGCTGCAGCAGGGCAGACTGGCTAAGGAGAAGGGATCGAAGAGGGAATACTAACCTGGTACTCAAAAAATGCTTACTGAAGTCGGATGTGTTGGACCGAAAGGTGCAAATATCGCAGCCAAGCTGTAAAACTACGACACAACGCATTCCGTTCTCTGGACTACACTCTGCTACTTAAGCCCTTTCAGGGTTTGGTAGTGGGAGATTGAGAACGAACGAAGAAGAAGAAGAATGCCCCCAATGAATTCCTTTACTCTTTTGTTCACGCTGAAAAGAGTATTAGGTGACGGGGTGAATTATTAGCTTTCCTCACGTCCTGAGCACGCTGAGGAAAGTGGACCAGGGTCCCCCAGACTATTGTGCTATAATTGGCTTCATCTGTGTGTTGCTTACTACTGCAGGGATCAGGTCAATTCCCACCTCTCTAGCCATACTGTCATGATACAGAACTGTTTTCAGGAAGTACTTCATGGAAGCAAGGTAGAGCCTTGGCCAGTATATTTTGCCTAACTTACATTGTCTGATCAGTATATTTTGCCTAACTTACATTGTCTGATCAGTATATTTTGCCTAACTTACATTCTCTGATCAGTATATTTTGCCTAACTTACATTGTCTGATTAGTATATTTTGCCTAACTTACATTGTCTGATCAATATATTTTGCCTAACTTGATCAGTATATTTTGCCTAATTTACATTGTCTGATCAGTATATTTTGCCTAACTTACATTGTCTGATCAGTATATTTTGCCTAACTTACATTCTCTGATCAGTATATTTTGCCTAACTTACATTGTCTGATCAATATATTTTGCCTAACTTGATCAGTATATTTTGCCCAACTTACATTGTCTGATCAGTATATTTTGCCCAACTTGATCAGTATATTTTGCACAACTTACATTGATCAGTATATTTTGTCTGACCAGACGTTAGTCTCACCTCCCCTTATGTTTCTGCTAAATGACCTTTCATTTGTAGCTTTGATCTGTAAAACTTTGTAGAACTTATTACTGGAACTATTGTTAAATGATTTATTTAACATATTTTGTTCAATACAATTATCTAATTGGACATATTTCCAGCAACCAAGAAGTTATATGCTTGCGTTGTAAGAAAGGATGACCACTGCAGACGCAAAGATGGCGGAAAGTTTAATGTTGAAGAATTTGAGCAACATCCAGAAAGATATGAATCGTCTTTCAGTCAGAGTGTAAGCTTACTTGTCCATTACTTTATCTTATAACATTTGCATCCAGTTTTAATTTGGCTTTTATTTTGCGTGACAAAATTAATGGTTCTTTTACAGCCTAATCATCCAGATTTTTTGGATACAATTTTAACCAATTTTAAAACCAAATTTGAAACCTTATTTTTGTAAAGCTATTACTGCTGTTTGATGTAGTTTGTTTTAGGATGTCTACATTGTTGGCTGTATTGATGATTGCTTTGTGTCGATACTTAAGTGAATCTGCTACAAAAGGTCCAAAAGGACTCGGTCATTGGGTAAAAGGATATCTTAGTTCACAGTTCCTTAGTTCGACTCGTTCTTTGGCTAGAGATGGTCGTCCTTCTGCGGATCCCAACTCAGGATCCAGTCGTTTCTGTCGCAGATATGGGTCATCCAGTGAGAAAGTAGTCTGTCTGTTGTGGGGTCGTGTATGTTGTGCTTGTCTAGTGAATCTCGCCAGCGAGTTGGGGGCCGTCCCGAGGTCTTTTTTTTGTCGTGCGGGTACTACATGGTATTCCATCTTTCGTCTTGTCGTCTAGCTATGTGACCTGCACAGCGGTGTTTTGAATGGTTGACATGCTGTAGGACCCATTCTCCGGATGTCGCTATTGTGCAGTACGCTTTGCCGCTGTTGTCTGAGAGTTATGTCCACCAGGCATCTTTCAAGAGATGCGTGTGCTGTTCTCAATTGGTTTTCTGCTGCTTTCGTTAGGGACCAGGGTTTGCTGCCATAGCAATGTGCTGGTAGAACTACCGAGTTGAAGATGTCCGCACGTAGGTAGTCTGGTGTCTTTTGTGGCGTCTGTTGCTGTCATGATGGAGTTAAAGGCTGCCCAACCCACCTGGCAATCTCAAGTTTTATGTTGTTCTCCATACTGAGGAGCCTTCCCAGGTAGGCATATTATTCAGCCTCTTATATGGACCTTCAACTCCAGAGTATAGGGCTGGGCTCTGTAAAACGGTTGTTTTGCCTAAATAGGCAGAAAACTGAAGGCAAGCTGCTGCATACCTTTATGTGTTACACTCAACTTAGGAAAACATGTCCTACATTTGTTTACTAACATAAACAACACTTCAAAGATGGAACGCACAAATACAGGTGATGGACTGGGAAAAGCCTGTTAGATTGAACCATTACGGCAAGAGATACATTACACTAGAGATGCATTGCAGCCAACCTTCGATGTGAAAATGGTACTTGAACTGAACTGAAATTGATTAAAACAAATACTGAATTGATTCAAACAAATACTGAATTGATTTAAACAAATACTGAATTGGTTCAAGCAAATACTGAATTGATTCAAACAAATACTGAATTGATTTAAACAAATACTGAATTGGTTCAAGCAAATACTGAATTTATTCAAACAAATACTGAATTGATTCAAGCAAATACTGAATTTATTCAAACAAATACTGAATTGATTCAAGCAAATACTGAATTGGTTCAAGCAAATACTGAATTGGTTCAAGCAAATACTGGATTGGTTCAAGCAAATACATGAATTGGTTCAAACAAATACTGAATTGGTTCAAGCAAATACTGAATTGAGTTGATTAAAAAAAATGATTAAATGGAATGTGAAAACGTTACCAACTCAGCTGTACCAAACAATCAATTCTCCTTTTTGGCGTTTGTCCTATAAAGGGCGTTGTGTCGTAGTTTACCTACAAGACTGCAAATCTGAATCTCTCAGCCAGATATAATCTGATATCAACTGGTGTTTTGGGGGGGGGGGGGGGGGGGGGGTTTGGTTTGCCTTCGCACTGCCATATTCTCTTAGTCAGACTACACTCTGTGGAGCCTGCCATATTCTCTTAGTCAGACTACACTCTGTGGAGCCTGTCTCTAGGGTCATCGCTTGGAGGTAGATTAAGGTCTTGGTCAGCTCTGGTTCACTGACCCTGAAGCAGACAGCCAGCTATGAGTAGCTGGCTGCCGTCAGCTCATTCCCTGTGCTACATATTTGGCTCCAAACAATCAATTCAACAACAGATGACACAACAGAAGACACAACAGAAGACACAACAGAAGACACAACATATGACACAACATATGACACAACATATGACACAATAGAAGCCATCACATACGCATGCAACCTTACGTTAAGACAGCCAAGGGACACAAACTAATAAACATTTCCGAACCCAGGTGTACCAGATAAATATACACGAATACACATAGAAACCCCCCTTCCCTCTTACAAACCTTTACGTCTATCCCTCATCTTGAAATCTTGAAGTATAACACAGGCTGATGACAGGAGAGGACGACGAGGGAAGTCACTAAATGATTCCAATTTACAACGAGAATTTGAGACATATTGTCAATATCATCATGAGTCCCGTAACCTAGAAGGTCGTTGAGGCACCGTTATTGCAATTTGTCGAACCAGTTCCCGCCATATTTCTCGATTTTCCGCCAGGGTATTAGTTTCAGATATAGACCTTCCCTGCAACTCTTTTATATTGTCTTCCCATCTCTTTTTTGGTCTCCCTCTCCCACGCTTCCCAGGCACAGTGCCTTGCAGGACTGTCTTGGTCAGTCCCCACCGATCATGACATATGTCCATAACATGTCAATATTCGTGTTTTTACTACAGTCAGTAGGTTTTTATACTGGCCTAACTTCTTCCTAACAGTTTCAAGAACTCTCTCGTTTGTAACGCGAGCCAAATATGAAATGCCAAGAATTCTTCGCAAGCATCTCATTTCCATTGCTCAAATTAGTACATGCGGACAGGCACCCCAGACAGCAGAGCACATACTACAAAACTGCCCCGAATATAATATATAGATAAAATCTCACCGGCCCATAGAAACAACACTGGAAGAGAAACTTTATGGACATGTATGTGAACTACAAAAGACAGTGAAGTTTATACAAGAGACAACATTGCAGATAAAGACAATATTTTAAAGTGAAGTTTATACAAAAGACAACATTGCAGATATGGACAATATTTTAGTGAAGTTCATACAAGAGACAACATTGCAGATATAGACAATATTTTAAAGTGAAGTTTATACAAAAGACAACATTGCAGATATGGACAATATTTTAAAGTCAAGTTTATACAAGAGACAACATTGCAGATATGGACAATATTTTAAAGTGAAGTTTATACAAAAGACAACATTGCAGATATGGACAATATTTTAAAGTCAAGTTTATACAAGAGACAACATTGCAGATATTGACAATATTTTCAAGTGAACGAAAGAAGAAGAAGAATTGTTCATGTTTTACGTTCTAGTTCGAGTCTCACACGTACAGGTATGCCAAGGTAACCGTTGTATACGTTAAAGTCAGCTTTGATTTAAGGCTAATGTTCTTGTCTTCCCAGATTATGTCGATATGGAAATAACAAATATGATATGAACATCAAGGTTACTGTTTGACTTCTAGAACCTCGTAGAAGTTGTCTGGTTTATTTTGACAGATTGCTCCGTACGCCTCCTGCCTCATTAACGGGATATACTGGGCCGTGGGTTCACCTCGACTCATCACAATTCCTGAAGCCAAAGTTCTGCTACAAGCTCAAGTTCCTCCGCCATGGCTGTCATCTTCTCCTGGCTGCCCCACACTGCCTCATCATCTGCTGGCCATTTGTGATATTTCTGCCGACCCAGGCGGTTCGATAGAGTTCATGAAAGAGTGTACTAACATTGATAGACCTTTCTCACTCTACGATGCAGAACAAAATGTAGATAAAGAAAGGTAACTGCAATCATAAAATTTGCTGCACACTTTGATGTGAAAGACTAATTCATTGTACCATTTATACCCATTGCTCAGCAATAAAGGCTGCTTGCCCATGCAGATACTGTGAAGTATACATTCTCCTCTTCTTAGATCATTCTTGAGTGACTGGCAAAGTGGTCAGTGGTCATCATGCCAGGTGGCATCTTTAAGGGCAGCAACAAACTCCCTCCACTATGTCCAGTCTGCGGACATCTATCTCATGATACCCTAGCCATGATTCATGATTTCCATTATGCCTTCTACGGCTCTTTACCAAGCTGCCTTGGGCCAGCCTCTTGCTCTTGTTGCCCCTGGGGTCTGGGGTCCATCCCACGGTGACTCTGGTGATGGTGTCAGCCTCTCTTCCTTCTCCCCCTGGTATCTGGTGCCCATTCCATGGTGACTGTCAAGGGTCTCAGCCTCTCTATTTAGAACATGACCAATCTAATTACAGATGGATCAGTCACTACCTCGAAAACAGAACAGCCAGAGTTCAAGTACAAGGACAGATGAGCAAAAAGGTGACACTGGAGCAAGGAGTACCCCAAAGAGGGAGGGGGGGGAGGGTACTGTCACCCACACTTTTCCTGGTGTATATAAACAACATCACAGAGAATATACCAAGAAGAGTCCACAGCTACATGTTTACAGACGATCTGGCTTTGTGGACCTTGAAAAAAATCTCACCGTAGCAAGCAATCGGATGCAGCAGGCCCTAATATCGTTGGAGGAGTGGGCGAACTCATGGCTGGTCAAAATAAACGAGGAGAAAACCACATGCGCGATATTCTCGCTTTCAAATAAACCACAGAACACCAAAATAAATCTAAACGGCAAATTCCTGCAGCCAAACGACAACCCAAACTATCTGGGAGTCACATTTGATCGGCGCATGACATGGAAAAGTCAGATCGATATAAACCGAATGAGAGCCAGACAAAGAATGGCAATCATGAGGAAACTTGCTGGCACAAGCTGGGGAGCAGACAAAAGAATACTAAAGAAACTGTACACTGGAAGAGTGAGACCAGTTCTCGAGTATGGCATTGTGGCATGGGCAACAGCAGCAAAGGCGAACTTTGATAAAATTAGCAAACTTCAAAACCAAGCCATGAGAGTTATAACAGGAGGCATGAAGTCAACGCCAATTGTAGAACTTGAAAAGATTACAAAACTGCAATCCATGACCGACAGAAGAGACTGCAGAGCCCAGCAGCAAGCAGAGAAACTCAGAAGACTGACAGACCATCCAATGCACCAGAGACTAAATAAATTTCGAAATGGGAAACTAAAGCGGGAAAACTTTGCAGAAATAGCCAAAGCAAAGATGAGCGAAGACCCTATGAACACTGTAACAATACCAAAGCCCATCCCTACTGTACGCAAACCTACCTGGAAGCAGCATATCATTCCGGAGGTGGTAGAAAATATACCAGGTATTGGAAACAAGAACAGCCAGACTGAAAAAGAAAGAAGAGACATAACCCTGAGGTACATAACGGAAAACTACCCCAAGCATGGACTGGACCCATGCATACACCGACGGTTCTGTAACAGACACAACACAACACAGAACGGAGGGGCAGGGGTATTCCTGAGCCTACCAAATAGCAGAAAAATAACACTGTCAGTGGCAACTGGAAAATACACTAGCAATTTCAGAGCGGAGGCAGAGGCACTGAGGGCTGCGGTAGAAGCAATGCTGACAGGCGAAAGCAATGAAAGCCAGATAGTCCTGTTTACAGATGCCCTGGCCGTAGTCACAGCACTAAAAAGCCAGAAAAATACTGAAATTAATGATTTAAGAGCAGTACTCTGTCAACTATGCCAGCAGTCCGCACCAAAAAGAGTAGTGGTACAGTGGGTTCCATCCCACTGTAACATCCAAGGCAGCGAGGAGGCAGACAGACTGGCAAAAGAAGGTGCAAGACTACCACAACCAGATTCTAATGTCCAAACGGCTTATTAGGGCCAGATACATGGCCAAATGGGAAACCGAACATACTGGCTACACAAAAAACGATGCCTATTACCAGCTGAACAGAAGAGAGCCGGTCGTGGTCTTCAGACTCTGCACAGGCCACAACAGACTGAGGTACCACCTATTCAATAAACTGAAAATAGGTGGCACCGACGAATGCACCTGTGGTACAGGGAAAATGACCGCTGAACATCTGCTGCAAAACTGCCCGACATACGAGGATCAGAGAGAGCAGATGTGGCCATCACCAGTGACAACACTAGACAAGCTCTATGGCAGTGTCGACAGCCTCAGGATGACAGCTGCTTTCTTCGAACAAATACAGGTTGACGTCTGACAGCGTACGAAGAAGAAGAAGAAGAAGAAGAAGAAATCATCCTCACAGAATGAGGGCAAGTCAGTAAATGGATCACAAATTTGTATTGAAAAAAATACACAACATGAGATACAAACTTGAAAAAAATACACAACATGAGATACAAACTTGAAAAAAATACACATGAGATACAAACTTGAAAAAAATACACAACATGAGATACAAACTTGAAAAAAATACACAACATGAGATACAAACTTGAAAAAAATACACAACATGAGATACAAACTTGACAAAAATACACAACATGAGATACAAACTTGAAAAAAAATACACAACATGAGATACAAACTTGACAAAAATACACAACATGAGATACAAACTTGAAAAAAATACACAACATGAGATACAAACTTGACAAAAATACACAACATGAGATACAAACTTGACAAAAATACACAACATGAGATACAAACTTGAAAAAAATACACAACATGAGATACAAACTTGACAAAAATACACAACATGAGATACAAACTTGAAAAAAATACACAACATGAGATACAAACTTGAAAAAAATACACAACATGAGATACAAACTTGACAAAAATACACAACATGAGATACAAACTTGACAAAAATACACAACATGAGATACAAACTTGACAAAAATACACAACATGAGATACAAACTTGAAAAAAATTTGTTATTGCACTGACATTGTCCCTTATCTCTCAATATAATCTCTGCCAACATCGATACACTTATCTCATCGTTCTATCAGTAGACCAATACCTGCAGCATAGAAGTCTTTGGTCTGCTGTCTCAGCCACCAAAACCTGCAGCATAGAAGACTTTGGTCTGCTGTCTCAGCCACCAATACCTGCAGCATAGAAGTCTTTGGTCTGCTGTCTCAGCCACCAAAACCTGCAGCATAGAAGACTTTGGTCTGCTGTCTCAGACACCAAAACTTGCAGCATAGAAGTCTTTGGTCTGCTGTCTCAGCCACCAATACCTGCAGCATAGAAGTCTTTGGTCTGCTGTCTCAGCCACCAAAACCTGCAGCATAGAAGTCTTTGGTCTGCTGTCTCAGCCACCAAAACCTGCAGCATAGAAGACTTTGGTCTGCTGTCTCAGACACCAAAACTTGCAGCATAGAAGTCTTTGGTCTGCTGTCTCAGCCACCAATACCTGCAGCATAGAAGTCTTTGGTCTGCTGTCTCAGCCACCAAAACCTGCAGCATAGAAGTCTTTGGTCTGCTGTCTCAGCCACCAAAACCTGCAGCATAGAAGTCTTTGGTCTGCTGTCTCAGCCACCAAAACCTGCAGCATAGAAGTCTTTGGTCTGCTGTCTCAGCCACCAAAACCTGCAGCATAGAAGTCTTTGGTCTGCTGTCTCAGCCACCAAAACCTGCAGCATAGAAGACTTTGGTCTGCTGTCTCAGCCACTTTTGCATTTTACGTTCAACCTCTTCGCTATTTGAAAAATGTCTTTAGCCAAGGTGTCATCATGCATTATCCTGTAGGCTAAACCATGGTGTGGGTTCAACTCCGGACTCCGCCGTCTTTTTCATGGGTGCTTGATGTGGAGTCTCCTGCATCTCGTAGTCACCCCCTAGTCGTCTTGTCCTTGACTTGCCACTGGGGTCGGGTGGCTCGAGACGAGAGAGTGAGGATAAAAAGTAGCGCAGTTAATCCTTACTAAAAATAGCGCTAGCAAAATTTATTATGCCATCATCGTCTACGATGGACGACGACCTTTGCCTTTCAAATTATGCAAACACTGTATTTTAGTTGTTACAATGTCTATTGTTATTTGTCTGTCTGTTGAAACATCTCCCCCGCCCCCTCCACGGATGCTTCTGATGCAATCAGGACCACCAGGTCAGGCTTCATCAGCAATTTTTGACCGTTCTTGAGAAAGTTGATTGACCCAGTTATGCACAGCTTTACGTAGCAAACATTTCTCACCGTAAACAGGAAGTATTTCCTTATGAATATCCATTGCAAGACGTGATTTCCCTCAGTTGCTGAACAGGGATTTGCAAGTAGCAGGATGTAGTCCAAAGAACTGAATGTGTTGTGTTGCTAGTTTACAGCTTAACTGCGATATTTGCAGCTTTCGGTCTGACACATCCGTCTTCGGCAGCAGTTTGTGACCTACTTACTGACTTACCTTCTTAAAATGAACTTCTTAATTTTGTAAACAAATTTCTCTTGAATTGTCAAATGTACAATTTGAATGTTATTAACTACCACACTCTTATATCTAATAGTTATGTTTTCATGTTATTAACCGCCACACTCTTATATCTAATAGTTATGTTTTCATGTTATTAACCGCCACACTCTTATATCTAATAGTTATGTTTTCATGTTATTAACCGCCACACTCCAATAGCTAATAGTTATGTTTTCATGTTATTAACCGCCACACTCTTATATCTAATAGTTATGTTTTCATGTTATTAACCGCCACACTCTTATATCTAATAGTTATGTTTTCATGTTATTAACCGCCACACTCCAATAGCTAATAGTTATGTTTTCATGTTATTAACCGCCACACTCTTATAACTAATAGTTATGTTTTCATCTTTGACCTCTTAAGTTTTGCTGGTGATGGAGTGCTCATATGTTCCATTGACAACATGCCAGCGCAACTACCACGGGAGGCCACGGAATATTTTGGTAGCTTGCTCTTTCCCTACGTGGAGGAGATGGTAAGGGGAAATATCTCACCGAAGCTTCTTGTGCGGTTTTGTCTGATAACTGACGAGAGCGAAGGTTATAAAATGAGTGAGAGATCTCTATATCTTCTTTGTTCTTTACTCGTTTTTGTTAACTCTTTACAGTTTTATCAGATTGAAATTGACAGCATGCAAAACATCAGCTGCCATCTGATTCCACTGAAATTATCATTCATCGTAGAAACATCTTTGCTTCTTTCTGGCGCATAGTGACGACTTTAATGTTCTTAGAATGACCATAATTATGATAGAATGTATAGAATGTGCAGCTCTCTTTTCACGAAAAGTGTTTACATTTCTTGTCAACTTGGGGCGTTCTGTCTGCACAATGGAATTAAGACTTTGTGCCAAGAGAAATGACTTATTTGATTTAGCCAATAACTATGTATCTGGTTTATACATAGATATCCAATACAAGTTCAAGATTACACATAGATATCCAATACAGGTCCAAGATTACACATAGATATTCAATACAAGTCCAAGATTACACATAGATATTCAATACAGGTCCAGATTACACATAGATATTCAATACGTCCAAGATTACACATGAATATTCAATACGTCCAAGATTACACATGAATATTCAATACAAGTTCAAGATTAGACATGAATATTAAATACAAGTCCAAGATTACACATAAATATTCAATACAAGTTCAAGATTACACATAGATATTCAATACACGTCCAAGATTACACATAGATATTCTTCTTCGTATGCTGTCAGACGTCAACACATAGATATTCAATACAAGTTGAAGATTACACATGAATATTCAATACAAGTTCAAGATTACACATGAATATTCAATACAAGTTCAAGATTACACATGAATATTCAATACAAGTTCAAGATTACACATGAATATTAAATACAAGTTCAAGATTACACATGAATATTCAATACAAGTTCAAGATTACACATGAATATTCAATACAAGTTCAAGATTATACATGAATATTCAATACAACTACAATTCAGACTCTGGAACACACAAAATATCCAGTGTGGTAATTTTATTAAATGGACAACACACAAATAAAAATACAAACTAAGTGGCATTCCTCCATCCAAGTAAATGAAATTTAACATTTCGTATTTTTATTATAAGCACTTCATGTCGTAGATAATTTAATTATTTATTTAGACCTAGCTTTGCTACAAGAATCAAAGTTCATGTTTTTGTTTGTCCGCCTGACTAAAAATAACTTGACGACAGTAAGCTTCAGCAGCATGACATTTTCCCAAATCATTTTGTTTGGAAATGCCAAGGTCAACGTGACTATTTTCAGCTCTCTGCGACTTCCTGTTTCCAAGTTATTTAGCAATTTAATTCCCCTTGAACGTGAAAATTGCATATATCATTTCTTCTGGTTATTTCTGCCTGCTGCGTTTCTGTTCGTTCCCGAGTCTGGGATGTCAGAATGAGGCAATGGGTGCCGATAATACAATCTCATTGAGAAGCTGAAATAAAAGTGCACTAACTGTGCGCTTTCTTATTCTGCATCCTGTGTTGTCCAATTTTTCGCTGGATGCTTCAATTATTGTTCACGTCATCGGAAAACCAACCCAAAGCTGGTTAGTAAAGCTAGTTAATCATACTTAGAATACTTGGAGTCCTGGTATTCAAACAGGCATGTTAATGCCTGTTGCCAGGTAGCTGAAGTATATTGACTTTCCGTAGTAGGTATTTTAACTTCCTGCAGTTTACTACGCCTGGGGGAAGGTACAAATAACTTAGGTAGATTTTTAACTACAATTTTTGTCTGGGGAGGGGCAGTTAAGTCTACTCTTTTCTATTTTTAACTGCCAAGAAATTTGTTTGACAATGAATAGAGGAATCCGATCTCACTACCCATAGATCAGGGGAATTTTTACCAGAAAATCCATGTGAAACATTCCCGGTCTGCACTGTGATTTGAACCCGTGACCTCCGATACCTGAGCTGGACACCTTACATCGAGACCACTGAGCCCCTTAGCTTAATCATAATTTTAGTCAATTTTGTTTGTTTTGGACAAATAAAACTATATGGGCAGTTGCACATCCACTTTTTACTAATATGTTTTACGAATTCAGATTAACTCATCTTAGCCTTTCGCTGTTGACAGACTACCTGAATGGCAGCAGATAATTTGGAGTTAATGTTACTTCTCCTGGATGAATTGCCATTTATGATTTACTGATTTCATCTGCTGGGGGCATTTTAGTTTTAGGGTACCAGAAACATTTTACTTCTCCTGTTAGTAGGAACAGTTCTGACATGAGAAGGCCAGGAGCTGGGATTTTGCTGTCAGAGTCTATGTGTTGTGTACACCTTGGGAGTGTTCAGTTAGAATTGAGTACATTTCTTAATTCCACTCCTGTCTATGACAGCATTTGGGACCAAATGTATATCAGAGGTGAGATGAGCTTCATTCATTCATCTGGGAAAAGACGTTTTGTTACATTGGGTCATAGTTTACAGCAAAGCTACAATAGCTGCACTTTTCAACCCAACACATCCAGTTTTAGCATGGTACATTTGTTGGCAAAGATCTGCAGTCTTGGATCTGATATTCTGTTACATGTTAGGGTGATATCTGTCGATGAAGATCTGCAGTCTGGATCTGAGACTGTTACAGGTCAGGGTGACATTTATCGATGAAGATCTACAGTCTGGATCTGAGACTGTTACATGTTAGGGTGATATGCCTATGAAGATCTACAATCTGGATCTGATATTATGTTACATGTTAGGGTGACATCTGTTGATGAAGATCTGCAGTCTGGATCTGATATTCTGTTACTTAACTTAATGTCTTTATACTGGTTTAGAAGACCCTGCAGAGTCTGTATACAACCAGTTACATTTACATCACCTTGCTCTAAAAGCTATGTGCATCCAGTTTATTCTTAAATGCATTAACTGTCCCTGCCTCCACTACCTCCCCTGGCAATGCATTCCAAGCAGACACCACTCTCTGACTAAAAAAATATTTCCTAATATCTAACCTGGACCTCTCTTTAGTCAGCTTGTAGCTATGCTCTCTTGTTATTGTGGGTGGCTGCATTTTAAAAAACTTGTTAGTCTAATTTATCCATTCCTCTGATCATCTTATAAACCTGTATTGAGTCACCACAAATTCTTCTCTCTTCTAGACACTGTAGGCCGGTTTTTCTGAGTCGTTCCTCATAACTGTAATTCTGGAATCCCACTATCATCTTTGTCGCTCTTTTTTTGTATTCTTTCCATCATGTTTATATCTCCTCTATGATAAGGACTCCACACCTGTACACAGTACTCCAATCTAGGTCTAACTAATGCTTTATACAGTTTGACTATCACTTCCTTGCTCCTATGTTTAATATTTCTTTTTATCATACCTAACATTGCATTTGCCTTTTTCACTGCTACCTTAACTTGCTCACTCACCTTTCCTGTATGATCTATTATAACCCCTAGGTCCCTTTCCTTATCTATCTTTCTAATATTGTTCTCTCCCATTCTGTAATTATGTTCCATATTGGATCTACCCATGTGGGTGACTGTACATTTATCTACATTAAACTCCATTTGCCAGCTTACAGACCATTCTCAAATTTTATCTAAATCCGACCTCAATATATCCACTTCTGCTTTAGATGAGACACTACTGCATAGTTTTGTGTCATCAGCAAATTTTGCAATCATGGATCCCATATCAATGTCCAAATCATTTATATATATCAAGAACAAAATTGGTCCCAAAACCGAGCCCTGTGGCACACCACTTTTCACTTCACACCACTCAAGAGTACTCCTTATTTATGCCCACCCTCTGCCTTCTTCCCGTTAACCAATTTTCAATCCATTTGGCAACTTCCCCACCTATTCCATGTGATTTTAATTTTCGAAATAATCTTTGATGAGGTACTCTATCAAAGGCCTTTTGCAAAATCTAGATAAATAATGTCCACAGATTCCCCTTATCTATCATTTTAGTAACCTCCTCCATGAATTCTAATAGATTTGTTGAGCATGATCTCCCTCTAGTAAACCCATGCTGACTATTTCTAATTAGATTAAATTTGTCTAAATTCATTACAAAGTTTTCTTTGATTATTGACTCTAACAATTGACAGACTATGCTCGTTAAACTCATCGGTCTTTAGTTTGCTGGATCTGATTTTTTGCCATTTTTTGAATAAGGGGATCACTCCTGCATCTTTCCAATCCTGTGGAACAATCCCTTTTGCAAGTGATTGAGAACATAATATAACCAATGGTTTTGCTAGTTGGTCTCTAATTTCAAACAGCAATTTTGGATGAATACCATCTTGATCTGGATATTTATCCACTTTCAACACCTCCAATTTTGTAAAAGCCATTTCCTCTGTAATACAGATTGATCTTAATCCCGCTGTATCCATGTCTCTTTGAAAAATATCTATAGGCTCTGGTATCTTGGACCAGTCCTCTTTTGTGTAGACTGTGCCAAAGTACTGATTGAGCAGATTAGCTGCCTCCCTATTCTCACTTATTATTTTCCCTGTACTGTCTATGAGAGGACCTACTTTGTCTTTCGTTCTTTGTTTATTTCTAACATAAGAGAAGAAGCTTTTACTGTCAGTCTGATCCTCTGTTAGAGTGACATCTGTCAATGAAGATCTGCAGTCTGGATCTGAGACTGTCACATGTTAGGGTGATATCTGTCGATGAAGATCTGCAGTCTGGATCTGAGACTGTTATATGTTAGAGTGATATCTGTCGATGAAGATCTGCAGTCTGGATCTGAGACTGTTATATGTTAGGGTGACATCTATCTATCGATGAAGATCTACAGTCTGGATCTGAGACTGTTATATGTTAGGGTGACATCTATCTATCGATGAAGATCTACAGTCTGGATCTGAGACTCTGTTACATGTTAGGGTGACATCTATTGATGAAGATCTACAGTCTGGATCTGAGACTCTGTTACAGGTCAGGGAGACATCTGTCAATAAAGATCTACAGTCTGGATAAGATGGATAAAATCGTCTTAGCCACATTATATGCAACATATCATCCTCTTATATATTTATTCTCTTAATTACACAACAGCTCAAATCCAATGCCCAGACACCATTTGAGGAGCTCAAGTGCAGTCCTGTTGTGAAAAATGTGAGAAGACTTCTAAATGTTCTGCACTTAGTGAATTGTATGTAGTGTCTCGTATTGGTTTGGAATGTTTTAAGTATGTATTTTCATGTATGTTAAACTTTCTCTTTATGAAGGGATCAATTTCTAACTTGCAAGATTTTACTGGAAATCAATATATATTTCTATATTTGTTGATATATTTCTATAATTGTTGAAATATTTCTATATTTGTTGATATATATATGATAGTTTGTCCATCACAAGTGATGAAGACCACTCTCTTTGTTCAGCCGTGTGGACAGTCGTATCTCTTGCTGTGTCCATCCATCACAAGTGATGAAGACCACTCTCTTTGTTCAGCCGTGTGGACAGTCGTATCTCTTGCTGTGTCCATCCATCACAAGTGATGAAGACCACTCTCTTTGTTCAGCCGTGTGGACAGTCGTATCTCTTGCTGTGTCCGCTGAAATGGGTGACTTGCGCGGAGATTTGGATTAAAGTGAGGAAGAAACTGCGCCTTTTGTCAACCTCACTCACAGAGCCTAAGCTACCTTTTGCCAGTGGCAAGACATTCATCGAGACGACTGGAGATAGCATAGGATGGAGATTTTTCCTCAGGGTTACCACCGAAGCCTTTCCGTAAACATGTAACCCGCAGGGTAGAAAGGTGGGAAGGCATCTAACGCAGTTTGTCGTGCCTTTTCGATAACCACAAGAGGTCGTATGGACAACACTCAGCGTGTGAGTGAGTCTGGCATCTCTCCCCAGCTGTATTCAGTTCATCATAGTAGCATCTAAAATTCCCACACGCCATATTCGTGAAGGTGAACCGGCAGAACTAACCCGTGAGATACGACACAGGTATAACTAGTTTAAGCGTAGCGCCATTCAGCCGGCGTCCAGACCAGGATAAACGGATGGAAGAAATCACAAAAAAAGAACGAAATAACAAGTCCAGACGTAAAACAACTCCACGTATCCGTGAACACAAGTGTAAGTCGTCGACTAGTGTGAATTCCAGGCAAATCCGTGGTCTGGCGGCATCCATAATGATCCAAAACAGTAGAGAAATGTAGACTCACAGCCAGTTACATATATATATATATATATATATATATATATATATATATATATATATATATATATATAAGTAAGTATGATTGTGCATGGAGCTAGCAACCTTATAATGTAAAACATAGTTTTAGAGAATCCACCAGGGACAGAGCATGGCAATGTTTTGTTGCAGGCATTCTGTGAGAAGGCCAGCTGCAGAGGATGAACTTATGCTCAGACTACAGAAGATGAACTTATGCTCAGACTACAGAAGATGAACATGCTCAGACTACAAAGAATGAACTTATTGCATTTTTAAGAACTTGTTTTAGTCTAATCTTCTTCTACGTTCCTGGGGGTGTAGAAGTATTATTTTGTTTTATACACTTGCAACCGAATGTGTGAGCAGATGGTTAGCTTATTGTATCTTTGCCGCAGGATACACAACAGGTGAATCATACTCAATTCCAAGTATTGAATCTGTTCATGATTTGGTTAGGAAAATGACAATTACTGACCTGGAGGTCTGAGATAGAAAAAGTCAGATGGCCGCACCTCAATGGCTGCGCTCTCGACTCACTCCAGTGTTTGTGTTGTTTTCTGATGTTTGCTGGTTCCTGTTCGGATTATATTTCACAACTTTTCCCCCACGTGATATCAGGAACTTTATTCTGTAAAATTGATGTGCTTTTGTTTGTTATGCTACATTTTGCTACATTTTGCTACATTTTGCTACATTTTGCTACATTTTATGACTGGCTTAAGCCGTCGGAGACCAGTTCATGACGGAGTTCAACGTTCCACTTAACTGCACACCAGAATCCAGTCCAGGTTTTTACTAATCAATGACATTTCTGCTCGGACTGAAGCCGACTTCCTCCTGCCCACCCCCCTCCCTCCACCGGAGGCTACACAATACCTCTTCCAACCTTGTATTCTCGGCACAGCAAGGGTCATGCTGACCAAAAGGTGAACACAATCAGAAGCCTCGGTCGCGTTACACAAAAAAAACGAAGCTTGACACGAATAGAAACGGAAATCATGACACAAACATTGGTCTAACACACTCCTCGTGACCCTCATCCTAAGGCACCAGAGTACTCAGCTCCAAATGGATGGTCTGTAGGGATTTCGGTTGATACAGCATGAACACAGCCTCAGCAGTTGGACATGATAGTGATTGATCAATGCAACAGCATTTGAAGCCTACACGAACATTATTATTATTATTATTATTATTATTATTAGGTCTGAAGACCTAATCTCTTTCAAATACTCTTTTTTGGACTGCACACACTTCTCCCAGCAAACCCTGGGACTGCACACACTTCTCCCAGCAAACCCTGGGACTGCACATACTTCTCCCAGCAAACCCTTGGACTGCACATACTTTTCCCAGCAAATCCTTGGACTGCACACATCTCTCCCAGCAAACTCTGGGACTGCACACACTTCTCCCAGCAAACCATGAGACTGCAAATACTTCTCCCAGCAAACCCTGGGACTGCACACACTTCTCCCAGCAAACCCTGGGACTGCACACACTTCTCACAGCAAACCCTGGGACTGCACACACTTCTCCCCGCAAACCCTGGGACTGCACACACCTCTCCCAGCAAACCCTGGGACTGCACACACTTCTCCCAGCAAACCCTGGGACTGCACACACTTCTCCCAGCAAACCCTGGGACTGCACACACTTCTCCCAGCAAACCCTGGGACTGCACACACTTCTCCCCGCAAACCCTGGGACTGCACACACCTCTCCCAGCAAACCCTGGGACTGCACACACTTCTCCCAGCAAACCCTGGGACTGCACACACTTCTCCCAGCAAACCCTGGGACTGCACACACTTCTCCCAGCAAACCCTGGGACTGCACACACTTCTCCCAGCAAACCATGGGACTGCACACACCTCTCCCAGCAAACCCTGGGACTGCACACACTTCTCCCTTCAAACCCTGGGACTGCACACACTTCTCCCAGCAAACCCTGGGACTGCAAACACTTCTCCCAGCAAACCCTTGGACTGCACACACTTCTCCCCGCAAACCCTGGGACTGCACACACTTCTCCCAGCAAACCCTGGGACTGCACATACTTCTCCCAGCAAACCCTGGGACTGCACATACTTCTCCCAGCAAACCCTGGGACTGCACACACTTCTCCCAGCAAACCCTGGGACTGCACATACTTCTCCCAGCAAACCCTGGGACTGCACACACTTCTCCCAGCAAATCCTTGGCCTGCACACACTTCTCCCAGCAAACCCTGGGACTGCACACACTTCTCACAGCAGTCCCACCATTGTTGGAAGCATTTCAGGAAGGCTTCATTGGAAATGGAGAAATGCTGAGCTGTTGTGTTTTGCATAATGTCTTCTGCAGCTTGGTTTCTGGGTTGTTTTCTTAAAACCAAGACTCATCCACAGGGGTCAGGAGGTCGGTGTTGCCGTTTGCACAGTCCCTGTGTCCTGTGGGACTTCCTAGAGTTGCTTCTGCTAACTCGTTAGTAGCTTCGGCACAAATTTCACAGACACTCTCTGCATGGCATAATCCTTGCTCAAAATGGCGTGTACCAAACCAATGCTTATCTCTACCTTCTCCGCAAGTTCTTTGATGGGGACACAACAGTTTTGTATGATCAGAGTTTGCACTTGGTTAATAATCTCAACATTTCCACATGTTCTGCATCACCTACGAGTTAAACTTTGTCTAGTATTAAATAGTCTCAAACAGTATCAGAGCTGTCCAATGGTCTTCTGTGGAATGTCTGACCCAACCATCACTCTAGTTTAGATCTACCTCCACTTAGTTGTTATTGGGACGAATCACTCTGAATTCCTGTCACTTTAAAATGTTGCAGCTAGCCCTGATGGCCTCTGTCTGTCACTAACCCTATACTACCCAAACCGGAATGGCAGAGTGGTCAGCTCCTAACCCCTGCCTGTACTAGACACATTTTTCCCCTCAACAAACCCCATCAAGATGGTGAGTGACCTTGGCACACATTCAAGTACCTTTTTTCTCAGAGTCGCCAACCCCATACCCCTGCCCTTAATGCCCATGCTCTGGCAGGAATTGTTACATATGTTCCTAGAGGCCTTATTAAATATTTGTGTTTATGATTGTTGCCACTAAATTTCCTAAATTTCAATATTTAATATTGACTTAATGTTCCTCTGCATAGGCTGTGATTGCAACTAATGGGAAACTGGCACCTAACTTTGAGTACATACATGACCTGAGGCTAAAGTCAAAGTGAGTCCCTGTTTTTAAGTTCAGATTGTATATCATTAATTGAAGTGGAAGATTGGGAGATAGACACAAATCTCTATCTTATCAATAGGCCGGAGGACAGCCCTAGCTTCTATTCTAGACCATGGGATACCACCTCCACCCCAGACTTGGCCTTCTCCACGGTGGATATTCACCACAAAATAGACTGCCAGGTGCTAAACCAATTGGCAGGTAGCGACCACAGACCAATTAGGCTAGACGTTGATATGGAAGTAGGCCCACAGGAAATAAAACCGCTCCCACATTGGAACTATAAACAAGTCGACTGGGACAGATTTGCAATCCTGACAGATTGGCTGTGCAAAACCATCAACACACGGAATAACAACATGAAACCCATGGTGGAAAGCCAAAGCAAAGCAATAATGCAGGCAGCCACCGAAACCATCCCAAGAGGGTCAAGGAAAAACTACAAGCCTTATTGGAATGATGAATTGCAGAAAGCGGAAGTCGAAGTCTCAAATGCTAGGAACATAGCAGAGAGAGAACAATCTATGGAGGCAAACATCATCCTCAAAGCCACCACGGCGAAATACAAATACACTCTAAACCAAATAACAAGAGACAGCTGGAAAAACAAAACAGGAAGCCTCAATTTAGATAAAGACTGGAACAAACTATGGAAGTTAGTCAGAGCCATGAACGACGAAACTCCATCAAACAAACAAATTACCATCAAGCAGGGTGACAACATGCTCACTGGAAAAAAGGCAGCAAACGCATTTATAGAACATTATGCCAGAGCAAACCATATTGATGTCCATACAAATAGGCACACAGACATTAATGAAGAACAAAAGAGGCACGACAACATCAATATGGCACCAGAGGAGCACATGATGGCAAAACTAACAATGAATGAAATGGAAGAGGCCATGAGAACTCTAAAGAAAAAGAAATCACCCGGAAAAGATGGCGTAACAAACGAAATGCTGATGGGGCTGGGCCAAACAGCAAAGAGAAAGTTACTATCAGTCCCGAACCAAAGCTGGAAAAGGGGAATTGTACCTCAGGCATGGAAAGATGCTGTACTTATACCAGTACTAAAGAAAGAAAAAGATAGAACAGATCCAAATGGATACAGGCCTATCAGTCTACTGAGCTGCGTAGGAAAACTGATGGAGCGTATCATAAATACCAGACTGATGTGGAATCTGAAAGAAAAACACATACTAATTCCACAGCAAGCAGGCTTTAGATAGCACAGATCCACTGAGGATCAGATCACTCTCATAGCACAGGAAATAGAGGATGCTTACCAGGAGAAAAAACACACAGTAGCGGTTTGGGTGAATTTAGAAAAGGCGTTTGACAAGGTCTGGAAAGAGGGACTTAAAGTCAAGCTACGAAGAAGTGAAATATGTGGGAAAATGTACAGATGGATCAGCCACTACCTCAAAAACAGAACAGCCAGAGTTCAAGTACAAGGGCAGAAGAGCAAAAAGGTGACACTTGAGCAGGGAGTACCCCAAGGAGGAGTACTGTCACCCACACTCTTCCTGGTGTATATAAATAACATCGCAGAGAATATACCAAGAAGAGTCCACAGCTCCATGTTTGCAGACGATCTGGCTATGTGGACCTCTGAAAAGAATCTCACCATAGCAAGTAATCGGATGCAGCAGGCCCTAACATTGCTGGAAGAGTGGGTGAACTCATGGCTGGTCAAAATAAATGAGGAAAAAACAACATGTACGATATTCTCACTTTCAAACAAACCACAAAATAAGTCTTAACGGCAAATATCTGCGGCCAAACGACAACCCAAACTAATTGGGAGTCACATATGATTGGCGCATGACACGGAAAAATCAGATCAAGAGAAACCGAATGAGAGCCAGAGAAAGAATGGCAATCATGAGGAAACTTGCTGGCACAAGCTGGGGAGCAGACGAAAGTATACTAAAGAAACTGTTCACTGGAAGAGTGAGACCAGTTTTCGATTATGGCATTGCAGCATGGACAACAGCAGCAAAGGCAAACTTTGACAAAATTAGCAACTCCAAAACCAAGCCATGAGAGTTATAGCAGGAGGCATGAAGTCAACACCAATTGTAGAACTGGAAAAGATTACAAATCCGCAATCCGTGACTGACAGAAGAGACTGCAAAGCCCAGCAGCAAGCATAGAAACTCAGAAGACTGACTGACCATCCAATGCATAAGAGACTAAATAATTTTGGAAATGGGAAACTAAAGCGGAGAAACTTTGCAGAAATAGCCAAAGCAAAGATAAGCGAAGACCCCATGAATGCATTAACAACACCAAAGCCCATCCCTACTGTACGCAAACCTACCTGGAAGCAGCATATCATTCCGGAGGTGGTAGAAAATATACCAGGTATTGGAAACAAGAACAGCCATATTGAAAAAGAAAGAAGAGACATAACCCTGAGGTACATAACAAAAAACTACCCCAAGCATGGACTGGACCCATGCATACACTGACGGCTCTGTAACAAACACAACACAGAACGGAGGGGCAGGGGCATTCCTGAGCCTACCAAATGGTAAAAAAATAACACTATCAGTGGCAATTGGAAAATACTTAAGCAATTTCAGAGCGGAGGCAGAGGCACTGAGGGCGGCAGTGGAAGAAATGGTGACAGGTAAAAGGAATGAAAGCCATATAGTCCTGCTTACAGATGCCCTGGCCGTAGTCACAGCACTAAAAAGCCAGAAAAATACTGAACTTAATGATTTAAGAGCAGTACTCTGTCAACTATGCCAGCAGTCTGCACCAAAAAGAGTAGTGGTACAGTGGCTCGATCCCACTGTAACATCCAAGGCAATGAGGAGGCAGACAGACTGGCAAAAGAAGGTGCAAGACTACCACAACCAGATACTAGTGTGACATACGAAGAGTCAAAAAGGCTTATTAGAGCTAGATACATGGCCAAATGGGAAACAGAACATACTGGCTACACAAAAAACAATGCCTTTTATCAGTTCAACAGAAGAGAGCAGGTCGTGGTCTTCAGACTTCGCACTGGCCACAATAGACTGAGGTACCACCTATTCAATAAATTGAAGATAGGTGGCACTTACGAATGCATGTGCGTTACTGAGAAAATGACCGCTGAACATCTGCTGCAAAACTGCCCGACATACGAGGATCAGAGAGAGCAGATGTGGCCATCACCAGTGGCAACACTAGACAAGCTCTATGGCAGTGTTGACAGCCTCAGGATGACCGCTGCTTTTTTCGAAAAAATAAAGGTTGACGTCTGACAGCGTACGAAGAAGAAGAAGAAGAAGAAGAAGAAGAAGTATATCATTACCTTTATCAGCACCACCATTATCAGTATCATTACTTGTCATCTATCTTCAGTTCACTTGTGTCGTTAGACATGGTGGGGAGGAGTGACCTCATTTGTTTCATAATTTTTGGCAGACTAAAATCCGCTGGTGACTTGCCAGGTCAATCCCAGTATCTGTTACTAACCGTTAGGTTGGTAGCCCTGGGAATACATGATCGCCTATTTTTGGGACTGGTGCTGATGGAAGCGTGAATTAGAGCAAGGTAGACTCGCAGACTGCCTGTCAGGCACCATCTATGTTGCTCCGCTAACCATATAACCAGGACCTGATGTTATAGCCACACAGAGTTCCCTTTTTGCAACATATTCTTTGTGTATCAAGAGTCCGTAGAATAATTTAAATAATTTTTCACTTGAATTTTGCCTGAGCAGCGACAGTTGAGCCTACTCTTTTTAGATTTCCAACTGTCAAAGGGATTTTTGACATGCAACACATGTGTCTGATCTCACTACTCAGAAATCGGTGGTGGGGGGGGGGGGGGTTTGTGTGTAGACATTTTTACTGGATGATTCACATGAAAAAATCACGGTTTTCAGTACCCGAGGCGAACACTTTACCTCGAGAGCACGGAGTCCCTCATCATTTGTCATATCCAGTTGTAATGCCTCAATGCACACCTGTTATCTGAGCCTATAATGTTAGACATTAAGGCTTGTGAGCAAGATGGAGATCAAGAAAACTATGGATTGATGGTGTTAAATATATAGATAGTCTGGTTTTTAAAAATGTTTTGAGTTTTTTCCTCCACCATATTTTTGTATGTGTGTTTCTTGATAATTGTTTGGAGCTGTGAGTCACTGACTCCTGTCAGCACGTTACCTGCATCTTTCGTGTTCTGATCACTCCTTGTGAGTTGCTGGTTGCTGTGAGCAAATTCACTGCGTCTTCAGTGCTCTGATCCCTCCTTTGAGTCACTGACTCCTGTCAGCACGTTACCTGCATCTTCGGTGCTCTGATCCCTCCTTGTGAGTTTATTGATGCTGTCATTAGGATTAGGGCTTGCCATATGCCTTCTTACTAAAGACAAAATCCCTTTTTTTAAATATGAAGTTTTCATGATGAATCTGCTAAAGATTTCACTCAAATTCTCCTTAAAAAAAAGATATTTCTGTTGTGTAGGTCAGCGCAGAAGTCAAAGGTTCAGAAATCTGGAGAAAAGGTATTAATCTTAGGGGCTGGCTATGTGTCAGGGTCAGTGGTGGAATATCTGTCAAGAGAAAGCAGAACTGGTATAACAATAGGTAAGTTTGCATGATCTTCTTTTATATGTCGGGGGGGGGGGGGGGGGGGGGGGGGGCGAAGTGGTCAATCCGTTTGCTTCGTGTTCAGACAGTTGGGGTTAGAAATCGAGCTGCAGTGGTTGATTGATGATTGCCATTTTTTAGAAGATCCTTGGGTTCATTGCTGGAGAGGTCGTGCTTTGTGCGATGTTCTTGGCAGGCGGGATGCCATTTTGCAGAGAGTGACCGCGCCCTGTAGAAAAACCCGCTGCGATAAAGTCGAGCCCTCACCTTTTATGTCTAAAAATGGTGCATATAGGCCAGCTTATACAAGATGGAAACCTGTACACAAGACCAATTAAACTATATAAGAGTGGAGAAACACTGTACATGAACAATTGCATGTCTGTTTTGGGTTTTTTTTTCCTATGAAGGGGAGTGAAAGAAAAGGTAAGGTAGTGGAGAAACGGCGGGAACAAATTTATAATGATTCTTTGTTCTTCTTTTGTTGTCTCACTTTCTACCAGGTTGTAGTCCAGTGTCATCTCACTTTCTACTAGGTTGTAGTCCAGTGTCGTTTCACTTTCTACCAGGTTGTAGTCCAGTGTCATCTCACTTTCTACCGGGTTGTAGTCCAGTGTCATCTCACTTTCTACCGGGTTGTAGCCCAGTGTCATCTCACTTTCTACTGGGTTGTAGCCTAGTGTCGTCTCACTTTCTACCGGGTTGTAGTCCAGTGTCATCTCACTTTCTACCGGGTTGTAGTCCAGTGTCATCTCACTTTCTACCGGGTTGTAGCCCAGTGTCGTCTCACTTTCTATCGGGTTGTAGCCCAGTGTCGGCTCACTTTCTACCGGGTTGTAGCCCAGTGTCGGCTCACTTTCTCCCGGGTTGTAGCCTAGTGTCGTCTCACTTTCTACCAGGTTGTAGTCCAGTGTCATCTCACTTTCTACCAGGTTGTAGTCCAGTGTCGTTTCACTTTCTACCAGGTTGTAGTCCAGTGTCATCTCACTTTCTACCGGGTTGTAGTCCAGTGTCATCTCACTTTCTACCAGGTTGTAGTCCAGTGTCATCTCACTTTCTACCAGGTTGTAGTCCAGTGTCATCTCACTTTCTACCGGGTTGTAGTCCAGTGTCATCTCACTTTCTGCCGGGTTGTAGCCCAGTGTCATCTCACTTTCTACTGGGTTGTAGCCTAGTGTCGTCTCACTTTCTACCGGGTTGTAGTCCAGTGTCATCTCACTTTCTACCGGGTTGTAGTCCAGTGTCATCTCACTTTCTACCGGGTTGTAGCCCAGTGTCGTCTCACTTTCTATCGGGTTGTAGCCCAGTGTCGGCTCACTTTCTACCGGGTTGTAGCCCAGTGTCGGCTCACTTTCTCCCGGGTTGTAGCCTAGTGTCGTCTCACTTTCTACCGGGTTGTAGCCCAGTGTCGGCTCACTTTCTACCGGGTTGTAGCCCAGTGTCGTCTCACTTTCTACTGGGTTGTAGCCTAGTGTCATCTCACTTTCTACCGGGTTGTAGCCCAGTGTTGTCTCACTTTCTCCCGGGTTGTAGCCCAGTGTCATCTCACTTTCTACCGGGTTGTAGCCCAGTGTTGTCTCACTTTCTCCCGGGTTGTAGCCCAGTGTCATCTCACTTTCTACCAGGTTGTAGTCCAGTGTCATCTCACTTTCTACCGGGTTGTAGCCCAGTGTCATCTCACTTTCTACCGGGTTGTAGCCCAGTGTCATCTCACTTTCTACCGGGTTGTAGCCCAGTGTCATCTCACTTTCTCCTGGGTTGTAGTCCAGTGTCATCTCACTTTCTACCAGGTTGTAGTCCAGTGTCATCTCACTTTCTACCAGGTTGTAGTCCAGTGTCGTTTCACTTTCTACCAGGTTGTAGTCCAGTGTCATCTCACTTTCTACCGGGTTGTAGTCCAGTGTCATCTCACTTTCTACCGGGTTGTAGCCCAGTGTCATCTCACTTTCTACTGGGTTGTAGCCTAGTGTCGTCTCACTTTCTACCGGGTTGTAGTCCAGTGTCATCTCACTTTCTACCGGATTGTAGTCCAGTGTCATCTCACTTTCTACCGGGTTGTAGCCCAGTGTCGTCTCACTTTCTATCGGGTTGTAGCCCAGTGTCGGCTCACTTTCTACCGGGTTGTAGCCCAGTGTCGGCTCACTTTCTCCCGGGTTGTAGCCTAGTGTCGTCTCACTTTCTACCAGGTTGTAGTCCAGTGTCATCTCACTTTCTACCAGGTTGTAGTCCAGTGTCGTTTCACTTTCTACCAGGTTGTAGTCCAGTGTCATCTCACTTTCTACCGGGTTGTAGTCCAGTGTCATCTCACTTTCTACCAGGTTGTAGTCCAGTGTCATCTCACTTTCTACCAGGTTGTAGTCCAGTGTCATCTCACTTTCTACCGGGTTGTAGTCCAGTGTCATCTCACTTTCTACCGGGTTGTAGCCCAGTGTCATCTCACTTTCTACTGGGTTGTAGCCTAGTGTCGTCTCACTTTCTACCGGGTTGTAGTCCAGTGTCATCTCACTTTCTACCGGGTTGTAGTCCAGTGTCATCTCACTTTCTACCGGGTTGTAGCCCAGTGTCGTCTCACTTTCTATCGGGTTGTAGCCCAGTGTCGGCTCACTTTCTACCGGGTTGTAGCCCAGTGTCGGCTCACTTTCTCCCGGGTTGTAGCCTAGTGTCGTCTCACTTTCTACCGGGTTGTAGCCCAGTGTCGGCTCACTTTCTCCCGGGTTGTAGCCCAGTGTCATCTCACTTTCTACCAGGTTGTAGTCCAGTGTCATCTCACTTTCTACCGGGTTGTAGCCCAGTGTCATCTCACTTTCTACCGGGTTGTAGCCCAGTGTCATCTCACTTTCTACCGGGTTGTAGCCCAGTGTCATCTCACTTTCTCCCGGGTTGTAGCCCAGTGTCATCTCACTTTCTACCAGGTTGTAGTCCAGTGTCGTTTCACTTTCTACCAGAATGTAGCCCAGTGTCGTTTCACTTTCTACCAGGTTGTAGCCCAGTGTCATCTCACTTTCTACCGGGTTGTAGTCCAGTGTCGTTTCACTTTCTACCGGGTTGTAGCCCAGTGTCATCTCACTTTCTACCGGGTTGTAGCCCAGTGTCATCTCACTTTCTCCCGGGTTGTAGCCCAGTGTCATCTCACTTTCTACCAGGTTGTAGTCCAGTGTCGTTTCACTTTCTACCGGGTTGTAGCCCAGTGTCATCTCACTTTCTCCCGGGTTGTAGCCCAGTGTCATCTCACTTTCTACCAGGTTGTAGTCCAGTGTCGTTTCACTTTCTACCAGGTTGTAGCCCAGTGTCATCTCACTTTCTACCGGGTTGTAGCCCAGTGTCATCTCACTTTCTACCGGGTTGTAGCCCAGTGTCATCTCACTTTCTACCGGGTTGTAGCCCAGTGTCATCTCACTTTCTACCGGGTTGTAGCCCAGTGTCATCTCACTTTCTACCGGGTTGTAGCCCAGTGTCATCTCACTTTCTCCCGGGTTGTAGCCCAGTGTCATCTCACTTTCTACCAGGTTGTAGTCCAGTGTCGTTTCACTTTCTACCAGGTTGTAGCCCAGTGTCGTTTCACTTTCTACCAGGTTGTAGCCCAGTGTCATCTCACTTTCTACCGGGTTGTAGTCCAGTGTCGTTTCACTTTCTACCGGGTTGTAGCCCAGTGTCATCTCACTTTCTACCGGGTTGTAGCCCAGTGTCATCTCACTTTCTCCCGGGTTGTAGCCCAGTGTCATCTCACTTTCTACCAGGTTGTAGTCCAGTGTCGTTTCACTTTCTACCAGGTTGTAGCCCAGTGTCGTTTCACTTTCTACCAGGTTGTAGCCCAGTGTCATCTCACTTTCTACCGGGTTGTAGTCCAGTGTCGTTTCACTTTCTACCGGGTTGTAGCCCAGTGTCATCTCACTTTCTACCGGGTTGTAGCCCAGTGTCATCTCACTTTCTCCCGGGTTGTAGCCCAGTGTCATCTCACTTTCTACCAGGTTGTAGTCCAGTGTCGTTTCACTTTCTACCGGGTTGTAGCCCAGTGTCATCTCACTTTCTCCCGGGTTGTAGCCCAGTGTCATCTCACTTTCTACCAGGTTGTAGTCCAGTGTCGTTTCACTTTCTACCAGGTTGTAGCCCAGTGTCATCTCACTTTCTACCGGGTTGTAGCCCAGTGTCATCTCACTTTCTACCGGGTTGTAGCCCAGTGTCATCTCACTTTCTACCGGGTTGTAGCCCAGTGTCATCTCACTTTCTACCGGGTTGTAGCCCAGTGTCATCTCACTTTCTACCGGGTTGTAGCCCAGTGTCATCTCACTTTCTCCCGGGTTGTAGCCCAGTGTCATCTCACTTTCTACCAGGTTGTAGTCCAGTGTCGTTTCACTTTCTACCAGGTTGTAGCCCAGTGTCGTTTCACTTTCTACCAGGTTGTAGCCCAGTGTCATCTCACTTTCTACCGGGTTGTAGTCCAGTGTCGTTTCACTTTCTACCGGGTTGTAGCCCAGTGTCATCTCACTTTCTACCGGGTTGTAGCCCAGTGTCATCTCACTTTCTCCCGGGTTGTAGCCCAGTGTCATCTCACTTTCTACCAGGTTGTAGTCCAGTGTCGTTTCACTTTCTACCGGGTTGTAGCCCAGTGTCATCTCACTTTCTCCCGGGTTGTAGCCCAGTGTCATCTCACTTTCTACCAGGTTGTAGTCCAGTGTCGTTTCACTTTCTACCAGGTTGTAGCCCAGTGTCATCTCACTTTCTACCGGGTTGTAGCCCAGTGTCATCTCACTTTCTACCGGGTTGTAGCCCAGTGTCATCTCACTTTCTACCGGGTTGTAGCCCAGTGTCATCTCACTTTCTACCGGGTTGTAGCCCAGTGTCATCTCACTTTCTACCGGGTTGTAGCCCAGTGTCATCTCACTTTCTCCCGGGTTGTAGCCCAGTGTCATCTCACTTTCTACCAGGTTGTAGTCCAGTGTCGTTTCACTTTCTACCAGGTTGTAGCCCAGTGTCGTTTCACTTTCTACCAGGTTGTAGCCCAGTGTCATCTCACTTTCTACCGGGTTGTAGTCCAGTGTCGTTTCACTTTCTACCGGGTTGTAGCCCAGTGTCATCTCACTTTCTACCGGGTTGTAGCCCAGTGTCATCTCACTTTCTCCCGGGTTGTAGCCCAGTGTCATCTCACTTTCTACCAGGTTGTAGTCCAGTGTCGTTTCACTTTCTACCGGGTTGTAGCCCAGTGTCATCTCACTTTCTCCCGGGTTGTAGCCCAGTGTCATCTCACTTTCTACCAGGTTGTAGTCCAGTGTCGTTTCACTTTCTACCAGGTTGTAGCCCAGTGTCATCTCACTTTCTACCGGGTTGTAGCCCAGTGTCATCTCACTTTCTACCGGGTTGTAGCCCAGTGTCATCTCACTTTCTACCGGGTTGTAGCCCAGTGTCATCTCACTTTCTACCGGGTTGTAGCCCAGTGTCATCTCACTTTCTACCGGGTTGTAGCCCAGTGTCATCTCACTTTCTCCCGGGTTGTAGCCCAGTGTCATCTCACTTTCTACCAGGTTGTAGTCCAGTGTCGTTTCACTTTCTACCAGGTTGTAGCCCAGTGTCGTTTCACTTTCTACCAGGTTGTAGCCCAGTGTCATCTCACTTTCTACCGGGTTGTAGTCCAGTGTCGTTTCACTTTCTACCGGGTTGTAGCCCAGTGTCATCTCACTTTCTACCGGGTTGTAGCCCAGTGTCATCTCACTTTCTCCCGGGTTGTAGCCCAGTGTCATCTCACTTTCTACCAGGTTGTAGTCCAGTGTCGTTTCACTTTCTACCGGGTTGTAGCCCAGTGTCATCTCACTTTCTCCCGGGTTGTAGCCCAGTGTCATCTCACTTTCTACCAGGTTGTAGTCCAGTGTCATTTCACTTTCTACCAGGTTGTAGCCCAGTGTCATCTCACTTTCTACCGGGTTGTAGCCCAGTGTCATCTCACTTTCTACCGGGTTGTAGCCCAGTGTCATCTCACTTTCTACCGGGTTGTAGCCCAGTGTCATCTCACTTTCTACCGGGTTGTAGCCCAGTGTCATAGTATGTGTCTTTTGCCTCTCTTGTGGCTCGAGTAACATTTCCCCATTTTACAACACGTCTCGTTTACACTGTCTATCCCCGCCTTCCCGATGTTCTCCTGTAGAGTCTACCCCCCCCTTCCCGATGTTCTCCTGTAGAGTCTATCCCACCCTTCCCGATGTTCTCCTGTAGAGTCTATCCCCCCCTTCCCGATGTTCTCCTGTAGAGTCTATCCCCCCCTTCCCGATGTTCTCCTGTAGAGTCTACCCCCCCCTTCCCGATGTTCTCCTGTAGAGTCTACCCCCCCCTTCCCGATGTTCTCCTGTAGAGTCTACCCCCCCCCCCCCCTTCCCGATGTTCTCCTGTAGAAGGTTGTATGAACAATATGGTCTGGTTGCATTCTCATAATGGGGTCAAACCAATTTAATTTGGGTTGCTCGATGTAATTAAGACAGGGAATTATTCCAACCTTCTCCGGAATATTCATATTTGTTATTCTGTCATTCCTGATGTTTTTAGTAACCTTTCATGAGCCCCGCATTTCGCAGATGGCTAACTTTCATTCCTAGGCCGTACTGAATGTCCATGTCTGGCACTGGTAGCACAGGGTTGGGATGACGATAATTATAATACACTTCTAAATAAATTATCACGAGACGATATAGCTGTTAGGTGCAGTGGTTGCTTCTCAAGAAATGAACAAAACCACAAAACAAAGGTCAGTTCGAATCCTGTAAGTTCTTAAGTGTTCTCTGGTCTCAAGGGAGATGAGATCTATGCCTGGTCCTATTGGAGATGAACAATAACCCTAGAGATCACATAATTTATGCGTACCATTTAAGGTCTGACACTGTGACGTGCACTTTCATTTAAGAGAGCAAATTTTATGCTATCACCAACCGCACTCTCTTGTCCTAAGCTACCTCAGTCCAGCGTTAAGATATGTCTTCGACACACTTTTGTCACCATACACTGCCAGCATTCTGCGATGAATGTCAACTGGTCAACATTCTTCAGCTGTTTGAAACTGAATCATCGCTCGTTGATCAACTCTGGACGGATTCTGTATCACACCCGCCATGTTTTGAACGATCTGCTGAGGAAACTATGAGTTCGTGGATAATGAAATTTTGCAAACTTGACGGTTACTATGAGCTGTTTACACCAGAAGTGACATCATCATGCGCATAGTACATATCTTCACTTGGCGCACTTAGGTCCGGTTTCATTTGAACACTCCTCGTAGAATAGCATTTCATTCTTATTAGTAAACAAAAAGTATATGAGTACGGCAAAGAAGTTTCACCTTGTTCTTATGAATAAAAAGTATTTTCTGTTTGAAGACTTCGGGTGTAAAGGGTTAACTAAACGTTTTTATACTGGTTTAGAAGTGTGCAGTCCATTAAATAAATCTCCAACTCGTTTAATCTTTGATTATTTTCAGTTTTCTTCTCATCAATAACTTAACTGAACATCTTTATACTGGTTTAGAAGACTTACAGAGTCTGTATACAACCAGTTTCTTGGAGGGTGGTTTTTACCGATGTGCGAGTCCGTCTTAATAGACTCAAAAACTAGAGCTAAGTAGACCCGCAGCAGTCAGGCGGCACCTATAGCTGCCCTCAACAAACCACCTGGGGAAAGGTACAAATAACTTCGGTAGATTTTTTACATGAATTTTGTCCGGGCAACGGCCGTTATGCCTACTCTTTTCGTTTTCGAGCTGCCAAGGAATTTTTAACGTACTCGACACTGAACACAGGAGTCCAATGTCACTGCTCAGAGATCAGAGGAATTTTTTTCCAGAAGATCCATCTGAAAAAAATCCTGATCTCCACCGTGATTCGAACACGTGACCTCCGGCACCCAATGCTGACACCTTACCTCGAGACCACTGAGTCCACCTTAATAATTCATCATTTAAAATATATTATATATAACTAATCCAATACTTATATCCATAATAATCTCCTACTAATAATCTCCAATACAATATCTTTAATCGAATAGATCTTTCTATCATTATTTATAATTCCTAATCTTTAACGTTTATCCAATCCATCTTTCTTTCATCATCTGAAACTTTTAACTTTTATCAAATCCATCTTTCTTTCATCATCTGAAACTTTTAACTTTTATCAAATCCATCTTTCTTTCATCATCTGAAACTTTTAACTTTTATCAAATCCATCTTTCTTTCATCATCTGAAACTTTTAACTTTTATCAAATCCATCTTTCTTTCATCATCTGAAACTTTTAACTTTTATCAAATCCATCTTTCTTTCATCATCTGAAACTTTTAACTTTTATCAAATCCATCTTTCTTTCATCATCTGAAACTTTTAACTTTTATCAAATCCATCTTTCTTTCATCATCTGAAACTTTTAACTTTTATCAAATCCATCTTTCTTTCATCATCTGAAACTTTTAACTTTTATCAAATCCATCTTTCTTTCATCATCTGAAACATATTATCTTTAACTTTATAATCCAATCCATCTTTTTTCATATCTCTAATTCATTATCTTTAACTTTATCCTTTCCATTTTTTTTCAGCATCTCAATTTCAAGAGGAACTTGACAACACCTGCCGCATGTGTCCAAATGTTGACCCAGTTCTGATGGACCTGGCTGCAGGCTTTAAAGATCTGGAGAAAATAATTAAAGACCACGACTTGGTCATTAGGTCAGTTGAATGATTAACATAAATGAGCCAATCATGTCCCCCCCTTTTCTTGAACATTTAAGCCCATGTTGGATATATATTAGTTGTCTGCCTTCATATGGTGGGGTGACTTGCATGCCAGGTTGATCATGAGAGCTATGTCCGCAGGTTTACTGTGGTCCTGGCAGGTTCGACCAAGCCAAACAGGTTGCCAGGGGAAGAGGTTAGACATAAGGTGTATACAGACTGACAAAGCACTACTGCGGAGGGTGTTCAGAGACATGAGGTATCAAGAATAAATGTGGCTATTCATAGACGATCGCTCCGCAAGTCAGCAGCTCACATCAACCCTTCTTCAACCTCGCTGCAAGGAGTTGTCTGATTTCTCTGCACAAAGTGCAACAGACAATTCAAGGCACCGATTGGCTTGTTTAGCCATTTTTTAAACTCATGCGGACATTGAATGCTGACAAAGTGGTCCTTATCGATTACGTTGGAGGAACAACATCCATCCCCCTAGTGGTCCTTATTGATTACGTTGGAGGAACAACACCCATCCCCCTAGTGGTCCTTATCGATTACGTTGGAGGAACAACACCGATCCCCCTAGTGGTCCTTATCGATTACGTTGGAGGAACAACACCGATCCCCCTAGTGGTCCTTATCGATTACGTTGGAGGAACAACACCCATCCCCCTAGTGGTCCTTATCGATTATGTTTTAGGAACAACACCCATCCCCCAGTTTGGGCTAACAAGTCATTCTCAGGAAAACATTACAGAAACCACAAAAGGTAGATCTGCTGGTCTGACTCTTGGGGACTCCTGACGATTGAAGTCCATCTCTCAACCTGATGAAAGTCAGGTCTCATCCTGTTCACTCCTTCATTTCAATGTTGTTTCTTCCTACTGTGTGTTCACTTAATTGGCAAACTGCAGACTCACAAATTCCTGGCCACTTTCTGGGAAATGGCTGCCAACTCAAATCTTATTATATAGTTGTCATATGCATTGTTTTTGTAATGATTTGTTAGTTAATTTCATTAGGCTTTTTGGTGTTGTTTCATTTTTTGTAAGTAATATATAATGCAGCACATTGAATGAGTTGACATTAGTGATAACTAATAGCTGGGTGCTTGCATCAGGGTCAGCCAACCAGAACTGACCAAGACCCTTTTCAATCTTCAAAGAACGAGCCTGGAAATAGGCTGCCCTAATGGCTAAGAGAATATGAATTGTAGCAGAGAAAGCAAACATGGTAATTTAAAATCCAGCTGGAATTGGATATGTCCGGCCAAAGAGAGCAGATATCACAGCCTCGCTGTAAACAATGTCACGACATCCTTATCAGGATGAACGCTGAAGAATTGTTCTTTGTTCCTAATGCGGGCATCCTAACATGGGTCTTGTGGCCCTCCTAACATAGGCCTTGTGGCCCTCCTAGCATGGGCCTTGTGGCCCTCCTAACATGGGCCTTGTGGCCCTAACATGGACCTTGTGGCCCTCCTAACATGGGCCTTGTGGCCCTCCTAACATGGGCCTTGTGGCCCTAACATGGACCTTGTGGCCATCCTAACATGGGCCTTGTGGCCCTCCTAATATGGGCCTTGTGGCCCTCCTAACATGGGCCTTGTGGTCCGCCTAACATGGGTCTTGTGGCCCTCCTAACGTGGGCTCCGTCTTGTTTCTGTCCCTGTGCGTTCATCTGACCATTACCTACAAATGTTTCTGTCATCTATTTATCGTCCGCACCACTTTGTTTCGATTTATCTATTTTTTTTAAATGGAGCAAATGTAGAAAACTATTAATGAACATGTTCTATAACGTTGCATTGATTTTGCCAGATGCTAATTTCTGTCAACTGTTGTTGTTGCCAGCTTGCTTCCTTACACCTTCCACCCGGATGTGGCACGGCTGTGCATACAATACCGAAAGCATATGGTTACGGCCAGCTACATCAGTCCAGCCATGCGAGACCTGCACAGCGCGTAAGTTAAGTAAATTAGACAGTTTTCCCGAAAACATCCCTGATCTACTATAGATTGTCCCGTCTTTAGAGGTCAATCAGAAAGTCTATTACTAAATTAGGGGTGCTTTGTTGATAATCAGAAACCTCTATTATTGGATTGTGTGGGGTTTAGAGGGCAATCAGAAACCTCTATTTTTTGGATTGTGTAGGCAATCATAAAGTCTCTATTATTGGATTGTGTGGGTTTAGTGGGCAATCATAAAGTCTCTATTATTGGATTGTGTGGGTTTAGTGGGCAATCATAAAGTCTCTATTATTGGATTGTGTGGGTTTAGTGGGCAATCATAAAGTATCTATTATTGGATTGTGTGGGTTTAGTGGGCAATCATAAAGTATCTATTATTGGATTGTGTGGGTTTAGTGGGCAATCATAAAGTATCTATTATTGGATTGTGTGGGTTTAGTGGGCAATCATAAAGTATCTATTATTGGATTGTGTGGGTTTAAAAGACCATCAGAAATGACTATTATGAAAGCCGCTAGTTGAAAACTTTGCAAAAAAAGTTGTATAGCTTTCATTATCTCTTTCTTTAGATAAATATGTCAACCTTATCATGGATAAGGTTCGGTTACTGTCAGGATCTTATGGATAAGGTTTAGTTACTGTCAGGATCTTATGGATAAGGTTTAGTTACTGTCAGGATCTTATGGATAAGGTTCAGTTACTGTCAGGATCTTATCATGGATAAGGTTCAGTTACTGTCAGGATCTTATGGATAAGGTTTAGTTACTGTCAGGATCTTACCATGGATAAGGTTCAGTTACTGTCAGGATCTTATGGATAAGGTTTAGTTACTGTCAGGATCTTATGGATAAGGTTTAGTTACTGTCAGGATCTTATCATGGATAAGGTTTAGTTACTGTCAGGATCTTACCATGGATAAGGTTCAGTAGAACAGAGCTTTCGAAAATATGCATACATGAGGATGATGTAGACTTGGTTTATTCCCTTGAAGTAAACCATAGACTCACCTATACAGCTGGCCCCTTACGGGAGATGCCTGTTGGCGTATTCCCTTGAAGTAAACCATAGACTCACCTATACAGCTGGCCCCTTATGGGAGATGCCTGTTGGCGTATTCCCTTGAAGTAAACCATAGACTCACCTATACAGCTGGCCCCTTACGGGAGATGCCTTGTGGCGTATTCCCTTGAAGTAAACCATAGACTCCCCTATACAGCTGGCCCCTTACGGGAGATGCCTGTTGGCGTATTCCCTTGAAGTAAACCATAGACTCACCTATACAGCTGGCCCCTTACGGGAGATGCCTGTTGGCGTATTCCCTTGAAGTAAACCATAGACTCACCTATACAGCTGGCCCATTACGGGAGATGCCTGTTGGCGTATTCCCTTGAAGTAAACCATAGGCTCACCAATACAGCTGGCCCCTTACGGGAGATGCCTGTTGGCGTATTCCCTTGAAGTAAACCATAGACTCATCTATACAGCTGGCCCCTTACGGGAGATGCCTGTTGGCGTATTCCTTCCAAGCAAAACTTGGACTTGAACAACAAACATAAACTGAAAAGAGTGGCGTAAAACTGGAGAGCACTGGTTTCTGCGTGATGTTTGCAGCTTAAAGAACATTGACAGATAGAGAATTCTGTTTTCTTTCAGAGCTAAAGACGCAGATATAACAATTATGAATTCTGTTTTCTTTCAGAGCTAAAGACGCAGATATAACAATTATGAATTCTGTTTTCTTTCAGAGCTAAAGACGCAAATATAACAATTATGAATTCTTTTTTCTTTCAGAGCTAAAGACGCAGATATAACAATTATGAACGAAGTCGGGGTAGACCCAGGAATAGATCACATGCTGGCAATAGAATGCTTTGACGAGGTGCACAAAGCTGGTGGAAAGGTATTTAACTCTAAACAAGACCAATATCTCTTATATCAATGAATTAATCAAAACCTTTCATCTCCTGACAGAGTACAGGGCTTCAACAAATACATGTGAAGTCCTCCTGCCCTGTGCCATCCATTTCAGCTCTGTCTGTGTCTCTTTGCTCTTTTATTTATGTTTGTCTCGAGCTCTTTTCATCATGTGTGTCTTAGGCCTTCTGTTCACTTCATGTTCCACTGTTATCCAGTTCTGTCCAACAGTTCCACATTAGTGATTCTATCATACCATTTCAATCTCTCTATTCTGTCTGGTTCTGTCCAACAGTTCCACATTAGTGATTCTATCATACCATTTCAATCTCTCTATTCTGTCTGGTTCTGTCCAACAGTTCCACATTAGTGATCCTATCATACCATTTCAATCTCTCTATTCTGTCTGGTTCTGTCCAACAGTTCCACATTAGTGATCCTATCATACCATTTCAATCTCTCTGTTCTGTCTGGTTCTGTCCGACAGTTCCACATTAGTGATCCTATCATACCATTTCAATCTCTCTATTCTGTCTGGTTCTGTCCAACAGTTCCACATTAGTGATCCTATCATACCATTTCAATCTCTCTATTCTGTCTGGTTCTGTCCAACAGTTCCACATTAGTGATCCTATCATACCATTTCAATCTCTCTATTCTGTCTGGTTCTGTCCAACAGTTCCACATTAGTGATCCTATCATACCATTTCAATCTCTCTATTCTGTCTGGTTCTGTCCAACAGTTCCACATTAGTGATCCTATCATACCATTTCAATCTCTCTATTCTGTCTGGTTCTGTCCAACAGTTCCACATTAGTGATCCTATCATACCATTTCAATCTCTCTATTCTGTCTGGTTCTGTCCAACAGTTCCACATTAGTGATCCTATCATACCATTTCAATCTCTCTATTCTGTCTGGTTCTGTCCAACAGTTCCACATTAGTGATCCTATCACACCATTTCAATCTCTCTATTCTGTGCTATAACGCATCTTGTTAGCTTGTTCAGGCAATTCATCTAGGATAGGGGGAATTCTGATTTTAAACCACAAGTGCCAGGGAATGCTGGTTAGTCCATGGATGCTGAGAGTATCATCGGATGTTTCAAGTAACTTGCACCTGCGGACAACAACTCCACTGCCATGTGAAAACGTCGGGAGAGTGTAGAGCTGTGGGAATAAACCCAGACAGAAAATTCGGCGTGGTTGCACTTAAGGCGGATGGTTTCAAGATTGCAAACTCCTTCCGACAGCTCTTGCAGTTAAGCTGGTGCCAAATTATCATGTTTTGCATTCCTTTGGATTAGACCAGTGAGGCCGAGATCCTGCAATTTGTGCAGCTCAGAAACTTCATATTCAGCGCCTAGGCCTGTGCCCTGGAGTGTCACTCGTGGATCGGCCTTTACAGTCGTAGCAGACAGTATTAAAATACAGGAGACAGAGCTGGACAAAACTTACAGGATGCATGGTCTACAGAGACTGGTCTAGACAAAACTTACAGGGGGCATGGTTTACAGAGACTGGTCTAGACAAACTTTACAGGGGGCCACGGGCATGGTCTACAGAGACTGGGCTAGACAAAACTTACAGGGGGCATGGTTTACAGAGACTGGTCTAGACAAACTTTACAAGGGGCCACGGGCATGGTCTACAGAGACTGGTCTAGAATAAACTTACAGGGGGCATGGTTTACAGAGACTGGTCTAGACAAACTTTACAGGGGGCCACGGGCATGGTCTACAGAGACTGGGCTAGACAAAACTTACAGGGGGCATGTGCATGGTCTACAGAGACAGAACTGGACAAAACTTACAGGGGGCATGGTCTACAGAGACAGAACTGGACAAAACTTACAGGGGGCATGGTCTACAGAGACAGAACTGGACAAAACTTACAGGGGCATGGTCTACAGAGACAGAACTGGACAAACTTACAGGGGCATGGTCTACAGAGACAGAACTAGACAAAACTTATAGTGGGCCACGCACATGATCTACAGAGACTGAACTAGACAAAACTTACAGTGGGCCACGGGCATGGTCTACAGAGACTGAACTAGACAAAACATACAGTGGGCCACGAGCATGGTCTACAGAGACTGGTCTAGACAAAACTTATAGTGGGCCATGCACATGGTCTACAGAGACTGAACTAGCCAAAATTTACAGTGGGCCATGGACATGGTCTACAGAGACTGAGCCGCCTATGACGATGATGATTCTGTGCAGACACCCATTTATGGAAGTCAGTATCTTGTTTGTTCTCCATGTTTCACAGTCATACAATAGAACAGACTTTACACTGAAGTTGAAGATTTTTGTGTTGGGCTTAAAGTCTGTTGATTTCCATACATTCCCACATACCATGAAAGCTCACACTTTGTATTGTGATATTGCTAGTTACTGATTGCAGTTCTTCAGCACAGCCGTGTGCATTGTTTTCTCTCTGCCTGCTAGTAATTATACATTGTTATCCGTCAGGTGACATCTTATGTTTCTTACTGCGGTGGACTACCAGCTCCAGAACATTCTGCATCCCCCCTCCATTACAAATTCAGGTAATGAGCGGCCCGAATCTTTATGTTAATAAGTACACTCACATTTTTTTCATCCAAATATTTAGCTGTTCAATATGCTACGTTAAACTATAATTTCAGCAGTTCAACATACTATGTAAGCTACAAATTCAGTTGTTCAGCATGCTACGTAAACTACAAGTTCAGTTGTTCAACATACTATGTAAAACTAAAAATTCAGATATTTCAACAGACTACATCCAATTACAAATTCAGGTATTTCAACAGACTACATTCAACTGCAAATTCAGGTATTTCAACAGACTACATTAACAATTCAGGTAATTCAACAGACTACATTGAAAATTCAGGTATTTCAACAGACTACATTAAACTACAAATTCAGGTATTTCAACAGACACTACAAATTCAGGTATTTCAAGAGCCTACATTGAACTGCAAATTCAAGTATTTTAACAGACTGCATTAAATTACAAATTCAGATATTTCAAGAGAGTGCATTCAGCTACAAATTCAGGTATTTCAACAGACATTAAATTACTAATTAAGGTATTTCAACAGATTACATTAAACTACACATTCAGCTATTTCAACAGACATTAAATGACTAATTCAGGTATTTCAACAGATTACATTAAACTACAAATTCAGGTATTTCAAGACATTAAATTACTAATTTAGGTATTTCAACAGATTACATTAAACTACAAATTCAGGCATTTCAATAGAAACTTCAAATTTAGGTATTTCAACAGACTACATTAAACTATAAATTCAGGTATTTCAACATAAATCACAAATTCAGGTATTTTAACAGATACTACAAATTCAGGTATTTCCTCAGACATACTACATATTCAGGTTTTTCATCAGATGTACTACATATTCAGGTATTTCATCAGACATACTACATATTCAGGTATTTCATCAGACATACTACATATTCAGGTATTTCATCAGACATACTACATATTCAGGTATTTCAATGGTAGTGGTGCTGTAACAGTTCCCGCCGGAGCAAGGGGAGTTTAGGATGCCTGAACATGTTAAAGCTTAAAGCTACCTGAATGCATGTCAAGGTCACTCACCGTCTCAGCAAAGGAGAACAGAGTTGAGTTAAGGAATGTGGACAGGTAGAAACTGACCACTGGCCTTCCGATTTTGGTAGGGGGAGATTGATTGACAGACGAAATTGGCAGCGGGGCTTGCTGCGAGAGAATGAGTGACAGGTGTGCAAAGTGTTTCGTTCCAATTGGGATTGAAAATGACCATACCTGAGATTGATTGGTCAAGCTCTGGCCTTGCTTGAGGATATATAACTCGAGACAAAGTTTAGCTCGAGAGGCTAGAGGGAGGAGGCTGGAGAGAGAGAGGCTGTATGGAGGAGAGAGAGACTGAATGTAGATAGCATGTTTAACTCACCGACTTAGATAGAGGAGCGATTGATAGACGGTTGGACGAATGTTTAGTGATAGAACAGGATCGCTCAAATAGGTGTGTGAGTTTTGCATTAATAGATAATCTGAACGTGTGTTTGTAAGCAAGGACACATTGTGAACGAGTATGTCGAGATCGCCCGCCTGAGGGGATTTCAGTGAGGAAGAGTATTTGATAAGGTGTGTTGAAGACGCAGTTAAGGCGATGTGTGTGTGATGTCATTGCAAGGCAATAGAACTGGGTTTTTAGATAGTTGGGAATTCCATCAATAGCTAATGCTTACAATTCCCGTTTTAGTAGAATGTTAAGTTAAGATATGTATTATATTGTGTTTGTAATTTCTCTACTCATTTCTATGATATGAGTATGATATAATAAATATGCCACCTGCTGTTTGATATGTCATTTACTGAGTATGGTCATGATGATGTGGATGAGTGTGAGAATGTTCTAAGTTCGATCACGGCTAGCAGAGGGTCTGCTACAGTGCCCTGAGGTGTGCACATGTTTGCCATTGTAAGTTTTGTCATCATGATAGGATACAGATGATGGTGTTGTTGTTCTTGTTTCAGCTGGTTCCCAAAGGGTGTTCTCATGGGCATCATGTCTTCAGCAAGATATCTCAAAAATGGACAGGTAATTCAGGGGGGTACTTTTTGATATCTCTTTTCTTTTTTAAAAAGAAAAATTACGTAATTGCGATTAGGTTAAATTGGGCTAAAAATAAATTGAGACTTTAAGAGTTTCAAATACAGGATAGGTAATGTTATGGGAGAATATTGCTGCTGGTTGTTGTGCCTGGGGTAGCAAAATCTTTGCTGGCACGTTGCACATGGAGTAGACATGAATCATGGGAGCTGGAAGGAGACGGGTGACACGAAAGGCAAGAGACGAGTTGCCTCCGTCTGACAGTTTTTCTCTGCCTTCAGTGTGACAGAAGCTTTGGGGCTCCGATTGACTTGATCAGACATTTACGAACATACTCTAGGAATGACAGGTGATAATGTGGTGCTCTGGAGATGATGGACAAACAGTACGTAATATTAGGGATATCCTCAACTGTCCAGGGATGTTTGTACAACTACAGTGACTAGTCTGCAGGGATATCCTCAACTGTCCGGGGATGTTTCTACAACTACAGTGACTAGTCTGCAGGGATATCCTCAACTGTCCGGGGATGTTTGTACAACTACAGTGACTAGTCTGCAGGGATATCCTCAACTGTCCGGGGATGTTTGTACAACTACAGTGACTAGTCTGCAGGGATATCCTCAACTGTCCGGGGATGTTTGTACAACTACAGTGACTAGTCTGCAGGGATATCCTCAACTGTCCGGGGATGTTTGTACAACTACAGTGACTAGTCTGCAGGGATATCCTCAACTGTCCGGGGATGTTTCTACAACTACAGTGACTAGTCTGGTACAAGGATGGACAGCTGCGACTCCTCATGATCCCTCAAAGTGTGTACTAGAAATACATCAAGTCTTCATTTCTTTCAGATTGTTGACGTGGCTGGGAATGGAGGTCTCTTGGATGCTGTGGAGGATTTGAACTTCCTTCCAGGACTCAACATTGAAGGATTTCCCAATCGAGACTCCACGGTCTATGCCAAAGCGTATGGTATTGAATCAGCCAATACTATCCTTCGAGGTACTATAAGATACAAGGTCAGTTTTTGTGTGTGAATGAAATACAGGATGAGTAATAATACTTTCTTTCTTTTTTCCAATAGCAGCACAGGGACATCACTATATTTTAACTCAACTTCTTTATGCTGGTTTAGAAGACTCTACAGAATCTGTATACAACCAGTTTCTCGGAGGGTGGTTTCTACCAATGTCCATCTTAATAGACTCAAACACTAGAGCTAAGTAGACCAGCTGCCAGTTAGGCACCATCTGTAGCAGCTCTTAACAAACCACATGGTGAAAGGTACAAGAAACTTGGGTAGATTTTTTACTTGAATTTTGTCCGGGCAGCGGCTGTTAAACCTACTCTTTTGGATTTCCAACTACCAAGGAACATTTAATGAGCTCAACACTGAACACGGAAGTCCGATCTCACTACTCGAAGATCAGAGGAATTTTTATCAGAAGATCGACGTGAAAAAAATCCTGGTCACTGTGATTTGAATATGCTACCTCCGGCACCCAAGGCGGACATATTACCTCGTCCACTGAGTCCCCTCTTACCTTCCTCCTTACAGGAAGCTTGTAACAAAGTATTTATGTCATCTTGTTGTGGTAGTTTCTTTAACACCTTATTTTACATGATGAGGTTGCCAGCCCCATATTCATCCTCTTCAGTCAGTCTAACCAAAGAAGAGGACATTGATCCTATATTTGTCCATATTTTTAGTAAAAGTTGTCCTAAATGTATTCATATGTTTGCTAGTAGACTAAATGTATTCGTATGTTTACTGCTAGACGTTTAGAAATATTTTTCATTTCAAGTAGAATTTCCATGTACATCGTGGGTTCATTGCAAGAAATGTACGGCTATTTTTCATATTTGGATCATATTTTGGGGGGCATTTTCCAACTTTAGTCAAATGTTGATGTTGTGAAAACTATTGCACCAAATGACGTGAAACCTTTGGAACATCTTCCTATGTGGATCCCGTTCATAGGGAGATCATTGCTCTATTCATGTAGCGGCATGAAGCTAATAATAAACTGGTAGCACACAAAACGGCAACATTTTCAAATAACAAAAACTTATGCAATTATAATCTCTCTCGCACGAATGTTTGTCTATCTGTAATCCTGGTAATCTTTTGTTCAATCGTTCTCAAACTCCTGCTACCAAGCCTTCAAAGGGCTTTGCAAGTAGCAGGATATTGTTCAAATAATGGAATGCGTTGTCGTAGTTTACAGCTGGGCTTAAATATTTGCACCTTTCAGTCTGGCACATCCGACTTCAGCAGGTATTTTCGGTGACCGGGTTAGCCTTCCCTCTTCAATCCCTTCTCCTTAACCAGTCTGCTCTGTTGTAGCCTGTTATCCAGGATCGCTGTGTGGCGGTAGAGAAGGGTCTTGGCAGCTCTGGTTCATTGGTCCTGACGCTAGCAGACAGCTTTGGGTCGCTGATAGCTGCATCTCATCCACTTTATGGCATTCTCCGTTATGGGCTGCCTTATTTTGTAAAATTGTTAGCATTTGGTGTCTTTTTTTTTTACTTCAAATTTGTCTTTAATAATCTGTGAACATAATAATCTGATAATACGTCACTTCATGTTTTTTGTTTTTTTTTGGGGGGGGGAACTCTCCAGGGTTTTGCAAGAGCAGTTCAGGGCCTCGTTGCAATGGGTCTTTTTGAAACAGAACAGCATTCACAGCTTCACCCAAAAGGACCAGAAATAACCTGGGTAAGTTAATCACCAAAATAATCGTTGTTGTAATCATAACTTCGCTACTCACAGATTAAGGATTTGTGCATAAAATGATAGGAATACACAAAACAACAGAACAACTAACTCTTCCATTTTTGTTTTGGCTTCATTTTGGCACAATATTTCCTCCACTGCCCAACAACTACTGAAAAAGGAAAACAGTGACTCTGATGCCATATTGTCCTGGGGTATTGAAATGGCTGGCAGCAGGAGATCTGAGTTATTGAAAATGCCATTGAGGTGTTGGTGAAAGCGGGCATTGGGTCTTAGGATAGTCTCCTTGATGTATTCCATGTTGCATCATCATTATCAAAAGTCATCTCCGCAACGGAGGTTAGCGGTAAGGAATCACCAGCGGTCTTACGCCAGACTGGAACATACAGTCAAACTGTATCCCGACCACATCCCAATGTTGTCTGTCCATCTGTATCTCTGCTGCACTTTGGCTCTCCTGCCCTCTACTCATGTTTACTCCTGCCCTCTACTCTTGCCCTCTACTCCTGCCCTCTACTCCTGCCCTCTATTCTTGCCCTCTACTCTTGCCCTCCACTCCTGCCCTCTACTCTTGCCCTCCACTCCTGCCACCCAAAACAACATTCAGCAGACTGTCATGCTGCTAAAAATGACCAAAATATTGTATTTTTCTGCCTTTCCTTTCCTCCAGAAGTGTTTTTTTTTTGGCGTTCGCCTTAATCTATTCCCCAAGGCAGTTTGCGTTACGCTGTAGTATTTATTTTGTACCTGTCGGCCTAGTGCATCCGACTTCAGCGTGCATTTTATGTAAGGGTCTGCTTCCTCCTGCATTTTCTAAGGGTTTGCTTCCCCGGGGTAACGGCCGGTGCTGTGATGAGGATCGAACCCAGCACCTTCTGGTTGTGAGCCATGTCACTTAACCACTAGGCCACGCCATCCCCTCAGAAGTGTCTGTTCCACCTGGAGTTATTCCAGAACCTCATTATTGGTTTTCCTATCTTTATAAAAACTCGTCCAAGTCTTCTGAATACCCACATTCCAAAGACCTCTGTTAACTTGTCCATTTTCCTTGTAGGGTCAAGGTTTCTACTCTTTACAATAAAACTGAATTCACACAATGATTCTTATTGTTAAGTTCTGAGATGCCTGCTCGGACAGAAGTGCCTGCTCGGACAGAAGTGCCTGCTCGGACAGAAGTGCATCTCTCATGCTCTTAAATGTATATTTCACACTTTCCATCAGCTGTTGCAAATCATAATGTAGATTAGGGTGCATGACTTGCAGGTGGTGCCCTCTTTAATCTCAAAAACTGATTATGTGAAGGACACAGAACGTGTCTGAATAACATAGGAGCATGTAACGTGTCCAGCTCGGACACTGGTTTGAGCTTGAGCATTGTTTGAACTTCCTTATAGAATGTCTTGTTGTTGTTGTTTCGAATGTCCATAATGACTAGGCTACTCTTATGTGCGCCCTGAAACGGGCGTTAAGTGACGGGTTGCACTAGCTTTCCTCACATCTCAAGTGTGCTGATGAAGGTGGACCGTAGTCCTACATTCGGTTGTGCTATGATTGGCCTCATCTGCGTGTCGCTCACTACTACGAAGATCACGTTGAACCTCACTTTGTCAACCAGACTGTTGTCCTTGACAACAGCCCGTTTCCAGGATGACTGAGGAGGTCAGGTGAGGGTCTTGGCCAGTATATTTCTCCTGGCCCTGGCTAACATTCTCTGATCAGTGTGTTTTGCCTGACCAGACGTTAGCCTCATCGTTCCCTGGAATGTCTTAAACATAATGGTTTGACATTCCATAGATTTGCATACATTTCCCAAATTTGCATACATTCCCCAAGTTTGCTACATTCCCTGATTATTCCTATCATTTCCTCTCTTCCTTATTTTTAAACTTCCATTTCTCGTTCTTGATATCTATTTCCCTTTCCTTTTTCTGAATTTTTGTCTAAATGTAAGTTTTTCCCTCTTCCTTATTTGTGTCTCTTGAGATTTTTTTCTTCTTCATTTGTTCTCAATCTCCCACTACCAAACCCCGAAGGGTAAGTAGCGGAATGTAGTCCAGAGAACGGAATGCGTTGTGTCGTAGTTTACAGCTTGGCTGCGATATTTGCACCTTGCATTCCAACACATCCGACTTCAGCAAGCATTTTTTGAGTACCGGGTTAGCATTCCCTCTTCGATCCCTTCTCCTTAGCCAGTCTGCCCTGCTGCAGCCTGTTATCCAGGGGCACCGCGTGGAGGTGTAGAAGGGTCTTGGCAGCTCTGGTTCACTGACCCTGACGCTAGCAGTCAGCTATTGGTCGCTGACCACTGCAGCTCATGCGCTGCTCAGCATCTTGATCCCGGTCTATAGATATGATTTTGTTGTGTGTAGAGAAATATATGAATAATGAGCTTGTTGGTGTTAACTGTTTTGTGAGTGTTAGTATCTGAGATACAAGAAGGTAAAAATGTTGAAAACAACAAAACATTTAGACACCTGTTTCTCAGGGTTCCAGGTACTCTGGACAATTGTTGAAACTGCCACAGAGGACAGACAGATAATGGCCTCTCACAAGATTGGCGTATCTGTCTGTCTCCATTGCAAACGTATTTATTACATCGTCTGTTTCCACTACAAACGTATTTATTACATTATCTGTCTCCATTGCAAACGTATTTATTACATCGTCTGTTTCCACTACAAACGTATTTATTACATTATCTGTCTCCATTGCAAACGTATTTATTACATCGTCTGTCTCCACTGTTTTTGTCCTGGTGTGATCACTGAACTGTTACCCGTTTTTGTCCTAGTGTGATCACTGAACCATACCTGTGTTTCTGTCCTGGTGTGATCACTGAACCGTTACCTGTTTTTTGTCCTGGTGTGATCACTGAACCGTTACCTGTTTTTGTCCTGGTGTGATCACTGAACCGTTACCTGTTTTTGTCCTGGTGTGATCACTGAACCGTTACCTGTTTTTGTCCTGGTGTGATCACTGAACTGTTACCTGTTTATTTCCTGGTGTGATCACTGAACCGTTACCTGTTTTTGTCCTGGTGTGATCACTGAACCGTTACCTGTTTTTGTCCTGGTGTGATCACTGAACCGTTACCTGTTTTTGTCCTGGTGTGATCACTGAACTGTTACCTGTTTATTTCCTGGTGTGATCACTGAACCGTTACCTTTTTTTGTCCTGGTGTGATCACTGAACCTGTTTCTGTCCTGGTGTAATCACTGAACCGTTACCTGTTTTTGTCCTGGTGTGATCACTGAACCGTTACCTGTTTTTGTCTTGGTGTGATCACTGAACCGTTACTTGTTTTTTTCCAGGTGTGATCACTGAACCGTTACCTGTTTTTGTCCTGGTGTGATCACTGAACCTGTTTCTGTCCTGGTGTGATCACTGAACCATTACCTGTTTCTGTCCTGGTGTGATCACTGAACCGTTACCTGTTTCTGTCCTGGTGTGATCACTGAACCGTTACCTGTTTCTGTCCTGGTGTGATCACTGAACCTGTTTCTGTCCTGGTGTGATCACTGAACCGTTACCTGTTTCTGTCCTGGTGTGATCACTGAACTGTTACCCATATTTTATCGATGATAGTCAAAGTTGGTAACCTGGGTCTAACACTCCGAGATGTAATGAGCAGCTTCCAATGATATTGTGTCATCCACAGAAAGAATTTATGTGCAGCAAGTTTGACAAATCTAGCGATCTTCTGGAGGACACACTCAAAGATCTCGTTCTAAAAGCACTGGAGGGGGACGAATTCAAGCTTGATTGTATTGTAAGGTGAAGGATACTTGTATGTAAACGCTTGTTAGTCTAAGAGACTTGTATGTAAACTCTATTGTTAGTCCAAGAGACTTGTATGTAAACTCTTGTTAGTCAAGAGACTTGTATGTAAACTCTATTGTTAGTCCAAGAGACTTGTAAACTCTATTGTTAGTCCAATAGACTTGTATGTAAACTCTATTGTTAGTCCAAGAGACTTGTATGTAAACTCTATTGTTAGTTCTTCTTCTTCTTCTTCATCGTACGCTGTTTACAGCGATATTTACGTTGCACTGTTTTATTTTGTTAAGCCTGTGGCTCAGTGCATCCGATTTCAACAGGCGTTTCTGTAGGGATGCCCTCCTTAGCCTTTGGCTGTCCCCAGCCTATCTGCAAGGCAGCAGTTGTTTTTGGTCAGAGTTGTCTCTCTTAGGAAGTTGTCTTGCAGGACTATCGAGTCTTCCCTACTCGTGTTTATAGGGTTTGGCAATGATATGATGGACTATGTACTAGTTTGTACTATCCCGGAAGAGAGGCAGTCCAGTGTGACTGTGTCCCAGGATCGTCACGTCCTGCCAGAAACGTAGCATATGCATGTGAGTGAGGTATCTCTTTGCTCCTTTTATTTTCTCGGCTCATCTGCAGTGATGGTACGCCTAGCATTCCCCGCCACCCGGGAGGTTGTCACAATAGGGCAGGAGGTGCAATGTCCGCTGGACTGCATCTCTTCTGCATCCATTGGGATGACTGATAGCAGACAGAGGCAAAGAGCAAGGCAGGAGTGCATTTAACCAGGTGCATTTCTGCGGCTCGACCGGGCCGGGCTGAGACGCAAGCCCCAGCCATGTCGTAGCCTCCCATCACAGCGGTGCTGAGATTTATGGCGGGATTCTGGCTTAGAGGTGTTCGGCCGTTGTCCCTCAGATGGTAGCTTCGCACCATTGGCTTATCAGCCAAGCACGTGGACTAAATGTCAGCGACCTATGATTCCTCTCGAAATAGTGCATTTGACCAGGGGACAAGCCTGGTCATGGCACGGAGATGTTGTTCGCCTGGTGTGCGGACATATCTCATGGTCAAGGGCTGAGTCTCAGCAGTTCGCAGTGAGGTAGCTGATCTACTGCTTAAGACACCCCGACCGAGAACTAAGTCTTTTACTAGTGGTTTCATACCTCATCGCCGTATGGGGTGAGTATCGCGCAGCTTCCCGCCCGCTTTGATCGGCAGAGATCTCTTTCTGCGGCTCGACCAGGTCGGGCTAAGACGTGAGCCCCAGGTCCCAACCATATCGTAGCCTCCCATCACCGTGGTGCGGAGATTTAGGGCAGGATTCCGGCTTAGAGGCGTTCGGCCGTAATCCCTCACATGGTAGCCTCGCGCCATTGGCTTATGGGCCTAGTACGTGGTATTGTTAGTTCAAGAGACTTGTATGTAAACTCTATTGTTAGTCAAGAGACTTGTATGTAAACTCTATTGTTAGTCAAGAGACTTGTATGTAAACTATATTGTTAGTCCAAGAGACTTGTATGTAAACTCTTGTTAGTCAAGAGACTTGTATGTAAACTCTATTGTTAGTCCAAGAGACTTGTATGTAAACTCTATTGTTAGTCCAAGAGACTTGTATGTAAACTCTATTGTTAGTCAAAGAGACATCAAGTGTGTAGATAAATAGGTAATTGGCATGTTGTTTTTGCATTTTTGAGAGACCGCCTCTTTTTGATCTTCGTGCTGGTCACTTTAATTTTCAGTTACGTTAATTATTCGATTCTTGTATCCATGCAGGTTGGGTCTGATCAATGCAAACCTGATTGACAAACGTGGTACGCCCATTGACACCCTGTCTAACTATCTATCCAAGAGGCTGGCTTATGGCAAGTACTTCTGTTTTCTGTCTTATTGTTATTACTATTGTCAGTTGTTTTAATTAATCAGGAGTTAGTCTGCCAAAATGTGCATCCACAACCCTGCATAAGGCAAAACATAACACTCCAACAACGAAAATCGATTTAGTGGTGTTGGTGTTGGACAAGATGATCTGGACTTTGTTGATGACTTGGCTCTTCTTTCTCTCAACCAGATATATGACTTTGTTGATGACTTGGCTCTTCTGTCTCTCAACCAGATATATGACTTTGTTGATGACTTGGCTCTTCTGTCTCCCAACCAGATATATGACTTTGTTGATGACTTGGCTCTTCTTTCTCTCAACCAGATATATGACTTTGTTGATGACTTGGCTCTTCTGTCTCTCAACCACAACCAGATATATGTCTTTGCTGATGACTTGGCTCTTCTGTCTCTCAACCACAACCAGATATATGACTTTGTTGATGACTTGGCTCTTCTGTCTCTCAACCACAACCAGATATGTGACTTGGCTCTTCTGTCTCTCAACCACAACCAGATATGTGACTTGGCTCTTCTGTCTCTCAACCAGATATGGATTGTTGATGACTTAGCTCATGTGTCTCTCAACCAGATATATGATTTTGTTGATGACTTGGCTCTTCTGTCTCAACCACAACCAGATATGTGACTTTGTTGATGACTTGGCTCTTATGTCTCTCAACCAGATATATGACTTTGTTGATGACTTAGCTCATGTGCCTCTCAACCAGATATATGACTTTGTTGATGACTTGGCTCTTCTGTCTCTCAACCAGATATATGACTTTGTTGATGACTTGGCTCTTCTGTCTCTCAACCAGATATATGACTTTGTTGATGACTTGGCTCTTCTGTCTCTCAACCAGATATATGACTTTGTTGATGACTTGGCTCTTCTGTCTCTCAACCAGATATATGACTTTGTTGATGACTTGGCTCTTCAGTCTCTCAACCAGATATATGACTTTGTTGATGACTTGGCTCTTCTGTCTCTCAACCAGATATATGACTTTGTTGATGACTTGGCTCTTCTGTCTCTCAACCAGATATATGACTTTGTTGATGACTTGGCTTTTCTGTCTCTCAACCAGATATATGACTTTGTTGATGACTTGGCTCTTCTGTCTCTCAACCAGATATATGACTTTGTTGATGACTTGGCTCTTCTGTCTCTCAACCAGATATATGACTTTGTTGATGACTTGGCTCTTCTGTCTCTCAACCAGATATATGACTTTGTTGATGACTTGGCTCTTCTGTCTCTCAACCAGATATATGACTTTGTTGATGACTTAGCTCATGTGCCTCTCAACCAGATATATGACTTTGTTGATGACTTGGCTCTTCTGTCTCTCAACCAGATATATGACTTTGTTGATGACTTAGCTCATGTGCCTCTCAACCAGATATATGACTTTGTTGATGACTTGGCCCTTCTGTCTCACAACCAGATATATGACTTTGTTGATGACTTGGCTCTTCTTTCTCTCAACCAGATATATGACTTTGTTGATGACTTGGCTCTTCTGTCTCTCAACCACAACCAGATATATGTCTTTGCTGATGACTTGGCTCTTCTGTCTCTCAACCACAACCAGATATATGACTTTGTTGATGACTTGGCTCTTCTGTTTCACAACCAGATATATAACTTTGTTGATGACTTGGCTCTTCTGTCTCTCAACCACAACCAGATATGTGACTTGGCTCTTCTGTCTCTCAACCACAACCAGATATGTGACTTGGCTCTTCTGTCTCTCAACCAGATATGGATTGTTGATGACTTAGCTCATGTGTCTCTCAACCAGATATATGATTTTGTTGATGACTTGGCTCTTCTGTCTCAACCACAACCAGATATGTGACTTTGTTGATGACTTGGCTCTTATGTCTCTCAACCAGATATATGACTTTGTTGATGACTTAGCTCATGTGCCTCTCAACCAGATATATGACTTTGTTGATGACTTGGCTCTTCTGTCTCTCAACCAGATATATGACTTTGTTGATGACTTGGCTCTTCTGTCTCTCAACCAGATATATGACTTTGTTGATGACTTGGCTCTTCTGTCTCTCAACCAGATATATGACTTTGTTGATGACTTGGCTCTTCTGTCTCTCAACCAGATATATGACTTTGTTGATGACTTGGCTCTTCAGTCTCTCAACCAGATATATGACTTTGTTGATGACTTGGCTCTTCTGTCTCTCAACCAGATATATGACTTTGTTGATGACTTGGCTCTTCTGTCTCTCAACCAGATATATGACTTTGTTGATGACTTGGCTTTTCTGTCTCTCAACCAGATATATGACTTTGTTGATGACTTGGCTCTTCTGTCTCTCAACCAGATATATGACTTTGTTGATGACTTGGCTCTTCTGTCTCTCAACCAGATATATGACTTTGTTGATGACTTGGCTCTTCTGTCTCTCAACCAGATATATGACTTTGTTGATGACTTGGCTCTTCTGTCTCTCAACCAGATATATGACTTTGTTGATGACTTAGCTCATGTGCCTCTCAACCAGATATATGACTTTGTTGATGACTTGGCTCTTCTGTCTCTCAACCAGATATATGACTTTGTTGATGACTTAGCTCATGTGCCTCTCAACCAGATATATGACTTTGTTGATGACTTGGCCCTTCTGTCTCACAACCAGATATATGACTTTGTTGATGACTTGGCTCTTCTTTCTCTCAACCAGATATATGACTTTGTTGATGACTTGGCTCTTCTGTCTCTCAACCACAACCAGATATATGTCTTTGCTGATGACTTGGCTCTTCTGTCTCTCAACCACAACCAGATATATGACTTTGTTGATGACTTGGCTCTTCTGTTTCACAACCAGATATATAACTTTGTTGATGACTTGGCTCTTCTGTCTCTCAACCACAACCAGATATGTGACTTGGCTCTTCTGTCTCTCAACCACAACCAGATATGTGACTTGGCTCTTCTGTCTCTCAACCAGATATGGATTGTTGATGACTTAGCTCATGTGTCTCTCAACCAGATATATGATTTTGTTGATGACTTGGCTCTTCTGTCTCAACCACAACCAGATATGTGACTTTGTTGATGACTTGGCTCTTATGTCTCTCAACCAGATATATGACTTTGTTGATGACTTAGCTCATGTGCCTCTCAACCAGATATATGACTTTGTTGATGACTTGGCTCTTCTGTCTCTCAACCAGATATATGACTTTGTTGATGACTTGGCTCTTCTGTCTCTCAACCAGATATATGACTTTGTTGATGACTTGGCTCTTCTGTCTCTCAACCAGATATATGACTTTGTTGATGACTTGGCTCTTCTGTCTCTCAACCAGATATATGACTTTGTTGATGACTTGGCTCTTCTGTCTCTCAACCAGATATATGACTTTGTTGATGACTTGGCTCTTCTGTCTCCCAACCAGATATATGACTTTGTTGATGACTTAGCTCATGTGCCTCTCAACCAGATATATGACTTTGTTGATGACTTGGCTCTTCTGTCTCTCAACCAGATATATGACTTTGTTGATGACTTAGCTCATGTGCCTCTCAACCAGATATATGACTTTGTTGATGACTTGGCCCTTCTGTCTCACAACCAGATATATGACTTTGTTGATGACTTGGCTCTTCTTTCTCTCAACCAGATATATGACTTTGTTGATGACTTGGCTCTTCTGTCTCTCAACCACAACCAGATATATGTCTTTGCTGATGACTTGGCTCTTCTGTCTCTCAACCACAACCAGATATATGACTTTGTTGATGACTTGGCTCTTCTGTTTCACAACCAGATATATAACTTTGTTGATGACTTGGCTCTTCTGTCTCTCAACCACAACCAGATATGTGACTTGGCTCTTCTGTCTCTCAACCACAACCAGATATGTGACTTGGCTCTTCTGTCTCTCAACCAGATATGGATTGTTGATGACTTAGCTCATGTGTCTCTCAACCAGATATATGATTTTGTTGATGACTTGGCTCTTCTGTCTCAACCACAACCAGATATGTGACTTTGTTGATGACTTGGCTCTTATGTCTCTCAACCAGATATATGACTTTGTTGATGACTTAGCTCATGTGCCTCTCAACCAGATATATGACTTTGTTGATGACTTGGCTCTTCTGTCTCTCAACCAGATATATGACTTTGTTGATGACTTGGCTCTTCTGTCTCTCAACCAGATATATGACTTTGTTGATGACTTGGCTCTTCTGTCTCTCAACCAGATATATGACTTTGTTGATGACTTGGCTCTTCTGTCTCTCAACCAGATATATGACTTTGTTGATGACTTGGCTCTTCTGTCTCTCAACCAGATATATGACTTTGTTGATGACTTGGCTCTTCTGTCTCTCAACCAGATATATGACTTTGTTGATGACTTGGCTCTTCTGTCTCTCAACCAGATATATGACTTTGTTGATGACTTGGCTCTTCTGTCTCTCAACCAGATATATGACTTTGTTGATGACTTGGCTCTTCTGTCTCTCAACCAGATATATGACTTTGTTGATGACTTGGCTCTTCTGTCTCTCAACCAGATATATGACTTTGTTGATGACTTGGCTCTTCTGTCTCTCAACCAGATATATGACTTTGTTGATGACTTGGCTCTTCTGTCTCTCAACCAGATATATGACTTTGTTGATGACTTGGCTCTTCTGTCTCTCAACCAGATATATGACTTTGTTGATGACTTGGCTCTTCTGTCTCTCAACCAGATATATGACTTTGTTGATGACTTAGCTCATGTGCCTCTCAACCAGATATATGACTTTGTTGATGACTTGGCTCTTCTGTCTCTCAACCAGATATATGACTTTGTTGATCTTCTTCTTCTTTCGTTCGCTTTAACATATTGTCTGTATCTGCAATGTTGTCTCTTGTATAAACTTCACTGTCTTTTGTAGTTCACATGCAGGTCCATAAAGTTTCTCTTCCAGTGTTTTTTCTATGGGCCAGTGAGATTTTCTCTGTATATCATATTCGGGGCAGTTTTGCAGTATGTGCTCTGCTGTCTGGGGCGCATGTACACATGGCTGAGTTGCCAATCTTCAATTTTGTGTACATGTGGCTGCGGAGTCGGTTGTGTCCTGTTCTAAGGCGCAGCACAACAGTTTGCTCTTGTCTGTTCATGTTATGGTAATCGTCTGGTGTTACTGTTGGTGGCTTTCTGATTGATTTTATCATCCTTATCTTCTGTTGGTGGCTTTCTGATTGATTTGATCATCCCTATCTTCTGTTGGTGGCTTTCTGATTGATTTTATCATCCTTATCTTCTGTTGGTGGCTTTCTGATTGATTTGATCATCCCTATCTTCTGTTGGTGGCTTTCTGATTGATTTGATCATCCTTATCTTCTGTTGGTGGCTTTCTGATTGATTTGATCATCCCTATCTTCTGTTGGTGGCTTTCTGATTGATTTGATCATCCTTATCTTCTGTTGGTGGCTTTCTGATTGATTTGATCATCCTTATCTTCTGTTGGTGGCTTTCTGATTGATTTGATCATCCTTATCTTCTGTTGGTGGCTTTCTGATTGATTTGATCATCCTTATCTTCTGTTGGTGGCTTTCTGATTGATTTGATCATCCTCATCTTCTGTTGGTATGTAACTGGCACATCTGGTTGCTCGTCTGCAGCACCCTCCTTTGCCAGTCGATCTGCTCTCTCGTTTCCTGGTACTCGACAATGAGAAGGTATCCACTGCTTGACAATCTTGCGCTGGTTGCTCAGTTCAGACAGAAGAGCCTGTAGATCTGGCAGTTTCTCAAATTTAAGTGCTTGGAGTGCTGATTGTGCATCTGTAAGAAATACTACAGGTTGCGGACCGACATTGGTGTTCAACAGTTTCTCAGTTGCCACCTTGATTGCCTGTATTTCTGCATCATATATATGACAGAATTTCCCAGTTGGTACTCTGACTGTATCCCTAATGTTATTTGGGTATTCTATGTACACTCCCGCTCCACCATTCTTTACTGCATTCTGTGCTGACCCATCTGTGTATACTCTGATCCAGAGGTCTTGTGGGTATTCTTCATCCAGGAAATTGAGGATCACTATCCTACGTTGCACACTGTTCTGTTCGTCCTTGTCTAATATTCCTTTCACTTTTATTTGAATGCATACTGATAGTCCGTGCTCCTCTCCCCAAAGGGTTTGTTCTGGCACAGACTTTAGAGGGATGTCAACTTCAGGTAGATCCATAATTTGCCTGTGAAGTTGTTTCGCCTGATGCATAAAACTACTTCTTTTCAGTCTTCCCATTGCTTAATTTTGAAATGTCTTTCATTGGATGGCTCGGCATGCAGAGGAACTTTTCTGCCTGTGTTAATACCTTTGTGTCTCTGCGCTCTCTTAGTGCTTGTATCCTTCCCATTTTCTCCATCTCCACAATAGGTGTTGATTTCATTGCTCCTGTTATGACCCTAAGTGCCTGATTTTGCACCTTATCCACCTCTTTTAGGGTAGTATATGCTGCGGGGCACCACGCTGCTGACCCATATTCCAGATGTGGCCGTATACCTTGTTGGTAAACTTAAGTATTTTTCCACTAGCACCCCATGTGGTTCCACTTAATTTTCTCAGGATGGCTAACTTCCTCCTGGCTTTATTGGCTGCCTTGTTCCCGCCATGTCAACCTATCATCAAATGTAACTCCAAGATAGGTGGGTTATTTATCTTCTTTGAGGTGTTCTATATTTATCTTGATAACTCCAGCTTTTTGTTTTGGGGAGAGGGTGAAAAGCGTAGTGCTACATTTTTTGGTGTTAATGTTTACACACCATCTGTTTGTCCATGAGGTCAAGGCATCAATAGCTCTTTGCAGCATTCTGGTGGCCACTGTTGCTTGCTCATTTACACACCATATTACCAAGTCATCTGCATACATTGCAACTTTTGTTCCTTGTGGTAGCTCAGCAATCAAGTCATTGATGAAGACTATGAAAAGTGTAGGGGAAAGAACTCCTCCCTGAGGCACACAATGACGCAGTAGAATTTTCTTACTCTTGAGACCATCTAGTTGGACTCTGGCTCTTCTGTTATGTAAGTATGCTTTTATCCATTTGTACATCCTACCGATCACTCCATTATTTCTCAGTTTCTTTAAAAGTCCTTTTTTCCAAACTTTATCAAAAGCTTTCCTTAAGTCTATCCATGCTGCTAATACTAATTTCTTGTCCTGGATCTCTTGTGAGAGGTATGTTGCCTGGTCTTCAGTGGAGTTGCATTTCCTAAATCCTGCCTGTTGTGGCACAAGAAGGTTTTGGCTCTCAAGATACCACTGGAGCCTTAGGTTGATATGTTCCATTGTTTTACATATGCAGCTTGTGAGGCTGATTGGTCTATATCTGGATGCCATGGAACTGTCTTTCTCTGGTTTTGAGAGTGGTATCATGATTGCTTCTCTCCAGGTCTGTGGGACTGTACCTGATGTCCAACAAATGTTGAAGATCTGAAGCAGCTTTGTTTTTGCTGCTGTTCCCAAGTTCTTGATCATCTCATTGGACACTCCGTCTGTTCCTGGCGACTTTCTCATTTTCAGTTTGGATATTGCAAACTCCAGTTCTTTGTATGTGATTGGTGTCTCCATAACTTCGGGCATGGCACCATCTCGCTCTGTATGTGATTGATGTCTCCATAACTTTGGGCATGGCACCATCTCGCTCTGTATGTGATTGGTGTCTCCATAACTTCGGGCATGGCACCATCTCGCTCTGTATTTTGTCGTTCCTCACGAACACTTTGTTGTTTCTCTGTCTACTTCAATGTTGCTATCTTTTGCAAAAGAGTCCGCAAAATAATCAGCGGCTTGTTTGCCTGTGAGGATGTTTCCATCTTTGTTTAATGTAATTTTTGTGTTTCTCTGTGCACCCTCATCATTAAGTTGTTTTACCAACTTCCACAGTTTCCTAGTATCCTTTTCAAAGTTCAGAGACTCTGTTTTCTCCCTCCATCTTCTTCTTCTAGCCTGCAACTTTTCCCTTTGAAATTTGGCCTTAGCATGTTGATATTTTTTGTGGTGTTCTTGACATGGACTAATCTCTGCTTGCTTTCTAGATGTTTCTACCTCGTTTTGCAGTTGTTCTAATTCCCTATTCCAGTATGGCCTATATTGTTTGAGGGCCCCCTCTAGGTATTGTTTCATGGGCAGCCTGTAGTATGCATCTGCTGAAATTATCGGCTACTTTATTTATGTTTTCATCTGTTAGATTTCTAGTCAGCACACTAGACCGATGCTGGTACATTGACCAGTCTGCCTTCCTGTAATTCCACCGAGGCAGGGTACTACTTTCCTTGACATATTCATTTTCAATAGTTAGAAATACTGGTATGTGGTCACTACCTCCAAGTTGTTTCCCGACAATGCGTGTAATGTTCCATTCTATGCATGGTGAGTGGAATGCCAAATCTGGTGTAGAAGTGGTGTGCCATGATCTCGAGTAGAAGGTCGGTGGGTCTGTTGGCTGGTTAATCAGGATAAGTCCATTGTCATCCTGCCAGTTTTCTAGCTCCTCACCCCTCCTATCCATTTGATCATAGCCCCAGCTCTGTGAGTGGCTATTTTGTCTCCACACACAATCAGTCTTTCCTTTGTTGCAATCGTATTCAGTGCCAGTGGACGATCACTCGGACAGTAATAATTTAGAAGGTGGAATTCTGTACTTTCTGTCTTGAGATGCATCATCTGGTATTCTGCCCCCTCCATATATACTTCCTGCTGATAAGCATTGATGCTATTCCTCACAAGTGTCAGTATTCCACCCTTCTGCTCCCTCCATATATACTTCCTGCTGATAAGCATTGATACTATTTCTCACAAGTGTCAGTATTCCACCCTTCTGTCTGTCTTGTCGGTCAGATCTATAGCAGTGGTATCCTCTAATTTTGAAGGCTATATCTTTATTGAGATGCGTTTCTTGCAAGCAACATACATTTACTTGCTCTTCATATAGAATATTCTCAAGCTCTAATTTTTTTACTATAGCCATCTCTTTTGCTGTTGACGGACGCCTTCAGTATTCCAGTGCATTATTTTAAGTGTTCTTTCCTTTGTTTGGCCAGTAGCTCTATTCTTGTGCCTCCTGACTCCAGGAGGCATCCGAGAAGGACCTCCAGTAATAAAGTTTGGGCCCTTTCGAGACGGGGGACCCGGCACTGTACCGTCCTGGTTGTCCACCATAGGCCGAGCGCCATAACGTTTTGCAGATATAGGCATGCTCTCGTGTTGCGTATTTGCGTGGCATCCTGATTTCTGTGGTGCACCTTTTGGCTGGTTACCTCCGTCTTCAGCACCTTAACGTTGCTTGGGCAGACTGTGGTCTTGCTCGAAAGGATGTGTGATGATGATATGAACTTATGGACCCATTTTTCAAGTATCCCTGAAGAGAGGCAGTCCAGTGTGTCTGTGTCCCAGGATCGTCACGTCCTGCCAGAAACGTAGCATATACATGTGAGTGGGGTATCTCCTTACTCCCCTTTAGTATTCTTGGCTCCTCTGCAGTGATGGTACGCCTGGCATTCCCCACCACCTGGGAGGTTGTCACAAAGGGGCAGAGGTGCAATGTCCTCTGGCCTGCATCTCTTCTACGTTCATTGGGATGACTGATAGAAGACAAAAGTAAAGAACGAGGCAAGAATGCATTTAACCCATGAAGTGGGGGTGGATTGGTTTAGCCCAGAGCGTGTACCACTCGCCGGTGGGTTCTGCAGCTCCACCTAAAGGGCTCCACCTGCTACTTGGCCTCTTAGTCTGGCCCCTCTCCAAGGACCTGTCTGGCTTGGGTGACCCTAACAGGAGTAAAACTCCCGCCGGCATAGCCCCCTGGATCACTGGGACTCGCAAGCTCTACAACCCCGTCAGGTAGGCCTACATTTGGAGAGACTTTGTTGATGACTTGGCTCTTCTGTCTCACAACCAGATATATGACTTTGTTGATGACTATCAAAATAAGAATACAAATAGCATTGGTTCGGAGAATTTATGAAAATCAAAAGAAATAAAAGTCTACCACAAAAACCTCATATCGTAAACTCTAACGTGACGCCTGTTCTGTGGTATGCCTCTGTGATGTGGGCAACAACGAAGCCTACAGTAATAAAGCTTTCATCAATGGGTGCCTGCACTGAATAGAGGGTCTCAAATGGTATGATAAAGTTGCTAATATGGAACTGTGAGCAAGAACCAGACCGATACAAATGGTGTTTGGTAAGGAGAAGGCTCTGGCGTTGGATAGGACACACAATAGGGAAATAGCTGATAGCATTACAAGCCAGTCTCTGTTCTGGAATCCTCAATGCAAGAGAAGGAGAGGCAGATCTAAATGCTCATGGACAAGAGAGCTTGCGACACACATAAAGTCAGCAGGGAAGACGTGAACAAAGCTGGAATGGGTGGCACAGAACAGGAAGACTTGGCAAGCATTTGTGATTTGATAGAAAACACGTTTACAATAAACACATGATAAGCCTTTAGAGTGTGAACTGAGGAAGACACCTTAAATGACACAGACACACGTTTTTATAATATTGGTCCCAGACTCAAACTGTCATAGACAGACACACGTTTGTATAATATGGGTCCCAGACTCAAACTGTCATAGACAGACACAAGTTTGTATAATATGGGTCCCAGACTCAAACTGTCATGGTCAAGTTTTTATAATATGGGTCCCAGACTCAAAACAGTCACTGACCAAGGATCTAAGGAGTGGTGGGAGTTTGTTGCTGCCCTTAAAGACACTACCAGGTGTGCTGGTCACTTACCACTATGTCAGCCCCTGACCAAGGATCTAAGGAGTGGAGGGAGTTTGTTGCTGCCCTTAAAGACACTACCAGGTGTGCTGGTCACTTACCACTATGTCAGCCCCTGACTAAGGAGTGGAGGGAGTTTGTTGCTGCCCTTAAAGACACTACCAGGTGTGCTGGTCACTTACCACTATGCCAGTCACTGACCAAGGATCTAAGGAGTGGAGGGCGTTTGTTGCTGCCCTTAAAGACACTACCAGGTGTGCTGGTCACTTACCACTATGTCAGGACCAAGGTTCTAAGGAGTGGAGGGAGTTTGTTGCTGCCCTTAAAGACACTACCAGGTGTGCTGGTCACTGACCAAGGATCTAAGGAGTGGAGGGAGTTTGTTGCTGCCCTTAAAGACACTACCAGGTGTGCTGGTCACTGACCAAGGATCTAAGGAGTGGAGGGAGTTTGTTGCTGCCCTCAAAGACACTACCAGGTGTGCTGGTCACTTACCACTATGCCAGTCACTGACCAATGATCTAAGGAGTGGAGGGAGTTTGTTTCTGCCGTTAAAGACACTACCAGGTGTGCTGGTCACTGACCAAGGATCTAAGGAGTGGAGGGAGTTTGTTGCTGCCCTTAAAGACACTACCAGGTGTGCTGGTCACTTACCACTATGCCAGTCACTGACCAAGGATCTAAGGAGTGGAGGGAGTTTGTTTCTGCCCTTAAAGACACTACCAGGTGTGCTGGTCACTGACCAAGGATCTAAGGAGTGGAGGGAGTTTGTTTCTGCCCTTAAAGACACTACCAGGTGTGCTGGTCACTGACCAAGGATCTAAGGAGTGGAGGGAGTTTGTTGCTGCCCTTAAAGACACTACCAGGTGTGCTGGTCACTTACCACTATGCCAGTCACTGACCAAGGATCTAAGGAGTGGAGGGAGTTTGTTTCTGCCCTTAAAGACACTACCAGGTGTGCTGGTCACTGACCAAGGATCTAAGAAGTGGAGGGAGTTTGTTTCTGCCCTTAAAGACACTACCAGGTGTGCTGGTCACTGACCAAGGATCTAAGGAGTGGAGGGAGTTTGTTGCTGCCCTTAAAGACACTACCAGGTGTGCTGGTCACTTACCACTATGCCAGTCACTGACCAAGGATCTAAGGAGTTTGAATCAGACATTTGTATAGACTTGATTGTTGCATCATGAAACACAAGCCATACATATTCCTTGACACTTGTAACTGATCCTTGATTGTTGCTAACTGCCGCATCATGAAACACAAGCCATACATATTCCTTGACACTTGTAACTGATCCTTGATTGTTGCTAACTGCCGCATCATGAAACACAAGCCATACATATTCCTTGACACTTGTAACTGATCCTTGATTGTTGCTAACTGCCGCATCATGAAACACAAGCCATACATATTCCTTGACACTTGTAACTGATCTTCGATTGCAGGTCCAAATGAGCGTGACATGATACTCATGCACCATGACATCCATATCCTCTGGGCCAACGGCAAGAAGGAACGGAAAAGTATAGACTTTATCTGCTACGGAGACCCTGGAGGCTTCTCGGCCATGACAAAAACTGTTGGGTTGCCAACGGGAATCGCTGCTCGTATGATTTTGAATGGTATAACTTAATTAACCTTCGCCATACCACATACAAAATTCATCTGCGACGGCATTATTTTTTATCACATTTTACTACGGTTGTTGACTTTTGAGAGTCCTTAAAACTTTTTTTGGATGGTCTATAGATTCGGCTTGGCTCATTCTCAATCTCCCGCTATCAAACCCTGAAAGGGCTTAAGTAGCAGAATGTAGTCCAGAGAACGGAATGTGTTGTGTTGTAGTTTACAGCTTGACTGCGATATTTGCACCTTTCGGTCCGACTTCAGCAAGAATTTTTTTGAGTACCGGGTTAGCATTCCCGCTTAGATCCCTTCTCCTTAGCCAGTCTGCCCTGCTGCAGCCTGCTATCCAGGGGCACCGCGTGGAGGTGTAGAAGGGTCTTGACAGCTCTGGTTCACTGACCCTGATGCTAGCAGTCAGCTATGGGTCGCTGACCACTGCAGCTCATGCGCTGCTCAGCATCTTGATCCCGGTCTATAGATATGATTTTGTTGTGTGTAGAGAAATATATCAATAATGAACTTGTTGGTGTTAATTGTTTTGTGAGTGTTAGTATCTGAGATACAAGAAGGTAAAAATGTTGAAAACAATACAAACATTTAGACACCTGTTTCTCAGGGTTCCAGGTACTCTGGACAATTGTTGAAACTGCCACAGAGGACAGACAGATAATGGCCTCTCACAAGATTGGCGTATCTGTCTGTCTCCATTGCAAACGTATTTATTACATCGTCTGTCTCCATTACAAGCGTATTTATTACATCGTCTGTCTCCACTACAAACGTATTTATTACATCGTCTGTCTCCATTACAAACGTATTTATTACATTGTCTGTCTCCACTACAAACGTATTTATTACATCGTCTATCTCCACTACAAATGTATTTATGACATCGTCTATCTCCACTCCAAATGTATTTATGACTTACATCGTCTGTCTCCACTACAAATGTATTTATTACATCGTCTGTCTCCACTACAAATGTATTTATTACATCGTCTGTCTCCACTACAAATGTATTTATTACATCGTCTGTTTCCACTACAAATGTATTTATTACATCTACATAAACAAACTAACCGGATCCACCTCTGAAAAAATCCGTTGCAACAACTGAGCTATATCCCCCTCAATGGCGGAATAATCTTCAAATCAGTAAAAAAAGAGAATAAATCGTTTCAAAATTCCCTTTAAAACAAAACAAGTTATTTTTCTAGTTCGAACGTAACAGACAGAAGCGGTCTATTTTCAGATTCAAATACCTGCATGACGAATTTGAGGTGACTTATTCCATGTTTATAAGATAATCAAAGAAACGGATAAATTAGACTATAACAAGTTTTTCTAAATTCAACCACCCACAAGAGGGCACAGCTACAAATTAACTAAGGAAAGGTCCAGATTAGATATTAGGAAATATTTTTTTTAGTCAGAGTGGTTAAAGCTTGGAATGCATTGCCACAGGAAATAGTGGAGACAGGGTCAATTAATGCATTCAGGTCATGTCATCCCATAACCGGTTAGGTCTTTGGGGCACACACAAAGACATCCTCACAACACCACGCCACCCTTCTCTGTCAGCGACCGCTGCCTGTGCCTCTTCTGGTCGGAGATTGGTTCATTCTTTTATGTTGTCCTCCATCTCTATTTGGGACGGCCTCTTCGTCGTCTGCCATGCACCTTTCCGTGGAAGATTGTATTTGCAAGACCATTTGATCTCGATATGTGACCGTACGAAGTGAGTTTCATTCTTTTGACAGTTGCCAAGAGGTCTTCAAAAGGCCCTATTGCTGTTGTAATTCTATCTCGTATTTCCTCATTTGTAACTCAACCTTTGTTTGTGACGTTTAAAAAGTCTTCGGAAATATCTCATCTCCAAGGCCTGTATCCTTCGTTAAAGGTCAGCTATAACTGTTCATGTCCCATCAGCATAGAGGAATATTGACAGGACCAGTGTACGCATTAATCTAATTTTTGTGCATAGTGCTAACCGTTTATCTTGCCAGATTTTGTTAAGCCGTGCAAGCGCCGCTATTGTCTGTGCTATTCTGGCCAACACTTCACGTTTTGATCCTTCATCACTGACAATCGACCCTAGATATTTAAAACGGTCAACCACTTCGAGTTTATGCATTCAAGAATATATTAATATGCGTATAGTTTTTTTTTTAATCAAGAAAATGTAAAATAAACTGATTTGCATACAGACTCTGCAGTCTTCTGAACCAGTATAAAAAAAAGTTCAGTTAACTGGTGTAAAGACAATGCTCTCGGATTTGCTTATCGTGCCATTTTTTTTTTTACAGGCTAAAAATCTCGCCAATAGTGCGGCAAAGGTTATTTGATTCAATACAGGTCTGCATATATTACCGTTTTGTAAATTAATTATCATATTATGAACATTGACACCATTCATCACTCTATTTTTAGCCATGTTCTTAAACGTATACATATTTCATTGACAGGTGAGATTCAAACGAAAGGTGTCTGTGCACCAATGGTGGTGGAGACCTACCATCCAATTCTCCAAAGGTTAAAGAAGGAAGGATTGTCGGCCATTGAAAAGAGTGAAATCCAGTGACATGTGTTTTCTGCCGTTATGTCAAGTACACTAGCCTTCAGTTATTTTTGGAATATGATCGATCATCTCTGCTGATATTGACCCTCTATCCTGATATTGATCTCTGCTGATATTGACCCTCTATCCTGATATTGATTTCTGCTGATATTGACCCTCTATCCTGATATTGATCTCTGCTGATATGGATCCTCTCTACCAATGTTGATCTGAAATTGTTGTCGATTGGAACAGTCACAAAATATGTACATTTTTCAAATTTCTCTCGTGATTTTCAAGTATCAGAGTGTTGATCGCTAGGATGTCAGATATTTGAAATATGATCTCCAAAATTGTGGCAAAACAAATACAATATTTAAACCTACTTATTTACCAATAATATGCAGTTTCCAATTTTTAAAATTTTTTTTATATGAAGATAAAATTATGACAGCGAAAGAAATTTGAGGCTGCTCAAAATGAAATGACAAAAATTATATAAAACAGATGTTAATGGTTGCCAGTGTATCATGCTGAGAAATAGATGACATTTCAGACCAGACATTTTGATATGGTATGAGACATAAATTGTGTCGGTTACAAGACCTGAATGACAGATGGCGGCACATCCGGAATAGGTTTTTCGTCAAGCATCTTTAAAGGACGATTTCCTACGCCAATTCATTGGAAGATGTGTTTTCTGGACTGAATGTATAGTCAGGGCACCTGGCACTGTTTTAAAAGGGTGATGATGAAACTGAATGGAGCTAGTGAGTCGACGGTGGATGTTATTTATTTTTCTTCACGCTCATAGAATACAGACAATATCTCAAGAACGACACATAAACTTACAATGCATGAGGCACGCCAGTTGGGCTCGCTCTAGAGATCTCTTCATAACCTGACACTGAAAGGCATAACAGAATAAGAAGATAGCTTTTCAGATCTGATCACACAAAAATGTTTCACTTCATTTGCTCAAATAACAAATTAAGTCAATGTTGAATCTATATTTAATGTAGTGGCTGTTTCTGCTGCTTGCTTACATCAGTTTTGCTGGGCCAAGAGATCAAATCTCATGTCTGGAATGCTGAAGATGGCAAAATCTGTTTCTGTTAATATAAAAAGTGGTTCTTTTGTTAACAAGTTATAACGAAATGGGGAAACATTTAAATTATTCGCAAAGTTTGAAACACTTTGCCATGGGATTGGTCTATGAAGATACTCGCTCGGAGACTTTTGATATATCTTAAGTAGCAGGTCACGGGCTCTTCGGTCACGGGCTCTTCTTATAGCTGAAGGTGTACTGAGAGTAGATATAGGGCATCCTGGCTGTAGTGCAGTGCAAGGATTCTGAATGTCCACCACTATGTGAGAGGTCTCTGGGACCTTGACCTGGGGGTGTAAGAGAAGCTGAGACCTTGACCTGGGGGTGAAAGAGAAGCTGAGACCTTGAGCTGGGTGTGAAAGAGAAGCTGGAACGACCCTGAGGATGTAAGAGAAGCCGGGATCTTGATCTGAGGATGAATGAAGAGAGCCTATCTCACAAACAACTGTGGTGGACCCTAATCTTCAGTAATTCAGCTGAAGGTTAGGGTTTAAAACCCTTAGTGGGGAAAATGGACAGGAGCTCAGATGAAATCATTTTTTTTTCCTCCAGTCAGTTGGAGGCAGGGATGAATCCCCTCTCCTGGTGAAGAGGTGCTAAAGATTGCGATACTGGGCCACAAGGCATGCAGTCAACCACAATATACTGATTCATGGATGAGTATACGGTTAAGTCATGTACCCATTTACAACGGGTTAGCGATTCCCGTCGCCAACATGATTAGATCACTGCTTCTTCCCATACATGTTGTAATAAGCTACTTCTTCCCCTTCCCATACATATTGTAAATACGCTACTTCTTCCCATACATGTTGTAAAAAGCTACATCTTCCCTTTCATATTGTAATAAGCTACCTCTTCCCCTTCCCATACATGTAAAATACATTGTCACAAAACTGCCGGCACAGTAAATGATTGGCATCACGATCTTCTAGAAGCTAGTTAGGGGATGCAGTGTTGGACCCAAGCATCACAAATGCAATAACGGGATAAAGTATGTGGCTGGTGAGTTTTATCATCACGAGGCGACAACCACTCAGACGCTCTCATGTACAAATTTATCAAATCAATAAATGATTAAACTCTCTCATGTAGCATGTCCTTTGTAGCATGTTGCTCCCATCACCAAACCAATCTGATGTTTGCCCTGACAGCGGCTTGTTGATCTTGGTATAATGTTTCAATGAGATGGACTTTATGCAAAGGAAACCCCATTTCCTTCATGATTCTCCACAGATTATGATGTTTTACCGTGTCGAAGGCCTTAGTGTAATCAATGAAACATGTGTACAGGTCTACATTAAACTCTCTACATTTTTCATAGATATTCCTTAAATTGAATATGTGGTCCCGGGTTCCTCTATCTTTCCTAAAACTAGCAAACAAAAATTACTGATAAACAATAATGACATGGGGGTTAAATGATTTTTTTTAAAAACCCATTGCTATATACTGTTTCTTTGATTCTAATATCCCGCAATTTCAACATCAAGAAAACAGCAAAAATAATGACCGCCCAAATAAGGCAATCACGAACTAAACTTAAATGGTGCAACAATATCAAGGAAGTTCCACTGACAAATTTGGACATGTCTTAGAAGTCAACATGCAACTGACAGCAGCCATCCATAGTTGGCTGCTTGTATGAGGGTCAGCAAACTATAGCTAACCAAGACCTTATTCTGCCCTGGCCCTGAAACAGATTCCACTGGTGTAGTCTGGCCAAAGGATAGATGTTGCAGTGGGAAGACAAACTCGGTACTTAAAAAAAAACCCAGCTGAAATGGGATGCATTTGGGCCGAAAGGTGCAGATACCGCAGCCTCGCTGTAAACTATGACAGCGTCTCTAAGTCCTGTCCACTTTATTTCATTGCAATTGTTAGACGTATCCCAGTTTCAGAGATGTTTAAATGAGGAGGGGGGGAAAAGTAGGTCTTGAAATTGAAGGAATATGATGTCTTCGTCATTCGTTATCAATCTTCGCTACGAAGCCATGACAAGGGCTTTGTAAGTAGCAGGATGTCTGGAGAACAGAATGCATTGTCGTTTACAGCTTGACTGAGATATTTGAACCTTTCAGTCTGAATTCGGCAGGCATTTTTGAGTACCGGTTTAGTCTTCAATCACTTCTTTAGCCAGCCTGCTGTATTGCAGCCTGTTATCCAGGATCACTGCGTGGAGGTGTAGAAGGGTCTTGGCAGCTATGGTTCGCTGGCCCTGACGTTAGCAGCCAGCTATGGGTCTCTGACCGCTGCAGCTCATGCGCTGCTCGGCATCTTGATCCCGGAATATATATGTGACAATGTTTATTTTCCACCAGTGTGGTACCGGGTTGACAAGAATGGACCAACTGTAACCTCAAGTATGTCATAGGGGGTGACTAAAGAGGGTTGAGCATAGTAGTAGCAACTTATGTAAAACTATTGCTACAAATGCTCAGATACAGGCTTCCTGTAAAGGGGCCAACTGCAGTGGTGGCCCTATGCTTCACTTGGAGCAAAAGGTGATTAAATGCTTATATATCATCTCATCTGGTCATTGTGGGAAGATATGCTCTTCTTATTACTTCAGAGCAAGAGATAGACCAAGAAAATGATGGATTGATATCGTTAGAAGCACTACAGAGGCATGGACTGAAATTATCAACAACTATACAAATGGTATAAGTTATCAACAACTATACAAATGGTATAAGTAAACAGATTGCATCTTCCCATGACATAAGTGATCTTTCTTTGAGAAAACAAATAAAGATCCTCGGATGGCATTACAGCTAAGAGGTAAGGCATTCGCATCTCCAGAAGCAAGTGTGATATGGAGGGTGTTCAAATCTCACAACTTTCAAGCTTTCCCTGGCCTCAAGGGAGGTGAGATCAGATGTCTAGTCCTATCAGAGATGGACAATAAATTCAGAAGTCATGTGTTGCTTCTGTGCATGTAGAAGAGCCCATGGCAGTAGAAAAGAACTGGTCATTTGCGGCTGCCTGGGAAAATTCATAAAGATAACGAAATTCATAGACAGTGGTGACATTGATGAAAGATGACAAAGTGGCATCCCCTCCATCATGCAAAGATATGACAGGCCAATCATCTGTTTGTCTGCACACTGGATTGTACGGATATACAAGGAGGAAGGCTACACACACCAGGTAGAAGAGTAAATAAGTAAGGTAGAAGACTGTACATCCCAGGGTAGGAGAGTAGCAACTAAGTAAGGTAGACTCTACACCCCAGGGTAGAAGAGTAGCAACTAAGTAAGGTAGACTCTACACCCCAGGGTAGAAGAGTAGCGACTAAGTAAGGTAGACTCTACACCCCAGGGTAGAAGAGTAGCAACTAAGTAAGGTAGACTCTACACCCCAGGGTAGAAGAGTAGCGACTAAGTAAGGTAGACTACACCCCAGGGTAGGAGAGTAGCAACTAAGTAAGGTAGACTCTACACCCCAGGGTAGAAGAGTAGCAACTAAGTAAGGTAGACTCTACACCCCAGGGTAGAAGAGTAGCGACTAAGTAAGGTAGACTACACCCCAGGGTAGAAGAGTAGTGACTAATTAAGGTAGACTACACCCCAGGGTAGAAGAGTAGCGACTAAGTAAGGTAGACTACACCCCAGGGTAGAAGAGTAGCGACTAAGTAAGGTAGACTACACCCCAGGGTAGAAGAGTAGTGACTACGTAAGGTAGACTACACCCCAGGGTAAAAGAGTAGCGACTAAGTAAGGTAGACTCTACACCTAAGGGTAGAAGAGTAGCAACTAAGTAAGGTAGACTACACCCCAGGGTAGAAGAGTAGCGACTAAGTAAGGTAGACTACACCCCAGGGTAGAAGAGTAGCGACTAAGTAAGGTAGACTCTACACCCCAGGGTAGAAGAGTAGCGACTAAGTAAGGTAGACTCTACACCCCAGGGTAGAAGAGTAGCGACTAAGTAAGGTAGACTCTACACCCCAGGGTAGAAGAGTAGCGACTAAGTAAAGTAGACTGCACCCCAGGGTAGGAGAGTAGCGACTAAGTAAATAAAGTAGAAGACTACACTCTAAAGCGCAAAAAGATTGACTAAATAAATGTCCTCAGTTGACCTGACTAAATAAATGTCCTTAGTTGACCTGACTAAATAAATGGCCTTAGTTGGCCTGACTAAATAAATGGCCTTAGTTGGCCTGACTAAATAAATGGCCTTAGTTGGCCTGACTAAATAAATGTCCTTAGTTGACCTGACTAAATAAATGCCCTTAGTTGACCTGACTAAATAAATGTCCTCAGTTGACCTGACTAAATAAATGTCCTTAGTTTGACCTGACTAAATAAATGTCCTTAGTCTGGCCTGACTAAATAAATGTCCTTAGTTGACCTGACTAAATAAATGTCCTTAGTTGACCTGACTAAATAAATGTGTTTAGTCGACCTGTACTTCTACAGGGCCAGATTACCCTGTGCAGGTCCCAGCTCTGGTATGAGCTGGATGTGGCTGGGAGAAGGGTTTCCTGCTTAGCGGTCTAGGCTCAAGCAGCTTAATACTCCGTTGCATTGGGACAAGCGCTTACAGAGGGTGGTTAACCAATGTGTGAGTCCATGTTAATAGACTCAAACACGAGAGCAAAGTAGACCCGCAGCATAATTAATTGGGTAGTAGAGCTAAACCTGCACTCACTTGCCAAAAGTGTCCTTGACTGTTTCTACCAAGGTCAGCTTGTTGTGAGACTCTTCTCTGTCCACAATCTTCTGGATGCTCGACGGATGCTGAGGGGCTACCTCTAACCACACGTGGCTTCAAATATAAACAGATGCCACAGGTGACCTCAACTATAAACACATGCCACAGGTGGCCTCAACATGCCACAGGTGGCCTCAACTATAAATAATACTCTCATATCTAAAGTATGACAATAATAATCTCATATTATCTCAAGTACGGCAATAATAATAATCTCATATTATCTCAAGTACGGCAATAATAATAATCTCATATTATCTAAAGTACGGCAATAATAATAATCTCATATTATCTAAAGTACGGCAATAATAATAATCTCATATTATCTAAAGTACGGCAATAATAATAATCTCATATTATCTCAAGTACGGCAATAATAATAATCTCATATTATCTAAAGTATGGCAATAATAATAATCTCATATTATCTAAAGTACGGTAATAATAATAATCTCATATTATCTAAAGTATGGTAATAATAATAATCTCATATTATCTAAAGTATGGCAATAATAATCTCATATTATCTAAAGTATGGTAATAATAATAATCTCATATTATCTAAAGTATGGTAATAATAATAATCTCATATTATCTAAAGTATGGCAATAATAATCTCATATTATCTAACAGTATTTTGAAGAAATTGTTTGTACTGGTTATAGACCACATCTGGCCAACGTTGCCTGCCCATGTGTGGTCCACATCTAGCCCACAGACTCAACGTTGCCTGCCCATGTGTGGACTACATAAAGTCTACTTAACTCCTTCCACAAGGGGAGGGTGGAAAGCAGTGTGATCCACCTCGGATAATGGATACATTCACCTATTTTGCTGGAATTGAAGACATACACTTACCCGCCATCCGCTAGCAAGTTAGCAGAACTGGTAATGATTTGTCTGATGAGGTTTAGGCCGTCGACACCCCCATCTAAGGCCTGTGGATCCTCATACCTGGCAACGAGAAATATGCATCTATTAACCTCCCATCCACCTAAACTCCAGGCGAGCACGGCATATGATGGTATACGTGCCAAGCAAGCACGACATACGACGGTATATGTTCAAGGCGAACACAACAAATGATGGTATATGCGCCAGGAGAACACGACATATGATGGTATATGTTCAAGGCGAACACGACATATGATGGTATATGTCCCAGGCGAACACGACATATGATGGTATATGTTCCAGGCGAACACGACATATGATGGTATATGTTCCAGGCGAACACGACATATGATGGTATATGTTCCAGGCGAACACGACATATGATGGTATATGTTCCAGGCGAACACGACATATGATGGTATATGTTCCAGGCGAACACGACATTGATGGTATATGTTCCAGGCGAGCACGACATATGATGGTATATGTCCCAGGCGAACACGACATATGATGGTATATGTTCCAAGCGAACACGACATATGATGGTATATGTTCCAGGCGAACACGACATATGATGGTATATGTTCCAGGCGAACACGACATATGATCGACCTCATATTTGCTAAACTGTGTCACTGAATGACAAGGGTTGTAATACAAAGGATCCTGTACGATTGCAGCATCAGTATGGGTCGCATATGGCCGCAATATTGGTACGGATCGTGTTCGATTGCACTATTGGTACGGATCGTGTTCGATTGCACTATTGGTACGGATCGTGTTCGATTGCACTATTGGTACGGATCGTGTTCGATTGCACTATTGGTACGGATGTGTTTTTTGGGGGTTTTTTTTTGCATTCGCTTTATTCCTCTATTCCCCAAGGTGGTATGCACTATGCTTTTATTTTGCGCCTGTCGACCCAGTGCATCCGACTTCGGCATGCATTTTATGTAAGGGTCTGCTTTCTCCTGAATTTAATAAGGGTTTGCTTCCCCGGGGTAACGGCCGGTGCTGTGACGGGGATCAAATCTAGCATCTTCGGGCTGTGAGTCGTGTCACTTAACCACTAGCGCATGCTGCCCCCATATTATGTATGATTGCTGTATTTGTGTGGATCCTGTATGATTGCTGTATTTGTGTGGATCCTGTATGATTGCTGTATTTGTGTGGATCCTGTATGATTGCTGTATTTGTGTGGATCCTGTATGATTGCTGTATTTGGTGTGGATCCTGTATGATTGCTGTATTTGGTGTGGATCCTGTATGATTGCTGTATTTGTGTGGATCCTGTATGATTGCTGTATTTGTGTGGATCATGTATGATTGCTGTATTTGTGTGGATCCTGTATGATTGCTGTATTTGTGTGGATCCTGTATGATTGCTGTATTTGTGTGGATCATGTATGATTGCTGTATTTGTGTGGATCCTGTATGATTGCTGTATTTGGTGTGGATCCTGTATGATTGCTGTATTTGGTGTGGATCCTGTATGATTGCTGTATTTGGTGTGGATCCTGTATGATTGCTGTATTTGGTGTGGATCCTGTATGATTGCTGTATTTGGTGTGGATCCTGTATGATTGCTGTATTTCTGTGGATCCTGTATGATTGCTGTATTTGTGTGGATCCTGTATGATTGCTGTATTTGTGTGGATCCTGTATGATTGCTGTATTTGTGTGGATCCTGTATGATTGCTGTATTTGTGTGGATCCTGTATGATTGCTGTATTTGGTGTGGATCCTGTATGATTGCTGTATTTGTGTGGATCCTGTATGATTGCTGTATTTGTGTGGATCCTGTATGATTGCTGTATTTGTGTGGATCCTGTATGATTGCTGTATTTGTGTGGATCCTGTATGATTGCTGTATTTGGTGTGGATCCTGTATGATTGCTGTATTTGGTGTGGATCCTGTATGATTGCTGTATTTGGTGTGGATCCTGTATGATTGCTGTATTTGTGTGGATCCTGTATGATTGCTGTATTTGGTGTGGATCCTGTATGATTGCTGTATTTGTGTGGATCCTGTATGATTGCTGTATTTGGTGTGGATCCTGTATGATTGCTGTATTTGTGTGGATCCTGTATGATTGCTGTATTTGTGTGGATCCTGTATGATTGCTGTATTTGGTGTGGATCCTGTATGATTGCTGTATTTGGTGTGGATCCTGTATGATTGCTGTATTTGTGTGGATCCTGTATGATTGCTGTATTTGTGTGGATCCTGTATGATTGCTGTATTTGGTGTGGATCCTGTATGATTGCTGTATTTGGTGTGGATCCTGTATGATTGCTGTATTTGGTGTGGATCCTGTACGATTGCTGTATTTGGTGTGGATCCTGTATGATTGCTGTATTTGTGTGGATCCTGTATGATTGCTGTATTTGTGTGGATCCTGTATGATTGCTGTATTTTGTGTGGATCCTGTATGATTGCTGTATCAATAAAAAAAAAACAAGCGTGAGTCAGTTGGAGTGGGCACATCCACCGATAACGGCCAACGTTTGTATCAAAAGATGTTTACCACGGATAATGGACACGCCCGACTGAGTCATATTTGTTTCAATCAATAAATTTTTTGCGATAGGTCCAATTGTTAAACCTTTTTTGTTGTCTTTTATGGGTCCAATTTGTAAACCTTTTTTTTTGTCTTCTATGGGTCCAATTTGTAAACTTTTTTTGGTCACTATGGGTCCAATTTGTAAACTTTGTTTGGTCTTTTATGGGTCCAATATGTAAACTTTTTTTTGTCGTCTATGGGTCCAATTTGTAAACTTTTTTTGGTCTTCTTTGGGACCAACTTAAAAACTCTTCCTCTCAATGCTCTGAAAACCAAAATCCACAATGTATATATTCACAAAAGGACGATAATTAATTTACCATAAAATTTCAGGCTGCAGACGTTTCATTTCTTCAGCGGTGATGTAAGGGGGGTTACTGACAATAAGGTGATATGGCCTGCGCTGGGATAACTGCTGTTGAACTGTTGGTAGAGATAAATCATTGAATAAATCAAATGTTAACTTAATACAAGGGATATAAATTGAGTGGAAAAACAGGCAAGGGGAGGTCATTATGACAAGAAGAGTAGGTCAGGTAATGATAGCTGATGACATGTGGCAAAGGATGACAAATGATGGCATCTGGCAAATGATGGCTGATAATTAATAGCTGTCCATCGTTGTCGATGAGGACCGCCGACATCATCCTTGTCACAGATTTCCCTGTTGGGTGTGGGTGCGCATGTGGTTGAACAGGCCAATGCGAGCACGAAAACATCTGCTACATATCGGGCACACGAGGTTTGTAGAAGGGGATGGTGTTCCCGTTGCTCGGGATTTCCGCGTCTCGCATCTGCTCTGGGCTTTCACAACACGGTCGTCTTCGCCGGCAGCTACACCCGATTTGACTGCGCTTCTCCAGTCAGATCTGTTTTGCGCAAGACATTCCCAGGTGTCGATGTCTATCTGGCAACTTTTTAGTGAGTCCTTCAGACCGTCTTTAAAACGTTTCTTTGGACGCCCTCCCTCTCTCAGCTCGCCGTAGAGAAGCTTCTGTGGGAGCCGCTCGTCTGACATACGGACGAGGTGTCCGGCCCACCCTAGTCGTGCTGGCTGATGACATCTGGCAAATAATGGCTGATGACATTTGGCAAATGATGGCTGATGACATCTGGCATTAACTCTAACTAGTTGTTCTAGTTTCTCTTGACCAATTCACTTCAAAAATAGCCCAACAAATATCTTGTGTTTAATTAAATATTTGGATACATTTGCTGGTACCATTGAGTCTCTCAGAGGATAATCATCTCCAGTTTGTGTGACCTTGAGCTGATTTCATCATGATAAAAATTTGTATGATCTTGAACCTTCGGAATAATAATCATGTCCATGAATGTGACCTTGAACCTTCGGAATAATAATCATGTCCATGAATGTGACCTTGAACCTTCTGAATAATAATCATGTCCATGAATGTGACCTTGAACCTTCGGAATAATAATTATGTCCATGAATGTGACCTTGAACCTTCTGAATAATAATCATGTTCATGAATGTGACCTTTAACCTTCCGAATAAAAATCCATGTCCATGAATGTGTATTTGTCTATGTGAAGATATTTCATGTCTATGTATGTGTGTCAGAATCTACTCATGCGTAGATTTCACTTTTATCTTCTTTCTCTATAGCAGCATGTTACTTCAGCTCTTCTTACATTCCAAGATATACTAAGCAAGGTGAATCTGGATTATCCTATCTGTAGTGCAATTGGAGGCAGGCATCTTAGTAGGTTTGCCACTACAGGGTTCACAGTATCAATCCCACCCTTGATTGATGTGTGTGAGGGGGGGATGGGAAGTAGTGGTGTTTGTTGATCAGTTGTTTTCACCTGACCCTGATGCTTTCTCAGTTGTGTGTTGATTTGCTATTTGTACTTATACGTGGAATAGTCTGCCCATTGTACATACATAACAGATGATCTGCCCTTTGTACATACATAACAGATGATCTGCCCTTTGTACATACATAACAGATGATCTACCCTTTGTACATACATAACATATGACTGTAACAGATAATCTGCCCTTTGTACATACATAATAGATAATCTGCCCTTTGTACATACATAACAGATGATCTGTAACAGATAATCTGTTGTGCCTGATCCTGACACGATGTCCTGGTCAGTATGTTGTGCCTGACCCTGACACGACGTCCTGGTCAGTATGTTGTGCCTGACATTGACATGACGTCCTGGTCAGTATGTTGTGCCTGACCCTGACACGACATCCTGGTCAGTATGTTGTGATTGACGCTGACGTAATGTACTGGTTAGTATGTTGTGCCTGACCTTGAGACAATGTCCTAGTCAGTATGTTGTGCCTGACCCTGACACGACGTCCTGGTCAGTATGTTGTGCCTGACCCTGACACGACGTCCTGGTCAGTATGTTGTGCCTGACACGACGTCCTGGTCAGTATGTTGTGCCTGACCATGACACGACGTCCTGGTCAGTATGTTGTTATTGACTCTGACGTAATGTCCTGGTTAGTATGTTGTGCCTGATGCTGGCGTGATGTCCTGGTCAGTATGTTGCGCCTGATGGGACTAGCATCTCAGCTCCTGACGTAGCTATGTATACACACGGATAGATGTTTATAGCTGTATGTCTGAACAAATGAAGAGACAGATGCAGAACAAAAGCATGGGCGTGTGTCAGTCATAAATGACCCGTTACTCGACGAGGTAGTTAATCTTGTGTGAGTCCCAACCCTGTCTCCTGTCATAGCGACCCGTTACTCGACAAGGTAGTTAATCTTGTGTGAGTCCCAACCCTGTCTCCTGTCATAACGACCCGTTACTCGACGAGGTAGTTAATCTTGTGTGAGTCCCAACCCTGTCTCCTGTCATAGCGACCCGTTACTCGACAAGGTAGTTAATCTTGTGTGAGTCCCAACCCTGTCTCCTGTCATAACGACCCGTTACTCGACGAGGTAGTTAATCTTGTGTGAGTCCCAACCCTGTCTCCTGTCATAGCGACCCGTTACTCTACGAGGTAGTTAATCTTGTGTGAGTCCCAACCCTGTCTCCTGTCATAGCGACCCGTTACTCGACGAGGTAGTTAATCTTGTGTGAGTCCCAACCCTGTCTCCTGTCATGTAGTCTTGTCACAAAGTGACCAGTGGATGATTGGATTGTTCATGCCCCCTGAAGTCACCCCAGCATGGTCATGCTGGCGCTGTGGGGGTCTGGGTTGTTGGTTCTGGTCATCTCTTTCCTGATCAACGGACCAGGCTTGAGCAGGCTCGTTGGTTTCACTACTTTTATCCAGCTGCTGCATCGCTATCTCCACCTCTTTTACTCTTTCTTTACTTGTTAAACGGCTGCCCCTTGGACAAGTGCACTAATGAGGAAGCTGGAGCAGGGCACTCTGGGTGATGTCCCCGTGAACAATGGCAGGCGTAAAGAAAATTTATAGTAACATCGTTGGTTAGGCAGGCAAAGTTGACAAGGTTACAGTGGTATACCGCATTCAATGCTGCTGACATAAAACTGGAATCTACAGGCCAGAATTTTTGTAATCAATCATGGGTCAAGCAGAAAGAGGCGCCTGATAGGATGAAGCTGAAGTATGTACAATCAGCAGGCTACTGGAACAATCAACACCTACACTCTTCACTATTTGCTGAAGATGACTGAGCACCTATGGGCTTGCTCAGAGTGCAGTCACATCAACTTTTGACAGAACAAACCAGAACAGAATACCATGCACAGACAACATGTAGAAATCAGAAGTTATGTGTTATTACTCACCAACACCGTGGCTGAAGTCTCCCTCGATCACACGCAGCCGATCACTCACACCAACGAGGTCTGCATTTTCTGAAGTTAGCTTGCAAGCATGAGGTGAAATGTCCACGGCTACAACTTGCATCTTAAATAACACAACATAACAAATATTTACAACAAATCTGAACACAGTAGGATCATCACACCAGGCCCACCCAGAATTTAATCAAACCCCTAAACTTTAATCAGGCCCCCAGACTTCAATCAGGCCCCCAAACTGTAATAAGAACCCCAAACTTTAATCATAACCCCAAACTGTAATCAGAACCGCAAACTTTAATCAGAACCCCAAACTTTAATCAGAACCCCAAACTTTAATCAGAACCCCAAACTTTAATCAGAACCCCAAACTTTAATCAGAACCCCAAACTTTAATCAGAACCCCAAACTTTAATCATGATGTGGCAGAGTCCAGGTTTCCACAGTGGTTTAGTTATCTAAAATGTTACCACATCATCCACGACCACACACAGCAAATAATATAGCACGCAGCAGGTAGCAGATTTATTATCATTAATAAATCAACAAACAGAACCAATCATAACAACAATAATAAACATTATCAATGTAACTTTGGAGGTCGCAAGTATAAACTGTTGATGGTTCGTAAAAGGTCTATGGTACCCAGTATTCTTGGCATCCAAGATCTATGGTACCCAGTATTCTTGACCTTCTATGGTACCCAATATTCATGGCATCCAAGATCTATGGTACACAGTATTCTTGGCCTTCTATGGTACCCAGTATTCTTGGCCTTCTATGGTACCCAGTATTCTTGGCCTCCAATAGTACCCAGTATTCTTGGTCTCCTATGGTACCCAGTATTCTTGGCCTCCTATAGTACCCAGTATTCTTGGCATCCAAGATCTATGGTACCCAGTATTCTTGGCCTTCTATGGTACCCAGTATTCTAGGCCTCCTATGGTACCCAGTATTCTTGGCCTCCTATGGTACCCAGTATTCTTGGCCTCCTATGGTACCCCGTATTCTAGGCCTCCAAGATCAATGGTACCCAGTATTCTTGGCCTCCTATGGTACCCAGTATTCTTGGCCTCCTATGGTACCCAGTATTCTTGGTCTCCAAGATCTATGGTACCCAGTATTCTTGGCCTCCTATGGTACCCCATATTCTAGGCCTCCAAGATCTATGGTACCCAGTATTCTTGGCCTCCTATGGTACCCCGTATTCTAGGCCTCCAAGATCTATGGTACCCCGTATTCTAGGCCTCCAAGATCTATGGTACCCAGTATTCTAGGCCTCCTATGGTACCCCGTATTCTAGGCCTCCTATGGTACCCCGTATTCTAGGCCTCCTAAGGTACCCAGTATTCTAGGCCTCCTTTGGTACCCAGTATTCTTGGCCTCCTATGGTACCCCGTATTCTAGGCCTCCAAGATCTATGGTACCCAGTATTCTTGGCCTCCTATAGTACCCCGTATTCTAGGCCTCCAAGATCTATGGTACCCCGTATTCTAGGCCTCCAAGATCTATGGTACCCAGTATTCTAGGCCTCCTATGGTACCCAGTATTCTAGGCCTCCTATGGTACCCCATATTCTAGGCCTCCTATGGTACCCCATATTCTAGGCCTCCTATGGTACCCAGTATTCTAGGCCTCCAAGATCTATGGTACCCAGTATTCTTGGCCTCCTATGGTACCCAGTATTCTTGGCCTCCTATGGTACAAAGTATTCTTGGCCTCCTATGGTACCCAGTATTCTAGGCCTCCAAGATCTATGGTACTCAGTATTCTTGGCCTCCTATGGTACCCAGTATTCTAGGCCTCAAAGATCTATGGTACCCAGTATTCTTGGCCTCCTATGGTACCCAGTATTCTAGGCCTCCAAGATCTATGGTACCCAGTATTCTTGGCCTCCTATGGTACCCAGTATTCTAGGCCTCAAAGATCTATGGTACCCAGTATTCTTGGCCTCCTATGGTACCCAGTATTCTTGGCCTCCTATGGTACCCAGTATTCTAGGCCTCCAAGATCTATGGTACCCAGTATTCTTGGCCTCCTATGGTACCCAGTATTCTAGGCCTCAAAGATCTATGGTACCCAGTATTCTTGGCCTCCTATGGTACCCAGTATTCTTGGCCTCCTATGGTACCCCGTATTCTAGGCCTCCTATGGTACCCAGTATTCTAGGCCTCCAAGATCTATGGTACCCAGTATTCTTGGCCTCCTATGGTACCCAGTATTCTTGGCCTCCTATGGTACCCAGTATTCTTGGCCTCCTATGGTACCCAGTATTCTAGGCCTCCAAGATCTATGGTACCCAGTATTCTTGGCCTCCTATGGTACCCAGTATTCTAGGCCTCCAAGATCTATGGTACCCAGTATTCTTGGCCTCCTATGGTACCCAGTATTCTTGGCCTCCTATGGTACCCAGTATTCTAGGCCTCCAAGATCTATGGTACCCAGTATTCTTGGCCTCCTATGGTACCCAGTATTCTAGGCCTCAAAGATCTATGGTACCCAGTATTCTTGGCCTCCTATGGTACCCAGTATTCTAGGCCTCCAAGATCTATGGTACCCAGTATTCTTGGCCTCCTATGGTACCCCGTATTCTAGGCCTCCAAGATCAATGGTACCCAGTATTCTTGGCCTCCTATGGTACCCAGTATTCTTGGCCTCCTATGGTACCCAGTATTCTTGGTCTCCAAGATCTATGGTACCCAGTATTCTTGGCCTCCTATGGTACCCCGTATTCTAGGCCTCCAAGATCTATGGTACCCCGTATTCTAGGCCTCCAAGATCTATGGTACCCAGTATTCTAGGCCTCCTATGGTACCCCGTATTCTAGGCCTCCTATGGTACCCCGTATTCTAGGCCTCCTATGGTACCCAGTATTCTAGGCCTCCTTTGGTACCCAGTATTCTTGGCCTCCTATGGTACCCCGTATTCTAGGCCTCCAAGATCTATGGTACCCAGTATTCTTGGCCTCCTATAGTACCCCGTATTCTAGGCCTCCAAGATCTATGGTACCCCGTATTCTAGGCCTCCAAGATCTATGGTACCCAGTATTCTAGGCCTCCTATGGTACCCAGTATTCTAGGCCTCCTATGGTACCCCATATTCTAGGCCTCCTATGGTACCCCATATTCTAGGCCTCCTATGGTACCCAGTATTCTAGGCCTCCAAGATCTATGGTACCCAGTATTCTTGGCCTCCTATGGTACCCAGTATTCTTGGCCTCCTATGGTACAAAGTATTCTTGGCCTCCTATGGTACCCAGTATTCTAGGCCTCCAAGATCTATGGTACTCAGTATTCTTGGCCTCCTATGGTACCCAGTATTCTAGGCCTCAAAGATCTATGGTACCCAGTATTCTTGGCCTCCTATGGTACCCAGTATTCTAGGCCTCCAAGATCTATGGTACCCAGTATTCTTGGCCTCCTATGGTACCCAGTATTCTAGGCCTCAAAGATCTATGGTACCCAGTATTCTTGGCCTCCTATGGTACCCAGTATTCTTGGCCTCCTATGGTACCCAGTATTCTAGGCCTCCAAGATCTATGGTACCCAGTATTCTTGGCCTCCAAGATCTATGGTACCCAGTATTCTTGGCCTCAAAGATCTATGGTACCCAGTATTCTTGGCCTCCTATGGTACCCAGTATTCTTGGCCTCCTATGGTACCCCGTATTCTAGGCCTCCTATGGTACCCAGTATTCTAGGCCTCCAAGATCTATGGTACCCAGTATTCTTGGCCTCCTATGGTACCCAGTATTCTTGGCCTCCTATGGTACCCAGTATTCTTGGCCTCCTATGGTACCCAGTATTCTAGGCCTCCAAGATCTATGGTACCCAGTATTCTTGGCCTCCTATGGTACCCAGTATTCTAGGCCTCCAAGATCTATGGTACCCAGTATTCTTGGCCTCCTATGGTACCCAGTATTCTTGGCCTCCTATGGTACCCAGTATTCTAGGCCTCCAAGATCTATGGTACCCAGTATTCTTGGCCTCCTATGGTACCCAGTATTCTAGGCCTCAAAGATCTATGGTACCCAGTATTCTTGGCCTCCTATGGTACCCAGTATTCTAGGCCTCCAAGATCTATGGTACCCAGTATTCTTGGCCTCCTATGGTACCCAGTATTCTTGGCCTCCTATGGTACCCAGTATTCTAGGCCTCCAAGATCTATGGTACCCAGTATTCTTGGCCTCCTATGGTACCCAGTATTCTAGGCCTCCAAGATCTATGGTACCCAGTATTCTTGGCCTCCTATGGTACCCAGTATTCTTGGCCTCCTATGGTACCCAGTATTCTTGGCCTCCTATGGTACCCAGTATTCTAGGCCTCCAAGATCTATGGTACCCAGTATTCTTGGTCTCCTATGGTACCCAGTATTCTTGGCCTCCTATGGTACCCAGTATTCTTGGTCTCCTATGGTACCCAGTATTCTAGGCCTCCAAGATCTATGGTACCCAGTATTCTTGGTCTCCTATGGTACCCAGTATTCTTGGTCTCCTATGGTACCCAGTATTCTTGGTCTCCTATGGTACCCAGTATTCTTGGCCTCCTATGGTACCCAGTATTCTTGGCCTCCTATGGTACCCAGTATTCTAGGCCTCCAAGATCTATGGTACCCAGTATTCTTGGCCTCCTATGGTACCCAGTATTCTTGGCCTCCTATGGTACCCAGTATTCTTGGCCTCCTATGGTACCCAGTATTCTTGGCCTCCTATGGTACCCAGTATTCTTGGTCTCCTATGGTACCAGTATTCTTGGCCTCCTATGGTACCCAGTATTCTTGGCCTCCTATGGTACCCAGTATTCTTGGTCTCCTATGGTACCCAGTATTCTAGGCCTCAAAGATCTATGGTACCCAGTATTCTTGGCCTCCTATGGTACCCAGTATTCTAGGCCTCAAAGATCTATGGTACCCAGTATTCTTGGCCTCCTATGGTACCCAGTATTCTTGGCCTCCTATGGTACCCAGTATTCTTGGTCTCCTATGGTACCCAGTATTCTAGGCCTCCAAGATCTATGGTACCCAGTATTCTTGGTCTCCTATGGTACCCAGTATTCTTGGTCTCCTATGGTACCCAGTATTCTTGGTCTCCTATGGTACCCAGTATTCTTGGCCTCCTATGGTACCCAGTATTCTTGGCCTCCTATGGTACCCAGTATTCTAGGCCTCCAAGATCTATGGTACCCAGTATTCTTGGTCTCCTATGGTACCCAGTATTCTTGGCCTCCTATGGTACCCAGTATTCTTGGCCTCCTATGGTACCCAGTATTCTTGGCCTCCTATGGTACCCAGTATTCTTGGCCTCCTATGGTACCCAGTATTCTTGGTGTCCTATGGTACCCAGTATTCTTGGCCTCCTATGGTACCCAGTATTCTTGGCCTCCTATGGTACCCAGTATTCTTGGCCTCCTATGGTACCCAGTATTCTTGGTCTCCTATGGTACCCAGTATTCTAGGCCTCCAAGATCTATGGTACCCAGTATTCTTGGCCTCCTATGGTACCCAGTATTCTAGGCCTCAAAGATCTATGGTACCCAGTATTCTTGGCCTCCTATGGTACCCAGTATTCTAGGCCTCAAAGATCTATGGTACCCAGTATTCTAGGCCTCAAAGATCTATGGTACCCAGTATTCTTGGCCTCCTATGGTACCCAGTATTCTAGGCCTCAAAGATCTATGGTACCCAGTATTCTTGGCCTCCTATGGTACCCAGTATTCTTGGCCTCCTATGGTACCCAGTATTCTAGGCCTCCTATGGTACCCAGTATTCTTGGCCTCCTATGGTACCCAGTATTCTAGGCCTCCAAGATCTATGGTACCCAGTATTCTTGGTCTCCTATGGTACCCAGTATTCTTGGCCTCCTATGGTACCCAGTATTCTTGGCCTCCTATGGTATCCAGTATTCTTGGCCTCCTATGGTACCCAGTATTCTTGGCCTCCTATGGTACCCAGTATTCTTGGTGTCCTATGGTACCCAGTATTCTTGGCCTCCTATGGTACCCAGTATTCTTGGCCTCCTATGGTACCCAGTATTCTTGGCCTCCTATGGTACCCAGTATTCTTGGTCTCCTATGGTACCCAGTATTCTAGGCCTCCAAGATCTATGGTACCCAGTATTCTTGGCCTCCTATGGTACCCAGTATTCTAGGCCTCAAAGATCTATGGTACCCAGTATTCTTGGCCTCCTATGGTACCCAGTATTCTAGGCCTCAAAGATCTATGGTACCCAGTATTCTAGGCCTCAAAGATCTATGGTACCCAGTATTCTAGGCCTCAAAGATCTATGGTACCCAGTATTCTTGGCCTCCTATGGTACCCAGTATTCTTGGCCTCCTATGGTACCCAGTATTCTAGGCCTCCTATGGTACCCAGTATTCCAGGCCTCCTATGGTACCCAGTATTCTTGGCCTCCTATGGTACCCAGTATTCCAGGCCTCCTATGGTACCCAGTATTCCAGGCCTCCTATGGTACCCAGTATTCTAGGCCTCCTATGGTACCCAGTATTCCAGGCCTCCTATGGTACCCAGTATTCCAGGCCTCCTATGGTACCCAGTATTCCAGGCCTCTGCGCTAACATATCTGCACACTCAACAACAATCACAAACTTGTTTTCACAATCATATTCTGTGCATTCATTCACACTCAGATCACGTATTTAGGTGATCTGTACACTCATGTAACAATTCAGAACATACATCATCCACTAGGTGTCCTGCATGTACAGCACACATTCAACTCTCGTCCTTAGGTGATCTGTACACTCATGTAACAATTCAGAACATACATCATCCACTAGGTGTCCTGCACGTACAGCACACATTCAGATCTCTCCTAGTCACAGGGTGCCCAACACACACCTTATAGAGGGACAGGCCAAGACTCAACTTACATGTCAACATGTACACAGTTGATAAAACTACTGACCTCCTTAAATGCTCGGAGTAAAAATATGGATACAGCGCCAGTGCCTGGACCAATCTCTAGAACATTCCATGCCTCGTTATCTTTGCCTTGAGTTACAGTGTTTGCGCAGAGACTTGCCAGTTCCTTGGAATGTAAATATTTGTTGTTTTAGCTTTTCATAATGACCGGTATATAAAATGTTCACACACAATTGCCTTAAAGATTAACGAGGTCACAGATAGTTACCTCAGATCTGAAGTAACTGCACACTCCCACTGATCCAGCGGCCTAAGGGCCCTCTCGTATAGGCCCACTGCTACTTGACAATGACCAAACCTCTGCCTCTAACAGAAAATCCACATCCTGATTTCTCACCTTACAGCATAGATCCATGACTGTGTACGACAGCATCGCAAGCCTGGTATTATCACTGGTAGTATATGGTGGATAGTAACAAAACAGTTAACATATTCTCTTCGTAAAACTGTCGTACACTTTTATATTTTTTCTTTATAGCTAGTCATAAATTGCTCACAAGAAACGAATGTAAGAATCAGCTTCACATATAGAACCTGACCAAGGCACACGACCGAATGTAAGAGCTTCACACATAGACCCTGACCAAGGTACACAACCGAATGTAAGAGCTTCACACATGGACCCTGACCAAGGTACATGACCGAATGTAAGAGCTTCACACATAGACCCTGACCAAGGTACACAACCGAATGTAAGAGCTTCACACATAGACCCTGACCAAGGTACACGACCGAATGTAAGAGCTTCACACATAGACCCTGACCAAGGTACACGACCGAATGTAAGAATCAGCTTCACACATAGACCCTGACCAAGGTACATGACCGAATGTAAGAGCTTCACACATAGACCCTGACCAAGGTACACGACCGAATGTAAGAGCTTCACATATGGACCCTGACCAAGGTACACGACCGAATGTAAGAATCAGCTTCACACATAGACCCTGACCAAGGTACACGACCGAATGTAAGAGCTTCACACATGGACCCTGACCAAGGTACATGACCGAATGTAAGAGCTTCACACATAGACCCTGACCAAGGTACACGACCGAATGTAAGAGCTTCACACATGGACCCTGACCAAGGTACATAACCGAATGTAAGAGCTTCACATATGGACCCTGACCAAGGTACACGACCGAATGTAAGAGCTTCACACATAGACCCCGACCAAGGTACATAAACAAATGTAAGAATCAGCTTCACACATGGACCCTGACCAAGGTATACGACCGAATGTAAGAATCAGCTTTTCACATAGACCCTGACCAAGGTACACGACCGAATGTAAGAGCTTCACACATAGGCCCTGACCAAGGTACACGACCGAATGTAAGAATCAGCTTCACACATTAGACCCTGACCAAGGTACACGACCGAATGTAAGAGCTTCACACATGGACCCTGACCCTGGTACACGAACGAGAAAGATCATCATCATCATCAGCATTCGTCCCACATTGTGATGTGTCGTAGTATACAGCGAGGCTGCGATATCTCGGTCTATTGGTCTGAGACATCCAGTTTTAGCAGTACATTTTGAGTACCTCGTTTGCCTTTCCACTGAGATCTTTATTCTCTGAACGACTACACTAGTGCAGCAGGTGGTATGCCAATTATGGGGTATATTTTATTGATGAAGGTGGGTTTTAGGCACCCTTAAACCATCCTACCCGCCTCATTTACTGCTGCATCAACTAGTTTCGCATGGGCAGAGTTTTCCCAAACTGACGCAGTGTATTCAGCAAGGAGAAACCACAAGGCAAGTGCAGATATCTAAAGAACTGATGGCTGTGCCCCCATATTGTGTTGGTCAGTTTTCGAATGATATTATTTCTTGCGTGTATCTTACGCTTTGTTTCCTGGCAGTGTGTAGGGCAGTGTCCAGTCTAACTTCACACCTAGATATTTGGGAGCCGTGCAGCGTTCAAGGTACCTCTACACCTCACGGTAGAAGAGGAGCGACTAAGTAAGTAAGCAGCGTTCAAGGTCCGAACCTTGCCACATAATCTAAAGTTTTCATTTTGCCAAAATCCTATAAAAACAGACAACAGGACTTCAATGTAAGAGGAAGACCAAGAAAAAGATATATTGATGATGTTAAAAGAACAATACCGAAGTATGGATTGAAAATATCAATGGCACATGAAAGAGGATTACATTTCAACCTGACGTCTCATGAGATACGATAGATGAGAAAAATTTGATCATTTTAAGAAACGTTCAAAACGTCGTGGACCACTGTACCTCTGTCTCAGGCCTGGGAATCAGCACTGGTGACCTCATTTTCAAGGTCAGGTCATGGAAATCCCACTCTCCAATAATGTACTGAACGGGCAATCTGGAGAATTGAATCATGATTACTTTAATGATTGTTTTGTTTTAATAGAAGCACAGAGGTCTGGCCAGGCATGTGCCAAAGTGTTTCAAGTAATTTTATGGAGAAATTAATCATTATTTTGTTTTAATAGAAGCACAGAGGCCTGGCCAGGCATGTGCCAAAGTGTTTCAAATAATTTTATGGAGAAATTAATCATGATTATTTTGTTTTAATAGAAGCACAGAGGCCTGACCAGGCATGTGCCAAAGTGTTTCAAGTAATTTTATTGAGAAATTAATCATTATTTTGTTTTAATAGAAACACAGAGGCCTGGCCAGGCATGTGCCAAAGTGTTTCAAGTAATTTTATGGAGAAATTAATCATTATTTTGTTTTAATAGAAGCACAGAGGCCTGGCCAGGCATGTGCCAAAGTGTTTCAAGTAATTTTATGGAGAAATTAATCATTATTTTGTTTTAATAGAAGCACAGAGGCCTGGCCAGGCATGTGCCAAAGTGTTTCAAGTAATTTTATGGAGAAATTAATCATTATTTTGTTTTAATAGAAGCACAGAGGCCTGACCAGGCATGTGCCAAAGTGTTTCAAGTAATTTTATGGAGAAATTAATCATGATTATTTTGTTTTAATAGAAGCACAGAGGCCTGGCCAGGCATGTGCCAAAGTGTTTCAAGTAATTTTATAGAGAAATTAATCATGATTATTTTGTTTTAATAGAAGCACAGAGGCCTGGCCAGGCATGTGCCAAAGTGTTTCAAGTAATTTTATGGAGAAATTAATCATTATTTTGTTTTAATAGAAGCACAGAGGCCTGGCCAGGCATGTGCCAAAGTGTTTCAAATAATTTTATGGAGAAATTAATCATGATTATTTTGTTTTAATAGAAGCACAGAGGCCTGACCAGGCATGTGCCAAAGTGTTTCAAGTAATTTTATGGAGAAATTAATCATTATTTTGTTTTAATAGAAGCACAGAGGCCTGACCAGGCATGTGCCAAAGTGTTTCAAGTAATTTTATGGAGAAATTAATCATTATTTTGTTTTAATAGAAGCACAGAGGCCTGGCCAGGCATGTGCCAAAGTGTTTCAAGTAATTTTATGGAGAAATTAATCATGATTATTTTGTTTTAATAGAAGCACAGAGGCCTGGCCAGGCATGTGCCAAAGTGTTTCAAGTAATTTTATAGAGAAATTAATAATCATTATTTTGTCTTAATAGAAGCACAGAGGCCTGGCCAGGCATGTGCCAAAGTGTTTCAAGTAATTTTATGGAGAAATTAATCATTATTTTGTTTTAATAGAAGCACAGAGGCCTGGCCAGGCATGTGCCAAAGTGTTTCAAATAATTTTATGGAGAAATTAATCATGATTATTTTGTTTTAATAGAAGCACAGAGGCCTGACCAGGCATGTGCCAAAGTGTTTCAAGTAATTTTATGGAGAAATTAATCATTATTTTGTTTTAATAGAAGCACAGAGGCCTGGCCAGGCATGTGCCAAAGTGTTTCAAATAATTTTATGGAGAAATTAATCATGATTATTTTGTTTTAATAGAAGCACAGAGGCCTGACCAGGCATGTGCCAAAGTGTTTCAAGTAATTTTATGGAGAAATTAATCATTATTTTGTTTTAATAGAAGCACAGAGGCCTGACCAGGCATGTGCCAAAGTGTTTCAAGTAATTTTATGGAGAAATTAATCATTATTTTGTTTTAATAGAAGCACAGAGGCCTGGCCAGGCATGTGCCAAAGTGTTTCAAGTAATTTTATGGAGAAATTAATCATGATTATTTTGTTTTAATAGAAGCACAGAGGCCTGGCCAGGCATGTGCCAAAGTGTTTCAAGTAATTTTATAGAGAAATTAATAATCATTATTTTGTCTTAATAGAAGCACAGAGGCCTGGCCAGGCATGTGCCAAAGTGTTTCAAGTAATTTTATGGAGAAATTAATCATTATTTTGTTTTAATAGAAGCACAGAGGCCTGGCCAGGCATGTGCCAAAGTGTTTCAAATAATTTTATGGAGAAATTAATCATGATTATTTTGTTTTAATAGAAGCACAGAGGCCTGACCAGGCATGTGCCAAAGTGTTTCAAGTAATTTTATGGAGAAATTAATCATTATTTTGTTTAAATAGAAGCACAGAGGCCTGACCAGGCATGTGCCAAAGTGTTTCAAGTAATTTTATGGAGAAATTAATCATTATTTTGTTTTAATAGAAGCACAGAGGCCTGGCCAGGCATGTGCCAAAGTGTTTCAAGTAATTTTATAGAGAAATTAATAATCATTATTTTGTCTTAATAGAAGCACAGAGGCCTGGCCAGGCATGTGCCAAAGTGTTTCAAGTAATTTTATGGAGAAATTAATCATTATTTTGTTTTAATAGAAGCACAGAGGCCTGGCCAGGCATGTGCCAAAGTGTTTCAAATAATTTTATGGAGAAATTAATCATGATTATTTTGTTTTAATAGAAGCACAGAGGCCTGACCAGGCATGTGCCAAAGTGTTTCAAGTAATTTTATGGAGAAATTAATCATTATTTTGTTTTAATAGAAGCACAGAGGCCTGGCCAGGCATGTGCCAAAGTGTTTCAAATAATTTTATGGAGAAATTAATCATGATTATTTTGTTTTAATAGAAGCACAGAGGCCTGACCAGGCATGTGCCAAAGTGTTTCAAGTAATTTTATGGAGAAATTAATCATTATTTTGTTTTAATAGAAGCACAGAGGCCTGACCAGGCATGTGCCAAAGTGTTTCAAGTAATTTTATGGAGAAATTAATCATTATTTTGTTTTAATAGAAGCACAGAGGCCTGGCCAGGCATGTGCCAAAGTGTTTCAAGTAATTTTATGGAGAAATTAATCATGATTATTTTGTTTTAATAGAAGCACAGAGGCCTGGCCAGGCATGTGCCAAAGTGTTTCAAGTAATTTTATAGAGAAATTAATAATCATTATTTTGTCTTAATAGAAGCACAGAGGCCTGGCCAGGCATGTGCCAAAGTGTTTCAAGTAATTTTATGGAGAAATTAATCATTATTTTGTTTTAATAGAAGCACAGAGGCCTGGCCAGGCATGTGCCAAAGTGTTTCAAATAATTTTATGGAGAAATTAATCATGATTATTTTGTTTTAATAGAAGCACAGAGGCCTGACCAGGCATGTGCCAAAGTGTTTCAAGTAATTTTATGGAGAAATTAATCATTATTTTGTTTAAATAGAAGCACAGAGGCCTGACCAGGCATGTGCCAAAGTGTTTCAAGTAATTTTATGGAGAAATTAATCATTATTTTGTTTTAATAGAAGCACAGAGGCCTGGCCAGGCATGTGCCAAAGTGTTTCAAGTAATTTTATGGAGAAATTAATCATTATTTTGTTTTAATAGAAGCACAGAGGCCTGGCCAGGCATGTGCCAAAGTGTTTCAAATAATTTTATGGAGAAATTAATCATGATTATTTTGTTTTAATAGAAGCACAGAGGCCTGACCAGGCATGTGCCAAAGTGTTTCAAGTAATTTTATGGAGAAATTAATCATTATTTTGTTTTAATAGAAGCACAGAGGCCTGACCAGGCATGTGCCAAAGTGTTTCAAGTAATTTTATGGAGAAATTAATCATTATTTTGTTTTAATAGAAGCACAGAGGCCTGGCCAGGCATGTGCCAAAGTGTTTCAAGTAATTTTATGGAGAAATTAATCATTATTTTGTTTTAATAGAAGCACAGAGGCCTGGCCAGGCATGTGCCAAAGTGTTTCAAATAATTTTATGGAGAAATTAATCATGATTATTTTGTTTTAATAGAAGCACAGAGGCCTGACCAGGCATGTGCCAAAGTGTTTCAAGTAATTTTATGGAGAAATTAATCATTATTTTGTTTTAATAGAAGCACAGAGGCCTGACCAGGCATGTGCCAAAGTGTTTCAAGTAATTTTATGGAGAAATTAATCATTATTTTGTTTTAATAGAAGCACAGAGGCCTGGCCAGGCATGTGCCAAAGTGTTTCAAGTAATTTTATGGAGAAATTAATCATTATTTTGTTTTAATAGAAGCACAGAGGCCTGGCCAGGCATGTGCCAAAGTGTTTCAAGTAATTTTATGGAGAAATTAATCATTATTTTGTTTTAATAGAAGCACAGAGGCCTGGCCAGGCATGTGCCAAAGTGGTATCTAAGGTTAAGATTTGATAAAAACATTTTCGCTTCATTCTCTTTTCTCTTCTATTAAAGTCAAGATCCCATCAGGCCATGCGGCGCATAGGAAATATGGTGTTAGGTCCATATTATTTTGCAACCTACGGCACTTAGTGGATGATGGGGTCAGTATCACGCTGGCCGCCTTTACTTCCTGGACTGAACCGGCGCCCATTTACGGCTGGGTCGACCCGGGAGCCATTGCGGCCTTCTATTGTTTATTCATTCATGTCTGTACCCATATCTTAGTATATGTGTGCATCTTGATGTTTGCTTGTTTATTGCGGTTTGTTTTTTGTGTATTGTTCAAGTTTCGTCTGTTTGCAATCATATTGACCATTTGTTTAATGTATAAAAATGTACAGAAGATGCAATAATGAATATAATTAGTGTGTGAGAGAACAATAGTATGATAATAAAAAATGAAAGAGACCTAGGGGTTATAATAGATCATACAGGAAAGGTGCGGGAGCAAGTCCAGGTGGCAGTGAAAAAAGGCTAATGCCATGTTGGGCATGATAAAAAGAAACATTTCACATAAGAGCAAGGAAGTAATAGTCAAACTATATAACGCATTGATGAGACCTAAATTGGAGTACTGTGTACAGGTGTGAAATCCATATTGTAGAAGAGATATAAACATGCTGGACAGGATGTAAAGAGCTATAAAAATAATCGGGGGTATCAGAATTATAGTTATGAGGAAAGACTAAAAAAAACTGGTCTTCAGTGTTTTGGACAGAGAAGAACACGGTGTTATGACTATGTTAGCTTCCTAATATCCCATCTCAGCGTCTCCTCTAGAATTTGCTGCCCCAAATGTATCATCACTTTTCATTAAAGGATCAATTATGCAATAATGGCCCGCCGGGCTCTTTGTGTATTTTTTTTTTTGTTTTTTTTTTGCTTTCGCCTTATTTATCTATTCCCCAAGGCGTGTGTGCGTTACACTGTGGTTTTTATTTTGCGCCTGTCGGCCCAGTGCATCCGACTTCAGCATGCATTTTATGTAAGGGTCTGCTTCCTCCTGCATTTTATAAGGGTTTGCTTCCCCGGGGTAACGGCCGGTGCTGTGATGGGGATCGAACCCAGCACCTTCTGGTTGTGAGCCGTGCCACTTAACCACTAGGCCACGCCGTCCCCTCTCTTTGTGTATGACAAGAACAGGAATAGCACCACTGTCCCACAGAGAGCATGCCGTAAGAGGTGACTAACTGTATGACATGGCATAACACCGGCCATGGTTAGATGGTTTGTTTAGAGCAGCATAGATGGTGCCTAACAGGCTGCAGGTCTACTTTTCTCTAGTGTTTGAATCTATAAAGATGGACTCGCACATCGGTTAATCACCCTCTGCGGCACTTGTTCCAATGCAGCGGAGTAATAAGCTGCTCAAGCCTAGCCCGCTAAGCAGGAAATCCTACTCCCAGCTACATTCATCTTACGCCAGAGCTGGGACCTGCACAGGAGCATCCGTTACTGTAAAAGTACAGGTCAGCTAAGACCACACAATAAAAAGAACAGTTTAATGACATGCAAGCATTTTACTTGAAAATAAATCAAAGACCTAAATCTTTAATGCTATCAGTCTAAAATTATATCAGTCTTTCCGTGACAACGGCATATGTTGTCGAACTATGGAAGGATCCGCAAGTGTAGTCCTGACAGTCTGCAGATGGGGTGCCATCGGGTTCAGTCACTCTAGCTGTTTTGATCAAGATCTTAAACTTCTTTAATTTGACAATAATTGATTAAAAAGAAGAAATCGGTCAAATGTTGTAGGCGTGTTTGCCATAAGGCCGTAATTGTCTTACACATTCAGACTTTAGAACTTCTTCGTGTGGATATAGAACTTCTTCATGTGGATATAGAACTTCTTCATGTGGATATAGAGCTTCTTCGTGTGAATATAGAGCTTCTTTGTGTGGATATAGAGCTTCTTCGTGTGAATACATAGCTTCTTCGTGTGGATATTGAACTTCTTCATGTGGATATAGAACCTCTTCGTGTGGATATTGAACTTCTTCATGTGGATATAGAACTTCTTTGTGTGGATATAGAACTTCTTTGTGTGGATATAGAACTTCTTCATGTGAATATAGAACTTCTTTGTGTGGATATAGAGCTTCTTTGTGTGGATATAGAGCTTCTTTGTGTGGATATAGAGCTTCTTTGTGTGGATATAGAGCTTCTTTGTGTGGATATAGAGCTTCTTCGTGTGGATATAGAACTTCTTTGTGTGGATATAGAGCTTCTTCGTGTGAATATAGAGCTTCTTTGTGTGGATATAGAGCTTCTTCGTGTGAATACATAGCTTCTTCGTGTGGATATTGAACTTCTTCATGTGGATATAGAACCTCTTCGTGTGGATATTGAACTTCTTCATGTGGATATAGAACTTCTTTGTGTGGATATAGAACTTCTTTGTGTGGATATAGAACTTCTTCATGTGAATATAGAACTTCTTTGTGTGGATATAGAGCTTCTTTGTGTGGATATAGAGCTTCTTTGTGTGGATATAGAGCTTCTTTGTGTGGATATAGAGCTTCTTTGTGTGGATATAGAGCTTCTTCGTGTGGATATAGAACTTCTTTGTGTGGATATAGAGCTTCTTCGTGTGAATATAGAGCTTCTTTGTGTGGATATAGAGCTTCTTCGTGTGAATACATAGCTTCTTCGTGTGGATATTGAACTTCTTCATGTGGATATAGAACCTCTTCGTGTGGATATTGAACTTCTTCATGTGGATATAGAACTTCTTTGTGTGGATATAGAACTTCTTTGTGTGGATATAGAACTTCTTCATGTGAATATAGAACTTCTTTGTGTGGATATAGAGCTTCTTTGTGTGGATATAGAGCTTCTTTGTGTGGATATAGAGCTTCTTTGTGTGGATATAGAGCTTCTTTGTGTGGATATAGAGCTTCTTTGTGTGGATATAGAGCTTCTTCGTGTGGATATAGAGCTTCTTCGTGTGGATATAGAGCTTCTTTGTGTGGATATAGAGCTTCTTCGTGTGAATACATAGCTTCTTCGTGTGGATATTGAACTTCTTCATGTGGATATAGAACCTCTTCGTGTGGATATTGAACTTCTTCATGTGGATATAGAACTTCTTTGTGTGGATATAGAACTTCTTTGTGTGGATATAGAACTTCTTCATGTGGATATAGAACTTCTTTGTGTGGATATGATTGCTTGATTGATGCGGAATGTCCACAATGAGTAAGTTTACTCTTTTGTGCACCCTGACAAGGGCATTAAATGGATGATTGCATAAACTTTCCTCACATTCTGATGTAGGTGGACCAAGGTCCTCCAGGCTGTTGTGCTATGCTTGGCTTCATCTGTGTGTCGCTCAATACTTCGGAGATCACGTCGAACCTCACCTTGTTAGCCAGACTGTTGGCCTCGACAACAGCCCGTTTCCAGGACGACCAACGAGGAGGTCAGGTGAGGGTCTTGGCCAGTATATTTCTCCTGTCCCTGGCTAACATTCTCTGATCAGTGTGTTTTGCCTGACCCTGGCTAACATTCTCTGATCAGTGTGTTTTGCCTGACCCTGGCTAACATTCTCTGATCAGTGTATTTTGCCTGACCCTGACTAACATTCTCTGATCAGTGTGTTTTGCCTGACCCTGGCTAACATTCTCTGATCAGTGTGTTTTGCCTGACCTTGGCTAACATTCTCTGATCAGTGTGTTTTGCCTGACCCTGGCTAACATTCTCTGATCAGTGTGTTTTGCCTGACCCTGGCTAACATTCTCTGATCAGTGTGTTTTGCCTGACCCTGGCTAACATTCTCTGATCAGTATATTTCTCCTGTCCCTGGCTAACATTCTCTGATCAGTGTGTTTTGCCTGACCCTGGCTAACATTCTCTGATCAGTGTGTTTTGCCTGACCCTGGCTAACATTCTCTGATCAGTGTGTTTTGCCTGACCCTGGCTAACATTCTCTGATCAGTGTGTTTTGCCTGACCCTGGCTAACATTCTCTGATCAGTGTGTTTTGCCTGACCCTGGCTAACATTCTCTGATCAGTGTGTTTTGCCTGACCCTGGCTAACATTCTCTGATCAGTGTGTTTTGCCTGACCCTGGCTAACATTCTCTGATCAGTGTGTTTTGCTTGACCCTGGCTAACATTCTCTGATCAGTGTGTTTTGACTGACCAGACGTTAGCCTCATCATCCCATACGTCCTTGTGAGAATTTATGCATGGGGTCACAATAGAGAGATCAGAGATAAAACTTTCTAATCAGGCAAAATATACTGATCAGACATGTAAGTTAGTCAAGGTCAGGCAAAACATACTGATCAAGACATGTTAGTTAGTCAAAGTCAGGCAAAACATACTGATCAGACATGTTAGTTAGTCGGGGTCTGGCAAAACATACTGATCAGACATGTTAGTCAGGGTCAGGCAAAACATACTGATCAAGACATGTTAGTCAGGGTCAGGCAAAACATACTGATCTGACATGTTAGTCAGGGTCAGGCAAAACATACTGATCTGACATGTTAGTCAGGGTCAGGCAAAACATACTGATCTGACATGTTAGTCAGGAAAGCTACTGCAACCCGTCACTTAACGCTGTTTTCAGGGCGCACTTAAGAGTTACCTACTCGTTATGGGCATTTCAAACAACAACAACAACAACAAAAGGACATATTTAATAAATAAAACAAGTAATTACAAAAGCCAGACAGCTCAATCTGTTCTAATGTTTGTTTGCCTATATTTCTTGTGAATCCTGCACCTAGAACACATACCTTGTTAGTCTCAACTGGCAGAGTCGGCTCACTTCGCTGGCTTCAGATGATGTTAGTATTGTATGTGTCTTGTCCATGCAGTAAAGCTGTCAGAAAACAAACCGATGAGTTACAAAGACTCTTCTTCTTCTTTTTCGTACGCTGTCAGACGTCAACTTGAATTTGTTCTAAGAAAGCAACTGTCATCCTGAGGCTGTCGACACTGCCATAGAGCTTGTCTAGTGTTGCCACTGGTGATGGCCACATGTGCTTTCTCTGGTACCTCAGTCTGTTGTGGCCTGTGCGGAGTCTGAAGATCACGACCTGCTCTCTTCTGTTCATCTGGTAGTAGGCATCATTTTGTGTGTAGCCAGTATGTTCTGTTTTCCATTTGGCTATGTATCTGGCCCTAATAAACCTTTTGGACTCTTCGTAGGTCACACTAGAATCTGGTTGTGGTAGTCTTGCACCTTCTTTTTCTAATCTGTCTGCCTCCTCGTTGCCTTGGATGTTACAGTGGGATGGAACCCACTGTACCACTACTCTTTTTGGCGCGGACTGCTGGCATAGTTGACAGAGTACTGCTCTTAAATCATTAAGTTCAGTATTTTTCTGGCTTTTAGTGCTGTAACCACGGCCAGGGCATCTGTAAACAGGACTATCTGGCTTTCATTGCTTTCGCCTGTGAGCAATGCTTTTACTGCAGCCTTCAGTGCCTCTGCCTCCGCTCTGAAATTTCTTGAGAATTTTCCAGTTGCCACTGACAGTGTTATTTTTCTACCATTTGTTAGGCTCAGGAATACCCCTCCCCCTCCATTCTGTGTTGTGTTTGTTATAGAACCGTCGGTGTATGCATGGGTCCAGTCCATGCTTGGGTAGTTTTCCGCTATGTACCTAAGGGTTATATCTCTTCTTTCTTTTTCAGTCTGGCTGTTCTTGTTTGCAATACCTGGTATATTTTCCACCACCTCCGGAATGATATGCTGCTTCCATGTGGGTTTGTGTACATTAGGGATGAGCTTTGGTGTTGTTATGGTGTTCATTGGGTCTTCGCTCATCTTTGCTTTGGCTATTTCTGCAAAGTTCCTCCGCTTTAGTTTCCCTTTTCCATATCTATTTAGTCTCTGATGCATTGAATGGTCTGTCAGTTTTCTTAGTTTTATGCTTGCTGCTGGGCTCTGCAGTCTCTTCTGTCGGTCATGGATTGCAGATTTGTAATCTTTTCAAGTTCTACAATTGGCGTTGACTTCATGCCTCCTGTTATAACTGTTACAAAGATTCACATTTTTGGGCTTAATGTAGCAAAAGGTCACGGTACTCCATTGCGGAGTCTGCTGAAAAAGGTCACGGTAGTCCATTGCAAAGTCTGCTGCAAAAGGTCGAGGTAGTCTGCTGACAGGAATGAAGTGTTACCACTGTGTTCATTACGCTGTGTAGCAGTTATTTCGTACGTTACATTTCATCCCGACCAACGCTCCACGCTAGCATTCAAGCTGGTTTTTGTTGTCTACGTCAATGACTGCTGTAGGCCACTGAGACCTAGTCACCTATCACCATGACAATAATATTTCAAGCATTTTCTCTACACAACCTGTTCTCATGGAGATATCATGAGAGAAATCTATGAAATCCACATTTCACCATCCTCATTAATGCACTTCTCAAGTGGGCAGCCAATTTACAAGTAAACAACAGGGGTGGAGGTAGGAGGAGTGGTGTAGCTAGACGGAACTCCTGAAACCAACGTCCCTGGAGTGGTGTTGGAGCTAGACGGAACTCGTGAAACCAGAGTCCCTGGGGTGGTGTTGCAGCTAGACGGAACTCGTGAAACCAGCGTCCCTGGAGTGGTGTTGGAGCTAGACGGAACTCCTGAAACCAACGTCCCTGGAGTGGTGTTGGAGCTAGACGGAACTCCTGAAACCAACGTCCCTGGAGTGGTGTTGCAGCTAGACGGAACTCCTGAAACCAACGTCCCTGGAGTGGTGTTATAGCTAAGACGGAACTCATGAAACCAACGTCCCTGGAGTGGTGTTGGAGCTAGACGGAACTCCTGAAACCAACGTCCCTGGGGTGGTGTTGTAGCTAGACGGAACTCGTGAAACCAACGTCCCTGATCAGTACTGGCTCTCTGATTAGGAAAGAGCTGGCCAAGATGACCCCTGAAAGAGAAAATTCGAGGGGCATGAACATACCAATCATCCACTGGTCACTTTGTGATGAAACTACATGATTGCAACGAGAAACTGTCTACAGACTCCACAGATCTTCTTGGGGTTGCTGTGGTTGAGAGGTAAGGCACTTGTTTCCCAAAATTATGAACAGAAACGATCGGCGATCGAAAACATCTGTTGCATAACGGGCACACAAGGTCTGTAGAAGGAGTTGGTGTTCCCGCTGTTCGTAACTTCTGGGTCTCGCGTCTGCTCTGAGCTTTCACAGCATGGTGATCTTCACTGGTAGCTATGCCCACTTTTACTGTGTTTCTTCAGTTAGATCTGTTTTGCGTAAGACATTCCCAGATGGTGATATCTATCTGGCAACTTTTCAGTGAGTCCCTCACTGTCTTTAAAGCATTTCTTTGGAAGCCGTTCGTCTGATATACGAACAAGGTGTCCGGCATATTCCTAGTCGTGCGTTTTCTAGCAGTGCATGGATGCACTGAATGAAGGCAAAAACCAAAGTGGCTGGCGACATAATCAGAGAACTTGTGTTTGCTGACAACTGCGCTCTGAACAGCAGTTCAGAACTGAACATGGACCGGTTCTCAGGCACATGCTAAAATTTTGACCTGACCATAAATGTAAAAAAAAACAGGTTATGTACCAACCAGCACCAGACATGCCGTACACAAAACCAGAGACTATAGTCAGATGGAAGACGCTGAATGTCGTAGATAAATTCATGCATATGGGCAGCACACTGTCGAGATCAGTCAGCCTCGATGATGAAGTGGCAAGCAGAATAGCCAGAGCCATCATAGCCTTTAGTAGAATGCGCTCGATGGTGTGGGGACGTCGTGGCATCAGCGCCAAGACCAAACTCAAAGTCTACCCTGCCGCCATCATTCCAACCCTACTATATTCCTGCAAAAGCTGAACTGTATACTCTGGACAAGCAAGGAGGTCAAACCACTTCTACACAGGTTGCCTGAGGCGAATACTCCACATCCGATGGCAAGATCCTGTCACTAACATTGAGGTTCTCTCGAGGGCAGACAATATTGACATGCTGTTAATAGAATAATATAATGGTTACTTGTTGAATCCTGCTTGGACAGCCTCAGGATGACCGCTGCTTTTTTCGAAAAAAATACAGGTTGACGTCTGACAGCGTACGAAGAAGAAGAATCCTGCTTGTAGTTTAAGCTTAAGGAACGTTTAACTAAAAAGGAATAATTTGTACACAAATAAGTATATTAACTAAACAACATCCCATGTATGCCAAACTGACTGTTTTATGTCCCTAAACAACATCCCATGTATGCCAAACTGACTGTTTTATGTCCATAAACAACATCCCATGTACGCCAAACTTACTGTTTTATGTCCTAGCACATGAGCAATTATAATTTCGGCGCTAGCTTTCGGTTCTGAGATCTTGTGTAATTGAAAATTTCTGGTCCATTGTTGAAGGACTTCTTTTAGGCAGTATGGATCTTTGCTTGTCCAGGTATCATGGCTGTAGCTTCGCAGAGCATTCACAACTTTCAGTAGGCAGACTTTTGATGGCTAAGGAATTGAATGATGAAAACCATAGTTGTGGAAGTAGAGATGGATAGGATACACATACAGAAATAAAGTTAGCAATATAATAAGACAATAAGCAAACTAGATTGGAGCCCACAACGGAAGATCAGTAGGGAGGCCAACCACCCAACGTATACTTGAGAAAGAATAGTGTAAGAGGAGGGAAGGGATACCATATTATGTTTTACAGAATCTTTATCAATGCAATTTGGGCAGACCTGTAGGTAGTGAAAAGGGTGTAGACTTTTATAAACGGGTGTCTGCGCAGAATAGAGAGATTGAAATGGTATGATAGGATCACTAATGTAGAACTGTTCAAAAGAACCAGATAACATTGAAACATGAGGTGAGGAAAATGCACAGGAGTTGGATAGGACTGACATTAAGTTATTAATTAAGGAAGTAATTTGATAGCATTATAAGAGAAGTAGAGGTAGACCAAAACATACGCAGAGAAGAGAGCTAGAGACAAGAGAAGTAGAGGTAGACCAAAACATGCACAGAGAAGAGAGCTAGAGACAAGAGAAGTAGAGGTAGACCAAAACATACACCGAGAAGAGAGCTAGAGACAAGAGAAGTAGAGGGAGACCAAAACATGCACAGAGAAGAGAGCTAGAGTCACTAGAGACAAGAGAAGTAGAGGTAGACCAAAACATACACCGAGAAGAGAGCTAGAGACAAAAGAAGTAGAGGTAGACCAAAACATACACCGAGAAGAGAGCTAGAGACAAAAGAAGTAGAGGTAGACCAAAACATACACCGAGAAGAGAGCTAGAGACAAGAGAAGTAGAGGTAGACCAAAACATACACCGAGAAGAGAGCTAGAGACAAAAGAAGTAGAGGTAGACCAAAACATACACCGAGAAGAGAGCTAGAGACAAAAGAAGTAGAGGTAGACCAAAACATACACAGAGAAGAGAGCTAGAGACAAGAGAAGTAGAGGGAGACCAAAACATACACAGAGAAGAGAGCTAGAGACAAACAAAGGAAACAAAGAAGGCATAGACAAAGCTGGACCGGATAGTTCACTGCGATTTGGTATTTATTTCAATATGTTGAAGGCCTGTAGTGTGCTCCGCTGGGATCTTAACAAACGGTTTTGATTATGCAGGCAGTGAAAAAGGAGGCAGCACAGTTGAAATCTCATGAAGGATTTTTAAAATAGGAATCGTTGGAGGACATCCATTGCTGCCTTATGAGGCTACGAACAACATCATGGCCCACTACGGCCCATCATCACCACTGAGAGTGAGTGCCACTGTTCTAAGATTAAGACACAGAAATCATGATATAATATTATTATTAATAATGCTAAATAACTGCTAAATAATTTGTAAATTACACACATACGAACGAGGACACTTGAAACAACTATAGCTTGTTTTCAAATAGCGTGCAGTTTCTTTATTTTTAAAAATAGCTATAAAGTCACGGCGCTCAAATAGTGAGAGGTTTATCCCCTGGAGAATTTGAACGAGAAGCGATCCGACACTCACTCAACAACTCACTGACTGACATCGACAGAGCGTGACTTCTACTTTACTAGTAGTACTCACTACTGTTTGCGTGAAAAGTTGATCATTATAATCTGGCTAAAGTCTTACCGTTGTGTATAGCAAGCCAACTGATAAATATGTATATCCATTGCTGCCGAATCTACAGGCCTGCCTGAAAATATTGTGAGAGATCATACTCGAGTTTGGACACACCAGCTTTCTTCATTGACCGGAAGACGTTTTGTTCTGTTGAAAAGTGTGGGGGATCTTATTAAACATTATAGGAAACTACCAAATATTTGAAGCGTACACAACTCATTTAAACCGATGACAGTAATTCTATACCTCTACTGACTTCTGGCTTGCATATCAAATCAAATGTAAATGCATCCTTTGTTGGATGTATCCCTGCTGTTGTAGTTCAACTTTTGTATTTAGGTTCATGTTTTATACCAACCCACGTAAACAATGCAGATAGTCGGTGTCTAATGAATAATTGTATAATTATCAGACTAGAAAAGCTCTCTTATCAACCGCTAAATAGCTTGACGAAATGTGAGCTCGCTAAGAGTTTATGAATATTGTTTGCAATTGCATGAAGCATTTGCATCACTCAAGTTGTGTGCGTTCTTTTATACCTAAAACAAAATTTTCCAAATGATTGTTGCCAAAGAAGATCTGAAGTCCAGTGAAGTGTCAGTCACTCCATCCAACACTCTCATCACTTTATCACTCTTGGTAGTGATGTGTTCATGAAATAGTAACACATCTAGGTGACGCCTTTCTGGTAAGATTAGGTGGGTTGTCCGACTTACGAGCCTTCATTTACCTGAAAACTTGATCTATCGTAAACAAATGAATTTAAGACTCCACAAAAATCTTTCTCGCATAAAGTTTGATCATTAAAAAAATGTCGCACCATGATTCAACCACTACGACAACAGCAACAACAGATGCAAGTTTATCAAATGAAACGACTTCAGGTGCAAGCATCATCGAAGTTAAAAGTAGCCAACATCTGTTGCTGCTTGTGTTGCTGCCTGCCACTGCCATATTGTGTGTGGGAATTGCAGTGGGGCTGGTGAGTAGTTGAGCTAAAAACTTGTTAATTGGGACTGAAAACGCTGCTGTGAAAGAGTTGACAGGGGCTCATAGCTAGCCGTTTGTATCAGGGTCAGTGACCCATCACCGACCAAGGCCCTAGTCCGCTCCCAATTGCAGCCCTAGATACAGACCAGCCCTAGATACAGACTGCAGCCCTAGATACAGACCAGCCCTAGATACAGACTGCAGCCCTAGATACAGACTGCAGCCCTAGATACAGACCAGCCCTAGATACAGACTGCAGCCCTAGATACAGACCAGCCCTAGATACAGACTGCAGCCCTAGATACAGACCAGCCCTAGATACAGACTGCAGCCCTCGATACAGACTGCAGCCCTAGATACAGACTGCAGGCCTAGAAATCAACATTACTGCACTCCAGTCATTTCTCACCTGTTGAAGTATGGATTCCAGTCGTTTCTCACCTGTTGAAGTATGGATTCTAGTCGTTTCTCACCTGTATGGATTCTAGTCGTTTCTCACTTGTATGGATTCCAGTCGTTTCTCACCTGTTGAAGTATGGATTCCATACATAGGAGCTATTCCATCCTGCTGCTATCACAAGTCAAGCCTTATGATTTATTTTTGAGGAGTTTGTCATTTCTTGGTCCAGGTAAATGTACAAATTCACTTTTTTGATTGAATAAATTCCTAGCCACACTTCCCTCGTGGACATAAAGTGCTCAGTTGGTTTTGGTTTTTTTAAATATTAATTTTAAGGCCTTAGCCTCATGCTTAGTTGAGCTGATTTAGGCATTGTTAAGCCTCTCTGACGTTGTGACTGAGAATGACTCTGTCATCAGAAAACTATAGATGGGTTACAAACTGGTAATATTGTTACGTTTTTCCTGATGGTGTGTCCTATCTATTTTCACTTTCTCTCCATAATTTCCAGCTCTGTTGGTTGTTGACTTGTTCTATGTTCTACTCAGATGTTTTCTTTTATAACATTGGGCCATATTACACAAACAAGTATCTGACGGACATCTGTTAATGGTTTACAGTATGGATGTGATACTCTTAGTCACAGGTGACGAAGACATAAGTTGGTGAAGGTTTACAGTCTGGATGTGATACTCTTAGTCACATGTGACGAATACATAAGTTGGTGAAGGTTTACAGTCTGGATATGATACTCCTAGTCACATGTGACGAAGACATAAGTTGGTGAAGGTTTACAGTCTGGATGTGATACTCTTAGTCACATGTGACGAAGACATAAGTTGGTGAAGGTTTACAGTCTGGATGTGATACTCTTAGTCACATGTGATGAAGACATAAGTTGGTGAAGGTTTACAGTCTGGATGTGATACTCTTAGTCACATGTGACGAATACATAAGTTGGTGAAGGTTTACAGTCTGGATGTGATACTCTTAGTCACATGTGACGAAGACATAAGTTGGTGAAGGTTTACAGTCTGGATGTGATACTCTTAGTCACATGTGACGAAGACATAAGTTGGTGAAGGTTTACAGCTTGAATGCTTTACTTTAAGCAGTAATAATAATTTTATATTTCTATCTGACCAAGAATTTTAATTTGGATATACATTTTTGTCTCCAGATTGTATGGGCACTGAAGCGCAGCAGGTAAGAGTTCCCATTTGTATTATTAAAATGATATTGTTTCTTTTATATTAATAATCTACATCATTGCGCACCAAGCAGACCCATAGGTGATCAGTCCCTTTCAGCAAAGGACAAAGTGTATAGATAAATAGGACAGAGCTATTACATGTAAGATACAATAATTCGAGTGTCGTCTCCATAATGAAGGTTGTCTGCAATGAATCTCCAACATTCTCTATCTCTGGTGATACACACAGACAATGGATCTCCAACATTTTCTATCTCTGGTCCTGGTGGTACATACAGACAATGGATCTCCAACATTCTCTATCTCTGGCCCTGGTGGTACACACAGACAATTGATCTCCAATATTCTCTATTTCTGGCAATTGTGGTACACACAGACAATGGACCTCCAACATTCTCTATCCCTGGTGGTACACACAGACAAAGGATCTCCAACATTTTCTATCTCTAGTGGTACACACAGACAATGGATCTCCAACATTCTCTTTCTCTGGCCCTGGTGGTACACACAGACAAAGGATCTCCAACATTCTCTATCTCTGACCCTGGTGGTACACACAGACAAAGGATCTCCAACATTCTCTATCTCTGACCCTGGTGGTACACACAGACAAAGGATCTCCAACATTCTCTATCTCTGACCCTGGTGGTACACACAGACAAAGGATCTTCAACATTCTCCATCTCTGGCCCTGGTGGTACACACAGACAATGGATCTCCAACATTCTCTTTCTCTGGCCCTGGTGGTACACACAGACAATGGATCTCCAACATTCTCTTTCTCTGGCCCTGGTGGTACACACAGGCAAAGGATCTCCAACATTCTCTTTCTCTGGCAGTACACACAGACAAAGGATCTCCAACATTCTCTATCTCTGGTGGTACACACAGACAATGGATCTCCAACATTCTCTATCTCTGGTGATACACACAGACAATGGATCTCCAACATTCTCTATCTCTGGCCCTGGTGGTACACACAGGCAAAAGATCTCCAACATTCTCTATCTCTGGTGGTACACACAGACAATGGATCTCCAACATTCTTTATCCCTGGTGGTACACACAGACAATTGATCTCCAACATTCTCTATCTCTCGCCCTGGTGGTACACATAGACAAAGGATCTCTAACATTCTCTATCTCTGACCCTGGTGGTACACACAGACAAAGGATCTCCAACATTCTCTATATCTGGTCCTGGTGGTACACACAGACAAAGGATCTCCTACATTCTCTATCTCTGATCCTGGTGGTACACACAAACAATGGATCTCCAAAATTCTCCATCTCTGGCCCTGGTGATACACACAGACAATGGATCTCCAACATTCTCCATCTCTGGCCCTGGTGATACACACAGGCAATGGATCTCCAACTTTCTCTTTCTCTGACCCTGGTGATACACACAGACAATGGATCTCCAACTTTCCCTTTCTCTGACCCTGGTGATACACACAGACAATGGAACTCTAACATTCTCCATCTCTGGCCCTGGTGGTACACACAAACTGCTGTTTGTCCATCGTTTGATGTAATCTTCCCACTTGTGGCACTGTCTACATTCAACATTTCTCTCCAGTATAGTTTTTACAAGAGTGCCATGTCTTTTGATATGACCAATATATCTGATTTGTCGGCTCATATCTTTCAACAGTTTTCTGTTACCCCTAATTTCTCCGGGTCCTCTACATCTGTTAGCATTTGTTTCCATGAAATGCGATCGATTCTTCTGTACATCAACATCTCCAGGAAATCTGCTTATTCGTTGTCCATATTTCTCCACCATACAGCAGTGTTGAGTATATATAACACTTGATCATTCTTGTTTTGAAGTTGTAGCCTAGCTCTCTAGATGTGAAAATCTTCTTCATTCTGCTGAATCTATCAATTGTCCTCTTGATTTCAATTCCACATTTGTCATCATCTGTTTGAACAGGCTAGAGTAGAGGAATTTGTGTAGGACAGAGATGACAATAGGATCACTGCGATACTGTCCCCCCCCCCAAACACAGCAGATCTGGAGGAAGTCTTTAGAAAATTAAATTGGAAAAAGAAAGGCATGAACATTGACATAAAATGCTCACTCATCTAAGGTGGGCCAGACATGTTCTCAATCTCTCATCTAAGGTGGGCCAGGCATGTGTTCTCTTGTCTAAGGTGGGCCAGGCATGTGTTCTCTTGTCTAAGGTGGGCCAGGCATGTGTTCTCTTGTCTAAGGTGGGCCAGACATGTTCTCAATCTCTCATCTAAGGTGGGCCAGGCATGTGTTCTCTTGTCTAAGGTGGGCCAGGCATGTGTTCTCTTGTCTAAGGTGGGCCAGACATGTTCTCAATCTCTCATCTAAGGTGGACCAGGCATGTGTTCTCTTGTCTAAGGTGGGCCAGGCATGTGTTCTCTTGTCTAAGGTGGGCCAGACATGTTCTCAATCTCTCATCTAAGGTGGACCAGGCATGTGTTCTCTTGTCTAAGGTGGGCCAGACATGTGTTCTCTTGTCTAAGGTGGGCCAGGCATGTGTTCTCTTGTCTAAGGTGGGCCAGACATGTTCTCAATCTCTCATCTAAGGTGGGCCAGGCATGTGTTCTCTTGTCTAAGGTGGGCCAGGCATGTGTTCTCTTGTCTAAGGTGGGCCAGACATGTTCTCAATCTCTCATCTAAGGTGGACCAGGCATGTGTTCTCTTGTCTAAGGTGGGCCAGGCATGTGTTCTCTTGTCTAAGGTGGGCCAGACATGTTCTCAATCTCTCATCTAAGGTGGGCCAGGCATGTGTTCTCTTGTCTAAGGTGGGCCAGGCATGTGTTCTCTTGTCTAAGGTGGGCCAGGCATGTGTTCTCTTGTCTAAGGTGGGCCAGACATGTTCTCAATCTCTCATCTAAGGTGGGCCAGGCATGTGTTCTCTTGTCTAAGGTGGGCCAGGCATGTGTTCTCTTGTCTAAGGTGGGCCAGACATGTTCTCAATCTCTCATCTAAGGTGGACCAGGCATGTGTTCTCTTGTCTAAGGTGGGCCAGGCATGTGTTCTCTTGTCTAAGGTGGGCCAGACATGTTCTCAATCTCTCATCTAAGGTGGACCAGGCATGTGTTCTCTTGTCTAAGGTGGGCCAGACATGTGTTCTCTTGTCTAAGGTGGGCCAGACATGTTCTCAATCTCTCATCTAAGGTGGACCAGGCATGTGTTCTCTTGTCTAAGGTGGGCCAGGCATGTGTTCTCTTGTCTAAGGTGGGCCAGACATGTTCTCAATCTCTCATCTAAGGTGGACCAGGCATGTGTTCTCTTGTCTAAGGTGGGCCAGACATGTGTTCTCTTGTCTAAGGTGGGCCAGACATGTTCTCAATCTCTCATCTAAGGTGGACCAGGCATGTGTTCTCTTGTCTAAGGTGGGCCAGGCATGTGTTCTCTTGTCTAAGGTGGGCCAGACATGTTCTCAATCTCTCATCTAAGGTGGACCAGGCATGTGTTCTCTTGTCTAAGGTGGGCCAGGCATGTGTTCTCTTGTCTAAGGTGGGCCAGACATGTTCTCAATCTCTCATCTAAGGTGGGCCAGACATGTGTTCTCTTGTCTAAGGTGGACCAGGCATGTGTTCTCTTGTCTAAGGTGGGCCAGACATGTTCTCAATCTCTCATCTAAGGTGGACCAGGCATGTGTTCTCTTGTCTAAGGTGGGCCAGGCATGTGTTCTCTTGTCTAAGGTGGGCCAGACATGTTCTCAATCTCTCATCTAAGGTGGACCAGGCATGTGTTCTCTTGTCTAAGGTGGGCCAGGCATGTGTTCTCTTGTCTAAGGTGGGCCAGACATGTTCTCAATCTCTCATCTAAGGTGGACCAGGCATGTGTTCTCTTGTCTAAGGTGGGCCAGACATGTGTTCTCTTGTCTAAGGTGGGCCAGGCATGTGTTCTCTTGTCTAAGGTGGGCCAGACATGTTCTCAATCTCTCATCTAAGGTGGGCCAGGCATGTGTTCTCTTGTCTAAGGTGGGCCAGGCATGTGTTCTCTTGTCTAAGGTGGGCCAGACATGTTCTCAATCTCTCATCTAAGGTGGACCAGGCATGTGTTCTCTTGTCTAAGGTGGGCCAGGCATGTGTTCTCTTGTCTAAGGTGGGCCAGACATGTTCTCAATCTCTCATCTAAGGTGGGCCAGGCATGTGTTCTCTTGTCTAAGGTGGGCCAGGCATGTGTTCTCTTGTCTAAGGTGGGCCAGGCATGTGTTCTCTTGTCTAAGGTGGGCCAGACATGTTCTCAATCTCTCATCTAAGGTGGGCCAGGCATGTGTTCTCTTGTCTAAGGTGGGCCAGGCATGTGTTCTCTTGTCTAAGGTGGGCCAGACATGTTCTCAATCTCTCATCTAAGGTGGACCAGGCATGTGTTCTCTTGTCTAAGGTGGGCCAGGCATGTGTTCTCTTGTCTAAGGTGGGCCAGACATGTTCTCAATCTCTCATCTAAGGTGGACCAGGCATGTGTTCTCTTGTCTAAGGTGGGCCAGACATGTGTTCTCTTGTCTAAGGTGGGCCAGACATGTTCTCAATCTCTCATCTAAGGTGGACCAGGCATGTGTTCTCTTGTCTAAGGTGGGCCAGGCATGTGTTCTCTTGTCTAAGGTGGGCCAGACATGTTCTCAATCTCTCATCTAAGGTGGACCAGGCATGTGTTCTCTTGTCTAAGGTGGGCCAGACATGTGTTCTCTTGTCTAAGGTGGGCCAGACATGTTCTCAATCTCTCATCTAAGGTGGACCAGGCATGTGTTCTCTTGTCTAAGGTGGGCCAGGCATGTGTTCTCTTGTCTAAGGTGGGCCAGACATGTTCTCAATCTCTCATCTAAGGTGGACCAGGCATGTGTTCTCTTGTCTAAGGTGGGCCAGGCATGTGTTCTCTTGTCTAAGGTGGGCCAGACATGTTCTCAATCTCTCATCTAAGGTGGGCCAGACATGTGTTCTCTTGTCTAAGGTGGACCAGGCATGTGTTCTCTTGTCTAAGGTGGGCCAGACATGTTCTCAATCTCTCATCTAAGGTGGACCAGGCATGTGTTCTCTTGTCTAAGGTGGGCCAGGCATGTGTTCTCTTGTCTAAGGTGGGCCAGACATGTTCTCAATCTCTCATCTAAGGTGGACCAGGCATGTGTTCTCTTGTCTAAGGTGGGCCAGGCATGTGTTCTCTTGTCTAAGGTGGGCCAGACATGTTCTCAATCTCTCATCTAAGGTGGACCAGGCATGTGTTCTCTTGTCTAAGGTGGGCCAGACATGTGTTCTCTTGTCTAAGGTGGGCCAGGCATGTGTTCTCTTGTCTAAGGTGGGCCAGACATGTTCTCAATCTCTCATCTAAGGTGGACCAGGCATGTGTTCTCTTGTCTAAGGTGGGCCAGGCATGTGTTCTCTTGTCTAAGGTGGGCCAGACATGTGTTCTCTTGTCTAAGGTGGGCCAGACATGTTCTCAATCTCTCATCTAAGGTGGACCAGGCATGTGTTCTCTTGTCTAAGGTGGGCCAGGCATGTGTTCTCTTGTCTAAGGTGGGCCAGACATGTTCTCAATCTCTCATCTAAGGTGGACCAGGCATGTGTTCTCTTGTCTAAGGTGGGCCAGACATGTGTTCTCTTGTCTAAGGTGGGCCAGGCATGTGTTCTCTTGTCTAAGGTGGGCCAGACATGTTCTCAATCTCTCATCTAAGGTGGACCAGGCATGTGTTCTCTTGTCTAAGGTGGGCCAGGCATGTGTTCTCTTGTCTAAGGTGGGCCAGACATGTGTTCTCTTGTCTAAGGTGGGCCAGACATGTTCTCAATCTCTCATCTAAGGTGGACCAGGCATGTGTTCTCTTGTCTAAGGTGGGCCAGGCATGTGTTCTCTTGTCTAAGGTGGGCCAGACATGTGTTCTCTTGTCTAAGGTGGGCCAGACATGTTCTCAATCTCTCATCTAAGGTGGACCAGGCATGTGTTCTCTTGTCTAAGGTGGACCAGGCATGTGTTCTCTTGTCTAAGGTGGGCCAGACATGTTCTCAATCTCTCATCTAAGGTGGACCAGGCATGTGTTCTCTTGTCTAAGGTAGGCCAAACATGTAGTGTGGCTGCCTCACAATAGATGAACATGGACCTTGCAATCATTAGAACCCTCTTGGCCACTAACCAATGAGATAGAGAGATGGACTGAGTTGGTAGTCCAGAGTATACGACCGCAATAAACGTAAACAGCTTTTGACTACCTGGTATCGGACACAAAATCTGGCTGAGAAAATATCAGATTGACATATATTTTCTTTGTTGTTGACAGACTGGACAAATTACGGCATCATTTGATGCCACTCTACAGTTTTGAGCAGTCAGACAGCAGCCAGGATTGGGAGACAGACTTGCTTAGTCAAGAAGTGCGTCTCAGAGATGTAAGTTCTTTGTTTTTGTCTGCATTCCGTCACCTCAAACTCATGCTAATTGTTTGATTGTGGAGAGAAGTATATTATTTTTAGCAATACTTGTGAAGAAGATCTGCCCGTCAGTCCAACTGTACAAATATGAAATGGCCTAACAGGAAAGAGCTGGCCAATGGCAAACCCAGATCCATCAGCCTAGATCCCTTCAGCGCTAGCAAGACTGTGCGGAGATGACTTCGGGGGGCATGAACATTCCAATTGTCCGCTGGTCACTTTGTGATAAAACTACACGACTGGAATGTAACACTGATTGTCTACAGGCCCTGCGGAGTCTTCTGGGGGCGCTGTGGTTGAGAGATTAGGCACTTGCCTCCCAAAGTGATGAACTGTAACGGTGGACTTTCGAATCCCACAAACTTGGACTCTCGAATCCCACAAACTTGGACTCTCACAGCGGTTCTAGAGCAAAAATTTGTACAATGGAGATGAGATGTCTGCATTGAACCCTCTGCATTTCGTATGGAGAGAGGTCGACCAATTTAAAGAATTATTGACTATGGTAAAAACACCCAAGCTCACATAGTATGGGCATGTTTCAAGATCGTCTGGGTTGACCAAGATCATTCTGCAAGGTACTGGGCCTTGGAAGCATTAGATAGGGAGGCAGTTAAAGAGATGGGAAAACAGCACCAGAGAGTGGACGGAAAGGTCCATAGCTAGAACAAAAAAATTCTAGCACAAAACTAAGTAGAATGGTGGGAACTGGTCCAACAATCTGCAGTATTGGTGCCCCAATGACCTTTTAGGTTACAGGACACAGTACTTCAGATACCGGGAATTGGGGGGGGGGGGGGATGCGGAGGATGGTGCGGAAGCGGACTGTGTAAGTTAGTGACTAAGCTAATGGATCAAAAATGTATATGTGTGAATTTAGCAAGGCCTTAATGGAAAGTAAACTTATTCAAGAGTGCATGATCAAGTCGAATGCACTGGGCCGTAATTCACAACACAGCACAAGAAATGACCCATTTACAGCTGGGGCCCTTTTTCCGTACCTAACATGTGCTCTAACCTCTCTGTCAATCAAACAGTGCCATTTAACAATCTGTTTCTTCTTCGTCGTTTGTTCTCAAACTTCCACTACCAAGTTCTGAAAAGGACTTTGCAAGTAGCAGGATGTAGTTTGGAAAACGGAATGTGTTGTGTTGTAGTTTACACCTTGACTGCGATCTTTGCACAATCGGTCAGACACATCTGCCTTCAGCAAGACATTTTTGGGTACTAGGTTAGACTTCCCTTTTTGATCCCTTCTCTTTAGCCCATCTGCTCTGTTACAGCATGTTACCTAGGATCACCGCATGGGAGGGGGAGAAGGGTCTTGGTAGTTCTGGGTAGCACGCCCTGACGGCGAGCAGTCAGCTTTGACATCCTTGTAGTGAAATTGACCATTTAATGAAATGGAGACGTTTCCGTCAAATGACCTCTTTGTAGGAAACATAACCCTTTCCGTCAACTGACCTCTTTGTAGGAAACATAACCCTTTCCATCACCCGACCTGAACATAATCATAACCCTTGTCCCTTTTTTCACTCCATCCAGTATAGGTCCACAACTACAGCGGAAGGCTGCACAAAGTGCTTCTCATGCTCTTGCAGTTGTGGTTTCTGTAGTAATTTGTTTTTACAACTCTCTTTGGTCACCTTTTATAAGAAGTGGTCCCAGGACAAACTCAGAGCAAACCTAACACTAAATCTAACCTTTAACATAAACCTAATCTGTTCTGTTCCTAAGAATAGACCTGACTGCACTTCGGGCACACCCACAGGTGCTCAGTCTCTCAGTAAATGGCCAAAGGTGTGGATACTGATGGTTCCTGAAGCTCGCTGGTTGTACACATTTCTGCTCCACTCTCCCTGTGCCCCATCTTGCAGATACTTTGTGGTACTGGAGTATGCCATGGATGATGTGGTGTGCTGAACCTGGACCGATGTCCAGATTTCACTCACAGTTAATCTGCAAATTTTTTTTACAAGTAGTCAATGACTGCAATCATCTCTATGGTCACTACTCTGTGTGCCTGACCCGATCGTAAACAGTATGTCACAGAACTCACGCCGTTTTGGAACTTCCTACTCCACTCATACACTTGCTGGAGTGAAAGGCATGTATCACTCTACTGGACCTTCATTCGCGGATGAATTTTATAGGTTTCACCCCCTTTGCTGCTTTCAAAAACGGATAACAGAATGCTGCTTCTCTTTGATGCATGTCATTAGTGTGGCCTCCATCTTTTAACTGCAATTATGATGTCATGTTCTTTGTCTATGATGGCCAGTGCAAGACACTCTTGGCATCCTAAGCAACCTTATCAACAAGTTACAATACAAAGGCATGGTTTTACCCATTACTATTCCACTTTTAAGTTTCTCTTTCAAGCCCCCTCATATCAGGGACAAAATAATAACCTAGCCACCACGCTACAGGACAACTGGAGGGACAAGCAGCCTTTATTTTACAGTCTATAAATCTCACTGGCTAACCCCAACGATGGGAATAAATTATAGTCTATTAAAATGATCATCGTTTCTGTTTTGGTGAAATTGAGACCTAGTTCTTTTCCTTTTGATGTTTTGTTTATTACAATCAGATTATAGAATAATTGTTTTACGTTTACAGGCTACAAGCCAGCCAAGCTCACCCATTCTCAAGATAAACACCATGCTCTCTCAATTGTAACCAAGCCATAAGCCAGCCAAGCTCACCCATTCTCTCTCAGTTGTAACCAAGCCACAAGCCAGCCAAACTCACCCATTCTCAAGATAAACACCATGCTCTCTCAGTTGTAACCAAGCCACAAGCCAGCCAAGCTCACCCATTCTCTCTCAGTTGTAACCAAGCCACAAGCCAGCCAAGCTCACCCATTCTCTCTCAGTTGTAACCAAGCCACAAGCCAGCCAAACTCACCCATTCTCAAGATAAACACCATGCTCTCTCAATTGTAACCAAGCCACAAGCCAGCCAAGCTCACCCATTCTCTCTCAGTTGTAACCAAGCCACAAGCCAGCCAAGCTCACCCATTCTCAAGATAAACACCATGCTCTCTCAGTTGTAACCAAGCCACCCAAGCTCACCCATTCTCTCTCAGTTGTAACCAAGCCACAAGCCAGCCAAGCTCACCCATTCTCTCTCAGTTGTAACCAAGCCACAAGCCAGCCAAGCTCACCCATTCTCTCTCAGTTGTAACCAAGCCACAAGCCAGCCAAGCTCACCCATTCTCTCTCAGTTGTAACCAAGCCACAAGCCAGCCAAACTCACCCATTCTCAAGATAAACACCATGCTCTCTCAGTTGTAATGCGGGCATTCACAAGGAATGTTACCAAAGTTTGTCACCACATTTTATTGCTCAGTCAGCCTCCACAATATCTTCTTGGATAGTTCGATTTGTCGTTGACTTTATTGCTGGATGAAATTGTCGCATTTTTTTTATTGGCTGGGTTAGTCCAAATTTATTGATGGACAGTTCATTCCATTTTATTGATGGATAGGTCTCTACATTTTATTGATGGATAGGTCCCTACATTTATTGATGGATAGGTCCCTACATTTATTGATGGATAGGTCTCTACATTTATTGATGGATAGGTCCCTACATTTATTGATGGATAGGTTCCTACATTTATTGATGGATAGGTCCCTACATTTATTGATGGATAGGTCCCTACATTTATTGATAGATAGGTCCCTACATTTATTGATGGATAGGTCCCTACATTTATTGATGGATAGGTCCATACATTTTATTGATGGATAGTTCCCTACATTTATTGATGGATATGTCCCTACATTTATTGATGGATAGGTCCATAAATTTTATTGATGGATAGGTCCATACATTTATTGATGGATAGGTCCATACATTTTATTGATGGATAGGTCCATACATTTATTGATGGATAGGTCCATACATTTATTGATGGATAGGTCCATACTTTTTATTGATGGATAGGTCCCTACAATTTATTGATGGATAGTTCCCTACATTTTATTGATGGATAGTTCTCTACATTTATTGATGGATATGTCCCTACATTTATTTATGGATAGGTCCATACATTTTATTGATGGATAGGTCCATACATTTATTGATGGATAGGTCCATACTTTTTATTGATGGATAGGTCCCTACATTTTATTGATGGATAGTTCCCTACATTTATTGATGGATAGGTCCCTACATTTATTGATGGATAGGTCCATACTTTTTATTGATGGATAGGTCTATACTTTTTATTGATGGATAGGTCCCTACATTTTATTGATGGATAGTTCCCTACATTTTATTGATGGATAGTTCCCTACATTTTATTGATGGATAGGTCTCTACATTTTATTGATGGAAGGGTCCCTATATTTATTGATGGCTAGTTCATTCCATTTTATTGATGAATAGATCTCTACATTTTATTGATGGATAGATCTCTACATTTTATTGATGGATAGGTCTCTACATTTTATTGATGGATAGGTCTACATTTTATTGATGGATAGGTCCATACTTTTTATTGATGGAAAGGTCCCTATATTTTATTGATGGAAAAGTCCCTACATTTTATTGATGGATAGATCCCCTACATTTTATTGATGGATAGGTCCCTACATTTTATTGATGGATAGATCCCTACATTTTATTGTTAGATCAGTCTATCAAACTTTATGTGAGATCCGCAAACCATAATCGTGTAAAACAACATTGATATATTGATATCAGACATGGTGTGCAGTCTAACAACTGTAAAATAATCTCAACACTTTATTATTGGGTGGGTCTGTCACACTTTATTGTTTGGTGGGTCTGTCACACTTTATTGTTGGGTGGGTCTGGCACACTTTATTATTGGGTGGGTCTGTCACACTTTATTGTTGGGTGGGTCTGTCACACTTTATTGTTGGGTGGGTCTGTCACACTTTATTGTTGGGTGGGTCTTGCACACTTTATTGTTGGGTGGGTCTGTCACACTTTATTGTTGGGTGGGTCTGGCACACTTTATTGTTGGATGGGTCTGGCACACTTTATTGTTGGATGGGTCTGGCACACTTTATTGTTGGATGGGTCTGGCACACTTTATTGTTGGGTGGGTCTGTCACACTGTATTGTAGGTTGGGTCTGTCACACTTTATTGTTGGGTGGGTCTGTCACACTTTATTGTTGTGTGGGTCTGGCACACTTTATTGTTGGGTGGGTCTGGCACACTTTATTGTTGGGTGGGTCTGGCACACTTTATTGTTTGGTGGGTCTGTCACACTTTATTGTTTGATGGGTCTGTCATACGTTATTGTTGGATGGGTCTGTCACACTTTATTGTTGGATGGGTCTGTCACACTTTATTGTTGGATGGCTCTGTAACACTTTATTGTAGGATTGGTAGACACATTGTATATAAACTATAAATTCTATTCAAGCAAGTGGTCAGTAAATGTGTCACAAAGTTGTACAAATCCTGTGTAGTAAACACAGGTTTTATAAACATTATTCTACAATATTTTTCAAGGGATCGAAAAATGGAGATCCTTGAAGTCAGCCTTATGATAAGGCTCGTGATGGTTGTGATAATACACATATGTTGTTAATCTAATAGCAGTCAGTGTTTAGATGCTTATGTTGTATTGATATAAATTGCATAATACGTTTTTTTTATGCATAATTATTTTGTAGTTTTGTCAGATTATGTACTGATATTACATCCTCATCCATTTCTTGATTTCATCTGCTGCTTGTATTGTAAGATAAGATGTCATAGAGTTTATGGCACACCTTTAGAAAAAAAATGGAGATGCTTAGAGTACAACCTTAGAAAATGGAGATGTTTAGGGCATTTACTGTGTAGAACGAACAATCAATGGGGCACAGCGACAGCAATATTGTACCCCAGAGACCAGAAACAGTCCGGCTCCCTTGCATTCCGCAACAATATTCACGATGCCACAGATAGGCGGATCATTATCTACTGGTCAAACTACAATCAAACCACATAACTGCCAACCCTACCACATGATTGTTGATCATACCACATGACTGTCAACCATACCACATGACTGTCAACCATACCACATAACTGTCAACCATACCACATGACTCTTGATCATACCACATGACTGTCAACCATACCACATAACTGTCAATCATACCACATGACTGTCAACCATACCACATGACTCTTGATCATACCACATGACTGTCAACCATATCACATGACTCTTGATCATACCACATGACTGTCAACCATACCACATAACTGTCAATCATACCACATTCTTCTTCTTCTTCGTACGCTGGTTACAGCGATATACGTTGCACTGTTTTGTTAAGCATGTGGCCCAGTGCATCCGATTTCAACAGGCGTTTCTGTAGGGATGCCCTCTTTAGCCTTTGGCTGTCCCCAGCCTATCTGCAAGGCAGCAGTTGTTTGTGGTGAGAGTTGTCTCTCTTAGGGAAGTTGTCTTGCAGGACTATCGAGTCTTCACCACTCGTGTCTATAGGGTGTGGTGATGATATGATGGACTATATACTAGTTTTTCAAGTATCTCGGAAGAGAGGCAGTCCAGTGTGTCTGTGTCCCAGGATCGTCACGTCCTGCCAGAAACGTAGCATATGCATGTGAGTGGGGTATCTCTTTGCTCCCTTTATTTTCTTGGCTCCTCTGCAGTGATGGTACGCCTAGCATTCTCCGCCACCTGTGAGGTTGTCACAATAGGGCAGAGGTGCAATGTCTGCTGGCCTGCATCTCTTCTGCGTCCATTGGGATGACTGATAGCAGACAGAGGTAAAGAGCGAAGCAGGAGTGCATTTAACCAGGGGACAAGTCTGGACATGGCACGGAGATGTTGTTCTCCTGGTGTGCGGACATATCTCATGATCAAGGGCTGAGTCTCAACAGTTCGCAGTGAGGTGGCTGCTCTACTGCTTACGACACCCCGACCGAGAACTAAGTCTTTTACTAGTGGTTTTACACCTCAACACCGTATGGGGTGAATATCGAGCAGCTTCCCCCCCCCGCTTTGATTGGCGGGACAGCAGCAACCTTTTACTGCGGCTCGATTGGGTCGGGCTGAGACGCGAGCGCCCGGTCCCAACCATATCGTTGCCTCCCGTCGCAGTGGTGCTGAGATTCAGGGCGGGATTCCGGATTAGAGGCGTTCGGCCGTAATCCCTCAGATGGTAGCCTCACACCATTGGCTTATCAGCCAGGCACGTGGACCAAGTGTCTGAGACATGCGACTCCTCTCGAATTGAGCAGGATTACCGTAGCAACGCCCTGTCATTAGTAGGGTAAAACTGACCTGTCTTCCGAGGGTCTAATACCAGCACCCGTTTCCTATTAGACCTAATGAATCAAGAGAGAGCTTTTAGTCAGTCAATGACCAAGTGTCTGAAACCTGCGATTCCTCTTGGATTGAGCAGGATTACCGTAGCAACGCCCTGTCATTAGTAGGGTAAAACTGACCTGTCTTCCGAGGGTCTAATACCAGCACCCGTTTCCTATTAGACCTAATGAATCAAGAGAGAGCTTTTAGTCAGTCAATGACCAAGTGTCTGAAACGTGCGATTCCTCTTGGATTGAGCAGGATTACCGTAGCAACGCCCTGTCATTAGTAGGGTAAAACTGACCTGTCTTCCGAGGGTCTAATTCCAGCACACGTTTCCTATTAGACCCAACGAAAGTGCTCTCGGCCTGTCAATCATTTTAGTGTTGGCGTGTTGAGTCCAATTAAGGCGCAGGCTCCACTCCTGGTGGTGCCCTTCCGTCAAATTCTTTAAGTTTCAGCTTTGCAACCATACTTCTCCCGGAACCCAAACACTTTGGTTTCCCGGAAGCTGCCCGCAGACTCATCGAAGCAACTCCTGCGGATCGCTAGTCGGCATCGTTTATGGTCAGAACTACGACGGTATCTGATCATCTTCGCGCCTCTGACTTTCGTTCTTGATTAATGAAAACATTCTTGACAAATGCTTTCGCAGTAGCTCGTCTTGCGGCGATCCAAGAATTTCACCTCTAACGCCGCAATACGAATGCCCCAGTTTGTCCCTGTTAATCATTACCTCCAGTTCCGAAAACCAACAAAATAGAACCGAGGTCCTATTCCATGCACCATTATTCAGGCAGCCGAGGCCTGCTTTGAGCACTCTAATTTTTTCAAAGTAAACGCGCCGGCCACCCGGGACGCTCAGCGAAGAGCACCCGCGGGAGAGAGCCGGCAGGGCAGGAGATAACGGGCAGTGAACCGTCGCGAGCCGGACCGCCCGCCTGCGCCTGAGATCCAACAACGAGCTTTTTGACTGCAACAACTTTAATATATGCTATTGGAGCTGGAATTATCGCAGCTGCTGGCACCAGACTTGCTCTCCAATAGATCGTCGTTAAAGGGTTTAAAGTGTACTTATTCCAATTACGGGGCCTCAAAAGAGTCCCGTATTGTTATTTTTCGTCACTACCTCACCTCCCCGTGCCGGGAGTGGGTAAGTTGCGCACCTGCATACCACATAACTGTCAATCATACCACATGACTGTCAACCATACCACATGACTCTTGATCATACCACATGACTGTCAACCATACCACACGACTGTTGATCAAACCCACATAACTGTCAACCATACCACATGACTCTTGATCATACCACATGACTGTTGATCAAACCCACATAACTGTCAATCATACCACATGACTAACAATCATAACTGCCAATCATTCAAGAGTTAGTGGGAAAAACACACTACATAATTTTAGTTATAGAGTTTTCAAGATATTATTTCATTATTGTGATGGATATTCATTTATTGTCGTGGATATTAATTTATTCTGATGGATATTTATTTATTGTAAATGGTATTTAAACAATATGTTGCATATATGAATACGGAAGATTAGATTGTGATAAGCTCTACTTTGTTTAATATATATTCTTATGACAATTGTGATTTCATGTTGACCAATATTTAGTTTTTGTGAGAAGTGCTTAATGTTTCTATGTGCAAATTTAGCATAATAATTGTTACAGATTTGTCACAGAGTTTAGTGCCCTTTGATGACATCTTCAATGTTCATATGTGCTTGAATACACATGTTGGAGATACAAATATTGCACTTTTAATGCCCCTTATTTAAGTCCTTATTGTCTAAGACAGCGGTTCTTAACATTTTCGTTACCGTGGACCTCATTAAAAAATCTTTTGTTGCTGCAGGCCCCAGATATTCCATTTACGAAAATGTTCAGGAATTGATTATCTATTTGTTTACAGTGGTAAACAATATGTTCAATTGAAAACAACACAGTAGACGTAAAGCAGGGTGGAACATCTGGTTGGTTGGTGTGCTTATCTTTCATGGTAAAGGGAACAAGTTTAATTTCCAGTCTCAGTATGCTCCAGCAGAACTAGAACAAACTAAATTCTGACTGCCACCAGGTAGACAGCTCAGCATGCTCCAGCAGAACTTGAACAAGCTAAATTCTGACTGCCACCAGGTAGACATCTTCAAAGATGTATTATCTTACTACAAGCTCTCAAGGGTAGCAAACTCCCACACCTGAAGGATGAATTAAGCAAGGTAGCTTCCAGAAAGTCGACCATACTGCTGTGGCTACCATCCAGTTCTGAAGTACTGTGAAACAGAAGGAAGATCCTCTGGTTGATCAGTCCGGAGACTGGTTGTAAGGTTGTCTGAGCATGTCTCTCCATTTGACCCTATCCTCTGATTGATTAGTCCTGAGACAGGTTGTAAGGTTGTCTGAGCATGTCTTTCCATTTGACCCTATCCTCTGATTGATTAGTCCTGAGACAGGTTGTAAGGTTGTCTGAGCATGTCTTTCCATTTGACCCTATCCTCTGATTGATTAGTCCTGAGACAGGTTGTAATGTTGTCTGAGCATGTCTCTCCATTTGACACTATCCTCTGGTTGATCAGTTCTAAGATTAGTTGTAAGGTTGTCTGAGCATATCTCTCCATTTGACCCTATACTCTGGTTGGTCAGTCCGGAGACTGGTTGTAAGGTTGTCTGAGCATGTCTTTCCATTTGACCCTATCCTCTGATTGATTAGTCCTGAGACTGGTTGTAAGGTTGTCTGAGCATGTCTTTCCATTTGACCCTATCCTCTGATTGATTAGTCCTGAGACTGGTTGTAAGGTTGTCTGAGCATGTCTTTCCATTTGACCCTATCCTCTGATTGATTAGTCCTGAGACTGGTTGTAATGTTGTCTGAGCATGTCTCTCCATTTGACCCTATCCTCTGCAGTTTTCTTCATTGCAGCATAATAGCTGTCCATCGTTGTCGATGAGGACCGCCGACATTATCCTTGTCACAGATTTCCCTGTTGGGTGTGGGTGCGCATGTGGCTGAACAGGCCAATGCGAGCACGAAAATATCTGCTACATATCGGGCACACGAGGTTTGTAGAAGGCGATGGTGTTCCCGCTGCTCGGGATTTCTGCGTCTCGCGTCTGTTCTGGGCTTTCACAACACGGTCATCTTCACCAGCAGCTACACCCGATTTGACTGCGCTTCTCCAGTCAGATCTGTTTTTCGCAAGATATTCCCAGTTGTCGATGTCTATCTGGCAACTTTTTAGTGAGTCCTTCAGACCGTCTTTAAAACGTTTCTTTGGGCGCCCTCTCTCGCGCCATCCCTCTCTCAGCTCGCCGTAGAGAAGCTTCTTTGGGAGCCGCTCGTCTGACATACGGACGAGGTGTCCGGCCCATCCTAGTCGTGCTTTTTCTAGCAGTGCATGGATGCTGGGCATGTTAGCCCTCGAGAAAACCTCGATGTCAGTGACACGATCTTGCCATCGGATGTGGAATATTCGCCTCAGGCAACCTGTGTGGAAGTGGTTTAACCTCCTTGCATGTCCAGAGTATACAGTCCAGCTTTCGCAAGCGTATAGTAGGGTTGGAATGATGGTTGCACGGTAGACTTTGAGTTTGGTCTTGATGCTGATGCCACGACGTGCCCAGACCATCGAGCGCATTCTACCAAAGGCTGTGCTGGCCTTTGCTATTCTGCTTGCCACCTCATCGTCTAGGCTGACAGATCTCGACAGCGTGCTGCCCAGATATGTGAATTTGTCTACGGCATTCAACGTCTGCCCGCTGACTGTAGTCTCTGGTTTTGTGTACGGCATGCCTGGTGCTGGTTGGTACATGACCTCTGTTTTTTTGGCATTTATGGTCAGGCCAAAATTTTCGCATGCGGCAGAGAACTGGTCCATTCCAACCTGCATGTTCAGTTCTGAGTTGCTCATTAGAGCGCAGTCGTCAGCAAATACAAGTTCCCTGATTATGTCGCCAGCCACTTTGGTTTTGGCCTTCATTCTTCTGGAATTGAGTAACTTGCCATCTGTGCGGTACTTTATGGGTATTCCAAGCTCCAATGATCTGAAGGCGTCTGTCATCGTGGCCGCGAACATCATGCTGAACAAAGTCGGGGCGAGTACACATCCTTGTTTTACTCCGTTTGATACTAGAAACGTTTTAGAGATTGCACCGCTGTCCAGTACACGAGCACACATGCCTTCATGTAGCTGTTTCACCATTGTTATGAACTTGTCGGGGCAGCCAAACTTAGACATTATCATCCACAGCCCTCCTCTGTTTACTGTATCAAATGCCTTTGTCAAATCAATAAATGTGGTGTACAAGGCCTGATTTTGTTCTCGACACTTCTCTTGTACTTGGCGAGCGGCAAAAATCATGTCCACTGTTCCTCTTCCGGCTCTGAATCCACATTGGCTTTCTGGGAGGTGGTGGCTTTGTTGAAGGTGTTTGTTGAGCCTGTTTAGCAGTAAGCGCGCTAGGATCTTGCCTGCTACGGAGAGTAGCGATATTCCACGATGATTGTCGCATTCCTGACGATTGCCTTTTCTTTTGTATAGGTGAACGATTGAGGCGTCCTTTAGCTCCAGCGGAATTTTACCTTCAGCCCACATGTGACAGAAGAGTTCAGTGATCCTTCTGATGAGGGATGGGCCAGCTGTCTTATATACTTCTGCTGGTATTGCATCAGCTCCTGGAGCTTTTCCTATAGATAGTGAACTGATTGCCCTGTCGACTTCCTCCTCAGTAATTACTTCATCCAACGCCAGGTTCAGTTCCACCTGCGGCATTCGCCGGATGGCCTCTTCATTTATGGACGATGGGTGGTTTAGTATTTTACAGAAGTGGTCTGCCCATCTGTCTAGAATCTGAACCTTATCTGTCAGCAGTACCACATCCGCACTGCGAACTGGAGTATTACTAGAGGGCTGCGGGCCGTAGAGAGCTTTCAGTGCCTCGTAAAACCGTTTGGTGTCATGACGCTCGGCGAACATCTCAATTTCGTCAGCTCTTTTGCTGAGCCAGGAGTCTTGCATCTCTCTAAGCCTGGTCTGGACAGCTTTGCGAGCAGTATTGAAGGCAGCTTTTGCTGTCGGAGATGGTGTGTCCCTCTGGTATTCCCTGTGCGCTTCATGTTTTGCATCGAGAAGGCCCTGTATTTCTATATCGTTCTCATCAAACCAGTCCTTATGCTTGCGCGTGAGTGGGCCAATGTGTTTAACAGCTGTATCGTAGAGTGTGTTTCTCAATGATGCCCAGTTCTTTTCGATGTCGTTCTTTTCAAAACGAAGCTCAGACAGTCTACCCTCAAGCTCTTCCTGGAAGCCTCCTCTCGTGGGTTCGTATTTCAACTGAGAGACATTTAGCCTCTTCGGTGGTTTCTTTCCCTGGGGGCGCATTTTGGGCTGGATCTTGAAGTTTAGCTTGGCAATGACAAGTCGATGGTCGGTCCAACATTCTGCACCACACATGCTCTTCGTTACCATAGCATCCGCTCGATCCCTACGTCTGATGATAATATAGTCAATGAGGTGCCAGTGGCGGGACCTTGGGTGCATCCATGTGGTTCTATTTCGGACAGGTAGTCAGAAAGCTGTGTTTGTAATGAGTAGTTCATTTGCGGCACATGTCCTCAGAAGGAGCAGTCCGTTACTATTGCATTTTCCGATACCATGTCTGCCAATGGCCCCCTCCCAGGCTGTATGGTCTGTGCCAACCCTAGCGTTAAAATCACCGAGGATGACCAGTTTGTCAGATTTGGGGACTGCAGCGATGAGCGCCTCAAGGTCCTCATAAAACTTATCTTTTGTTTCCTGAGGATCTGTCATTGTGGGTGCGTATGCACTGATGAGTGTTGCATGGCGCCCTCCTATTAGGGGAAGACGCAGTGTAATCAGGCGGTCATTAATTCCTCTGGGCATGCTTGTGAGCTTGTCGACCATGTTGGTCTTGATGGCAAAGCCAACTCCAGCTTCACGGCGTTCTTCTTTGCTGCGGCCGCTCCAGAAGAAAGTATAACCAGCGCCTTCTTCTGTGATCTGCCCTTCCTCTGCCAGTCGTGTCTCGCTCAGAGCAGCTATGCAGATATTGTATCTAGCCAGTTCCCTGGCGATCAGTGCTGTCCGTCGTTCGGGTCTGTTTGCTTTGGTGTTGCCCAGTAGCGTGCGGACATTCCATGTTGCAAGCGTGATGGGTAGTTTTCGTGATCGTTTTCTGCCTGTTCCGCCGCTGCAGTTTGGGGGCCCTGCCAGTTGCGAGCTCTTAGTCAGGGTGTGATCTGTAGGGTGATGTCGTGAGTTGCGCAATGTGTTTATAGTGAGGGGGATGTGCGCAGGATCTTCGTCCGGACTCAACATGTTCTAGAGGCAAGACATTGTCAAGACTTCTAGTGAAGGGTTCGGATGCAGACAGTATGGTGTCAGCGTGTGCCTCATTATCTCGGTAGCCCTTCCCTTCTCTTTTATCGCTGGGGTGGAGCTTTGAGGTATCAGTTTCTGAGTGCATTTCTTTGTGTATTCTTCTTCCACCTCTCGTTCCTCTGGTCTTCCGCCTTGATTGTATACTTGTGAGTTCCGATGCCTCCTCGGTTAAGTGTATTTTCAGCACACGCAACAGATGTAGATCTGAGTTTGAAGGGACGTAGTGTTCTGATCGAAGCGCGATGAGCTCCTTTCTGAAGTACCGTATGTGTGACGGGGTCAGGATGACAGTGTCCACAAGACATTGAAATCACGTACTTTGAGAAAAAGAGAGCTATCCAGGCTGTCAGAGGAGAACAGAATCAACCCGACAATGACTTCCACACCCTTGATCAGCAGGGACAGATCACTATTCTTACCTTCGCGACAGAGCAGAAGAGACAGAACAGACGTGTACAAGTTTGGACTTTCGGCTTCACCATTGTACACATGTTGGCTTAACAAAGAAACTGCTGAGCATGTCTTACAGAACTGTCCCCTGTACACTCAGTTAAGGAGGATACACTGACCCAACAACCCAACATTAAACTGAGCATGTCTTACAGAACTGTCCTCTGTACACTTAGTTAAGGAGGATACACTGACCCAACAACCCAAAATTAAACTGAGCATGTCTTACAGAACTGTCCTCTGTACACCCAGTTAAGGAGGATACACTGACCCAACAACCCAGCATTAAACTGAGCATGTCTTACAGAACTGTCCTCTGTAGACCCAGTTAAGGAAGATACACTGACCCAACAACCCAACATTAAACTGAGCATGTCTTACAGAACTGTCCTCTGTACACTCAGTTAAGGAGGATACACTGACCCAACACTAAACTGAGCATGTTTTACAGAACTGTCCTCTGTACACTCAGTTAAGGAGGATACACTGACCCAACACTAAAGTGAGCATGTTTTACAGAACTGTCCCCTGTACACCCAGTTAAGAGGATACACTGACTCAACAACCCAACTGAGCATGTCTTACAGAACTGTACACTCAGTTAAGGAGGATACACTGACCAAACACTAAACTGAGCATGTCTTACAGAACTGTCCCCTGTACACCCAGTTAAGAGGATACACTGACTCAAGACTAAACTGAGCATGCATTACAGGACTGTCCCCTATACAACTGGTTAAGGAAGATAGTTAGTTAGTTAATTAGTCGTCGAGTCATCTTCATCGAACTTGGGACACGTCCATACATGCTCAGATCTCATCCTCAATATGTCTGCAGCACATGATGTCTGACTGTTCCGGTCCTGTGCTGGTTAACCAGACATTTTTGGATCCCCGTGTGGTGTTCCTTCCTCGCCGCCCCTCGTTTCCACCCAATTAAATCAGTCGTACCAAGGACGTAGATTCTGGATCAACTTCCAAATCTTCCTTCTAGCCAATTTCCCTAACAGCGTTTAGGATATCGGCACAGTCCACTGATCTTCCGCCCTCCACTATAGCTGTGCTCGCCAACCTATCAGCTCTCTCGTTCCCTTCAACACCTGCATGTTCCGGAACGAATAGGAAGGTGACACTCTGCAAACTTGACCGCCCAACCGACTCAAACCACTGGCACCGCACACAACTTGTTTCCACCTTCCTGAGCATCGTCATTAAATCACTGAGGATGTACTCGTGTGCCACTCATTGTTTCAAGCCAGACCATCACCTTCCTAACAGCCATGATCTCCATGGTCAGACTGCTTGTGGTCACTGTAACAGCCATGATCTCCATGGTCAGACTGCTTGTGGTCACTGTAACAGCCATGATCTCCATGGTCAGACTGCTTGTGGTCACCTAACAGCCATGATCTCCATGGTCAGACTGCTTGTGGTCACCGTAACAGCCATGATCTCCATGGTCAGACTGCTTGTGGTCACCGTAACAGCCATGATCTCCATGGTCAGACTGCTTGTGGTCACCATAACAGCCATGATCTCCATGGTCAGACTGCTTGTGGTCACTGTAACAGCCATGATCTCCATGGTCAGACTGCTTGTGGTCACCATAACAGCCATGATCTCCATGGTCAGACTGCTTGTGGTCACTGTAACAGCCATGATCTCCATGGTCAGACTGCTTGTGGTCACTGTAAAAGCCTCAGACTCCTCGTTGATTGTTTTCACCCCTTCTGAGACGTGAAAGCCTTCTCAACCCACAGATGACGGATCCTTCTGAGTTGGTTAACGACATCATCATTCATGGAATTTTCATTGATCAAAACGTTAACCTCTGACACCATATCAACTGGATTCGGCTAAACACATGCTCTGTCAAGTGGGACAATCACACGGAAGTCTCCAGGAAATTCTCAGGTAATTTCATCCATTCTTCGCCATGTGTTAAGTCTCCCAACGCACACACCATTTGCACAACCGCCTCAGCCTGACCTATTCATGATTGTCCCCTTACAAGACTTGTGCCTTTCGTCTTCCGTAACCCCTCATGCAACGGATGGTCTTCATTCGTGCTGATGTGGAGGTAAGCTGGAGCCTGACACAACTGACGCCTACACCCCACAGTTGGCAGGTCCAACAAAACCCTCATGGCAGTTATGGCCGTGTCTCTTGTACAACTGAAAATGATTCTTATTCTGAATCTTTTCCAGTCTTTCCAGCTGCATCTTGCTGAGCGTGAGAATTGCCAAGACATATTCAGTTACGGAAAGGACCAACCCCTGAAATAACATCAATATGAGTCCCTGTTCGCAGTGAACCGCAGCCACCAGCCTCATTACCGCCGGACCTTTACAGGCTCGGATAGTAATGTGATCGACATGTTCCTTGAACCGCAGACTTCTGTCGAAAAGGACGCCCAAATATTTTAATGTGTGTGCTCTTTCTACTCGTGACCAGGGTGGTTAAGGAAGATACACTGGCCCAACGATTCACACTAAAACTGTACGGAGCTGCTAAAAAGGAGCCCAGACAAAAGTCGAGTTCATCACGTGAACTCTGACAGTGTAATCATCAAAGTAATCACTAGAAGAAGATATATTCCAGCTGTAGATTTGTACCTGGTTTTTATATATAGGAAAGGCAAGGGGAAAAGGACCAAATCTGGTCGTCGCCAGTTTAGGGCGACAAAAATGTTTCATCAAAGTTTCTCAGATCTAATCAATTGCCACCTCTGCATCAAAGACCTTCAATGGATCCCCCACCTCTCCTGTCTCTTCTCTTGATTGTGCAATCTGACAAGCTTTCTCCAGTCCATCTCTTGATATCTTTTTCACTTAATGCATTGTCTTTCTCTTGCGTGTTTATCTTCATTTCCTTGTTGTTGTAAATGTCCCATAATGAGTATGTTTACACTTGTGTGAGCCCTGAAAAGGACGTTTAGTGGCAGGTTACAGTAGTTTTCCTCACATCCAGAGCGTGCTGATGATAATGCTTGGCTTCATCTACATTTCGCTCACTACTATGGGGATCACGTCGATCCCCCACCTAGTTAACCAGACAGCCAAGAAGGACAGCCCGTTTTCAGGGAGGACTGCGGGGAAAGCCAAGGTGAAGGTCTTGGGCAGTATATTTTGCCTGACCCTGACTAACATGTCTGACGAGACATTAGTCTTCCTCCCCTCTACAGACTGATTTCTCTTGCATGTCTATCTTCTATCTCTCCTCCCAGCACAACTTTCAGCAATGCCTTACGTAAGCTGCCTGACTGATTTCTCTTACATGTCTATCTTCTACCTCCCCTCCCAGCACAGCGTTCAGCAATGCCTTACATAAGCTGTTTGACTGATTTCGTTCATTTCTTTTCCTCCATAACTTCACTATGTCCTCCTTATTTGTTCACTTCTCTTTCCATGAGATGCACATGTTTCTATGAGATGCACATCTTTCCTTGCACATCTTTCTATGAGATGAACATCTTTCTATGAGATGCACATCTTTCCATGAGATGCACATCTTTCTATGAGATGCACATCTTTCCATGAGATGCACATCTTTCTATGAGATGCACATCTTTCCATGAGATGCACATCTTTCTATGAGATGCACATCTTTCCATGCATATCTTTCCATGAGATGCACATCTTTCCATGAGATGCACATCTTTCCATGAGATGCACATCTTTCTATGAGATGCACATCTTTCCATGAGATGCACATCTTTTCCATGCACATCTTTCCATGAGATGCACATCTTTCCATGAGATGCACATCTTTCCATGAGATGCACATCTTTCTATGAGATGCACATCTTTCCATGAGATGCACATCTTTCCATGATATGCACATCTTTCCATGAGATGCACATCTTTCCATGAGATGCACATCATCTTTCTATAATCAGTATTTTAATCTCCTCAAAACTTTTCATTCAATGTCCATAATACTTGATTGATCTTCTACTACTTTTGTGTGCGTCAGGATCTGCCTCATTTTGTTGAATACAACTTTGGCCATTCCTAAAGGTCTCTATCCTAGGCACAGAAAATGGCAAAAAAATGTATGTCCCGAGTGGTCCGCTGGGGTCTTTGTGTATGGCAATGACAAGAATAGCACCACTGCCCTACAGAGAGCATGTCGTAAGAGATGACTAACTCTATGACATGGCATAACATCGGCCACGGTTAGGTGGTTTGTTAAGAGCAGCATAGATGGCGTCTAACAGGCTGCAGGTCTAATTTGGTCTAGAGTTTGAGTCTATTAAGTTAGACTCGCACACCGATTAACCACCATCTGCGGCACTTGTCCTAATGCAGCGGAGTATTAAGCTAAGCAGGAAATCCTTCTTCCAGCTACATCTAGCTCACGTCAGAACTGGAACCTGTAGAGGGGCTTCCATTTTTCTAGAAGTACAGGTTGACTAAGACCATGTGTCTCTACCCAAGGCACAGGCAAGGACAATCTAATGTCTGTTAAATGTGTCTCTACCTAAGGACAATATAATGTCTGTTATATGTGTCTCTACCCAAGGACAATCTAATGTCTGTTATATGTGTCTCTACCTAAAGACAATCTAATGTCTGTTATATGTGTCTCTACCTAAGGACAATCTAATGTCTGTTATATGTGTCTCTACCCAAGGACAATCTAATGTCTGTTATATGTGTCTCTACCTAAAGACAATCTAATGTCTGTTATATGTGTCTCTACCTAAGGACAATCTAATGTCTGTTATATATGTCTCTACCTAAAGACAATCTAATGTCTGTTATTTGTGTCTCTACCCAAGGCACAGGCAAGGACAATCTAATGTCTGTTATTTGTGTCTCTACCCAAGGCACAGGCAATGACAATCTAATGTCTGTTATATGTGTCTCTACCTAAGGACAATCTAATGTATGTTATGTGTCTCTACCTAAGGACAATCTAATGTATGTTATATGTGTCTCTACCTAAGAACAATCTAATGTCTGTTATATGTGTCTCTAAACAAGGACAATCTAATGTCTGTTATATGTGTCTCTAAACAAGGACAATCTAATGTCTGTTATATGTGTCTCTACCCGAGGCACAGGCAGGGACAATCTAATGACTGTTATATGTGTCTCTACCTAAGGACAATCTAATGTCTGTTATTTGTGTCTATATCCAAGGCACAGGCAAGGACAATCTAATGTCTGTTATTTGTGTCTTTACCCAAGGCACAGACAATGACAATCTAATGTCTGTTATATGTGTCTCTACCTAAGGACAATCTAATGTCTGTTATATGTGTCTCTACCTAAGAACAATGTAATGTATGTTATATGTGTCTCTAAACAAGGACAATCTAATGTCTGTTATATGTGTCTCTACATAAGGACAATCTAATGTCTGTTATATGTGTCTCTACCTAAGGACAATCTAATGTCTGTTATATGTGTCTCTATCCAAGGCACAGGCAAGGACAATCTAATGTCTGTTATATGTGTCTTTACCTAAGGACAATCTAATGTCTGTTATATGTGTCTCTACCCAAGGCACAGGCAAGGACAATCTAATGTCTGTTATTTGTGTCTCTACCCAAGTCACAGGCAAGGACAATCTAATGTCTGTTATTTGTGTCTCTACCCAAGGCACAGGCAATGACAATCTAATGTCTGTTATATGTGTCTCTACCTAAGGACAATATAATATCTGTTATATGTATCTCTACATAAGGACAATCTAATGTCTGTTATGTGTCTCTACCTAAGGACAATCTAATGTCTGGTATATGTGTCTCTACCCAAGGACAATCTAACGTCTGTTATATGTGTCTCTACCCAAGGCACAGGCAAGGACAATCTAATGTCTGTTATATGTGTCTCTACCTAAGGACAATCTAATGTCTGTTATATGTGTCTCTACCCAAGGCACAGGCAAGGACAATATAAATTATGTTACTGCATGTATATAAAAACTGCACATCATTTTTTGTCTTCAAGTGTTTCAGCAGTCTCTCAGATATTTGGTGAAGATGTATTTACCCGGCCAGTTCTGACCAGTTTTGCATGCTGCAAGTCTTTTCAGTTGTAAATGGTCACCTCACTTATTGTTGGGGAAGGAAAGGCTGCTAGGAAGGGAACTAGCCACCCATACCTAAACAAAGTTGAAACTACATTCACATTTTTTGTACAATTTGAGAGTCATAACTCTTTAGTCTTTTCTTCTACAATATGAGAGTCATATCTCTTTAGTCTTTGCTTGTAAAATATGAGTCATAAATCTTTAGTCTTTTCTTCTACAATATGAAAGTCATAAATCTTTAGTCTTTGCTTGTAAAATATGAGTCATAAATCTTTAGTCTTTTCTTCTACAATATGAGAGTCATAACTCTTTAGTCTTTGCTTGTAAAATATGAGTCATAAATCTTTAGTCTTTTCTTCTACAATATGAGAGTCATAACTCTTTAGTCTTTGCTTGTAAAATATGAGTCATAAATCTTTAGTCTTTTCTTCTACAATATGAAAGTCATAAATCTTTAGTCTTTTCTTCTACAATATGAAAGTCATAACTCTTTAGTCTTTGCTTGTAAAATATGAGTCATAAATCTTTAGTCTTTTCTTCTACAATATGAGAGTCATAACTCTTTAGTCTTTTCTTCTACAATATGAATCATACCTATTTAGTCTTTGCTTGTAAAATATGTATCCTACCTATTTAGTCTTTATATAACCGTCCATGAAATGAAGAAAATTATTATTTAAAATAACATCAATGTGACTTGCATTATCTTGTTTTTGTGTGTATGTTTGTGTGTGTGATGATTGATTGATTTTTTTTATTGATTGACATGGAAAATAATGTATAGACAATGTAATGAAAAAATAGCAAGCATACCAGCTATTACCTTCACTAAGACATGCAAGGCTCCCAGCTATTACCTTCACTAAGATATTCAGATATGCAAGCATACCAGCTATTACCTTCAATAAGACATTCAGATATGCAAGGCTACCAGCTATTACCTTCACTAAGACATTCAGATATGCAAGCATACCAGCTATTACCTTCAATAAGACATTCAGATATGCAAGGCTACCAGCTATTACCTTCACTAAGACATTCAGATATGCAAGCATACCAGCTATTACCTTCACTAAGACATGCAAGGCTACCAGCTATTACCTTCACTAAGACATTCAGATATGCAAGGCTACCAGCTATTACCTTCACTAAGACATTCAGATATGCAAGCATACCAGCTATTACCTTCACTAAGACATGCAAGGCTACCAGCTACTACCTTCACTAAGACATTCAGACATGCAAGGCTACCAGCTATTACCTTCACTAAGACATTCAGACATGCAAGGTACCAGCTATTACCTTCACTAAGACATGCAAGGCTACCAGCTACTACCTTCACTAAGACATTCAGACATGCAAGGCTACCAGCTATTACCTTCACTAACACATTCAGACATGCAAGGTACCAGCTATTACCTTCACTAAGACATGCAAGGCTACCAGCTACTACCTTCACTAAGACATTCAGACATGCAAGGCTACCAGCTATTACCTTCACTAAGACATTCAGACATGCAAGGCTACCAGCTATTACCTTCACTAAGACATTCAGACATGCAAGGCTACCAGCTATTACCTTCACTAAGACATTCAGACATGCAAGGCTACCAGCTATTACCTTCACTAAGACATTCAGATATGCAAGGCTACCAGCTATTACCTTCACTAAGACATTCAGACATGCAAGGCTACCAGCTATTACCTTCACTAAGACATTCAGACATGCAAGGCTACCAGCTATTACCTTCACTAAGACATTCAGATATGCAAGGCTACCAGCTATTACCTTCACTAAGACATGCAAGGCTACCAGCTATTACCTTCACTAAGACATTCAGACATGCAAGGCTACCAGCTATTACCTTCACTAAGACATTCAGACATGCAAGGCTACCAGCTATTACCTTCACTAAGACATTCAGACATGCAAGGCTACCAGCTATTACCTTCACTAAGACATTCAGACGTGCAAGGCTACCAGCTATTACCTTCACTAAGACATTCAGATATGCAAGGCTACCAGCTATTACCTTCACTAAGACATGCAAGGCTACCAGCTATTATCTTCACTAAGACATTCAGACATGCAAGGCTACCAGCTATTACCTTCACCAAGACATTCAGATATGCAAGGCTACCAGCTATTACCTTCACTAAGACATGCAAGGCTACCAGCTATTACCTTCACTAAGACATTCAGACATGCAAGGCTACCAGCTATTACCTTCACTAAGACATGCAAGGCTACCAGCTATTACCTTCACTAAGACATTCAGACATGCAAGGCTACCAGCTATTACCTTCACTAAGACATGCAAGGCTACCAGCTATTACCTTCACTAAGACATTCAGACATGCAAGGCTACCAGCTATTACCTTCACTAAGACATTCAGATATGCAAGGCTACCAGCTATTACCTTCACTAAGACATTCAGATATGCAAGGCTACCAGCTATTACCTTCACTAAGACATGCAAGGCTACCAGCTATTACCTTCACTAAGACATTCAGACATGCAAGGCTACCAGCTATTACCTTCACTAAGACATTCAGACATGCAAGGCTACCAGCTATTACCTTCACTAAGACATTCAGATATGCAAGGCTACCAGCTATTACCTTCACTAAGACATGCAAGGCTACCAGCTATTACCTTCACTAAGACATTCAGACATGCAAGGCTACCAGCTATTACCTTCACTAAGACATTCAGACATGCAAGGCTACCAGCTATTACCTTCACTAAGACATTCAGATATGCAAGGCTACCAGCTATTACCTTCACTAAGACATTCAGACATGCAAGGCTACCAGCTATTACCTTCACTAAGACATTCAGACATGCAAGGCTACCAGCTATTACCTTCACTAAGACATGCAAGGCTACCAGCTATTACCTTCACTGAGACATTCAGACATGCAAGGCTACCAGCTATTACCTTCACTAAGACATTCAGATATGCAAGGCTACCAGCTATTACCTTCACTAAGACATTCAGACATGCAAGGCTACCAGCTATTACCTTCACTAAGACATTCAGACATGCAAATTACCAGCTACTACCTTCATTAAGACATTCAGACATGCAAGGCTACCAGCTACTACCTTCACTAAGACATTCAGACATGCAAGGCTACCAGCTATTACCTTCACTAAGACATTCAGACATGCAAGGCTACCAGCTACTACCTTCATTAAGACATTCAGACATGCAAGGCTACCAGCTATTACCTTCACTAAGACATTCAGATATGCAAGGCTACCAGCTATTACCTTCACTAAGACATTCAGACATGCAAGGCTACCAGCTATTACCTTCACTAAGACATGCAAGGCTACCAGCTATTACCTTCACTAAGACATTCAGACATGCAAGGCTACCAGCTATTACCTTCACTAAGACATGCAAGGCTACCAGCTATTACCTTCACTAAGACATTCAGACATGCAAGGCTACCAGCTATTACCTTCACTAAGACATTCAGATATGCAAGCATACCAGCTATTACCTTCAATAAGACATTCAGATATGCAAGGCTACCAGCTATTACCTTCACTAAGACATTCAGATATGCAAGCATACCAGCTATTACCTTCACTAAGACATGCAAGGCTACCAGCTATTACCTTCACTAAGACATTCAGATATGCAAGGCTACCAGCTATTACCTTCACTAAGACATTCAGATATGCAAGCATACCAGCTATTACCTTCACTAAGACATGCAAGGCTACCAGCTACTACCTTCACTAAGACATTCAGACATGCAAGGCTACCAGCTATTACCTTCACTAAGACATTCAGACATGCAAGGTACCAGCTATTACCTTCACTAAGACATGCAAGGCTACCAGCTACTACCTTCACTAAGACATTCAGACATGCAAGGCTACCAGCTATTACCTTCACTAACACATTCAGACATGCAAGGTACCAGCTATTACCTTCACTAAGACATGCAAGGCTACCAGCTACTACCTTCACTAAGACATTCAGACATGCAAGGCTACCAGCTATTACCTTCACTAAGACATTCAGACATGCAAGGCTACCAGCTATTACCTTCACTAAGACATTCAGACATGCAAGGCTACCAGCTATTACCTTCACTAAGACATTCAGACATGCAAGGCTACCAGCTATTACCTTCACTAAGACATTCAGACATGCAAGGCTACCAGCTATTACCTTCACTAAGACATTCAGATATGCAAGGCTACCAGCTATTACCTTCACTAAGACATTCAGACATGCAAGGCTACCAGCTATTACCTTCACTAAGACATTCAGACATGCAAGGCTACCAGCTATTACCTTCACTAAGACATTCAGATATGCAAGGCTACCAGCTATTACCTTCACTAAGACATGCAAGGCTACCAGCTATTACCTTCACTAAGACATTCAGACATGCAAGGCTACCAGCTATTACCTTCACTAAGACATTCAGACATGCAAGGCTACCAGCTATTACCTTCACTAAGACATTCAGACATGCAAGGCTACCAGCTATTACCTTCACTAAGACATTCAGACGTGCAAGGCTACCAGCTATTACCTTCACTAAGACATTCAGATATGCAAGGCTACCAGCTATTACCTTCACTAAGACATGCAAGGCTACCAGCTATTATCTTCACTAAGACATTCAGACATGCAAGGCTACCAGCTATTACCTTCACCAAGACATTCAGATATGCAAGGCTACCAGCTATTACCTTCACTAAGACATGCAAGGCTACCAGCTATTACCTTCACTAAGACATTCAGACATGCAAGGCTACCAGCTATTACCTTCACTAAGACATGCAAGGCTACCAGCTATTACCTTCACTAAGACATTCAGACATGCAAGGCTACCAGCTATTACCTTCACTAAGACATGCAAGGCTACCAGCTATTACCTTCACTAAGACATTCAGACATGCAAGGCTACCAGCTATTACCTTCACTAAGACATTCAGATATGCAAGGCTACCAGCTATTACCTTCACTAAGACATTCAGATATGCAAGGCTACCAGCTATTACCTTCACTAAGACATGCAAGGCTACCAGCTATTACCTTCACTAAGACATTCAGACATGCAAGGCTACCAGCTATTACCTTCACTAAGACATTCAGACATGCAAGGCTACCAGCTATTACCTTCACTAAGACATTCAGATATGCAAGGCTACCAGCTATTACCTTCACTAAGACATGCAAGGCTACCAGCTATTACCTTCACTAAGACATTCAGACATGCAAGGCTACCAGCTATTACCTTCACTAAGACATTCAGACATGCAAGGCTACCAGCTATTACCTTCACTAAGACATTCAGATATGCAAGGCTACCAGCTATTACCTTCACTAAGACATTCAGACATGCAAGGCTACCAGCTATTACCTTCACTAAGACATTCAGACATGCAAGGCTACCAGCTATTACCTTCACTAAGACATGCAAGGCTACCAGCTATTACCTTCACTGAGACATTCAGACATGCAAGGCTACCAGCTATTACCTTCACTAAGACATTCAGATATGCAAGGCTACCAGCTATTACCTTCACTAAGACATTCAGACATGCAAGGCTACCAGCTATTACCTTCACTAAGACATTCAGACATGCAAATTACCAGCTACTACCTTCATTAAGACATTCAGACATGCAAGGCTACCAGCTACTACCTTCACTAAGACATTCAGACATGCAAGGCTACCAGCTATTACCTTCACTAAGACATTCAGACATGCAAGGCTACCAGCTACTACCTTCATTAAGACATTCAGACATGCAAGGCTACCAGCTATTACCTTCACTAAGACATTCAGATATGCAAGGCTACCAGCTATTACCTTCACTAAGACATTCAGACATGCAAGGCTACCAGCTATTACCTTCACTAAGACATGCAAGGCTACCAGCTATTACCTTCACTAAGACATTCAGACATGCAAGGCTACCAGCTATTACCTTCACTAAGACATGCAAGGCTACCAGCTATTACCTTCACTAAGACATTCAGACATGCAAGGCTACCAGCTATTACCTTCACTAAGACATTCAGATATGCAAGCATACCAGCTATTACCTTCACTAAGACATTCAGATATGCAAGGCTACCAGCTATTACCTTCACTAAGACATGCAAGGCTACCAGCTATTACCTTCACTAAGACATTCAGATATGCAAGGCTACCAGCTATTACCTTCACCAAGACATGCAAGGCTACCAGCTATTACCTTCACTAAGACATTCAGACATGCAAGGCTACCAGCTATTACCTTCACTAAGACATTCAGACATGCAAGGCTACCAGCTATTACCTTCACTAAGACATTCAGACATGCAAGGCTACCAGCTACTACCTTCATTAAGACATTCAGACATGCAAGGCTACCAGCTACTACCTTCACTAAGACATTCAGACATGCAAGGCTACCAGCTATTACCTTCACTAAGACATTCAGACATGCAAGGCTACCAGCTACTACCTTCACTAAGACATTCAGACATTCCAGTAGAAAGAACAGATCAGTCAATCAAAACATTTTTAGCTCCCTGAGGATCATAAGTCTTCAACAAATATATGTCAAGTCTTCAAATGTTGACCTGTCCTTATGTATTGAAGTTTTTGTGGCTTAAAGTGTCTACAAGATGGATTAGCCTGCCCTCTGCCCAACCCATTTTAGTCAGCTCTTACAAGCACCAGTAAATAATCAACAATATATTAATATCAAATCTCTGTTATTAGTGTCAGACACGGACCCTGACCAACTCTCTGTTATTAGTGTCAGACATGGACCCTGACCAACTCTCTGTTATCTGTGTCAGACACGGACCCTGGCCAACTCTCTGTTATCTGTGTCAGATATGGACCCTGACCAACTCTCTGTTATCAGTGTCAGACATGGACCTTGACCAACTCTTACCAGTGTCAGACATGGACCCTGACCAACTCTCTGTTATCAGTGTCAGACATAGACCCTGACCAACTCTCTGTTATCAGTGTCAGACATGGACCCTGACCAACTCTCTGTTATCAGTGTCAGACATGGACCCTGACCAACTCTTATCAGTGTCAGACATGGACCCTGAACAACTCTTATCAGTGTCAGACATGGACCCTGAACAACTCTTATCAGTGTCAGACATGGACCCTGAACAACTCTTATCAGTGTCAGACATGGACCCTGACCAACTCTCTGTTATCAGTGTCAGACATAGACCCTGACCAACTCTCTGTTATCAGTGTCAGACATAGACCCTGACCAACTCTCTGTTATCAGTGTCAGACATGGACACTGACCAACTCTTATCAGTGTCAGACATGGACCCTGACCAACTCTTATCAGTGTCAGACATGGACCCTGACCAACTCTCTGTTATCAGTGTCAGACATGGACCCTGACCAACTCTCTGTTATCAGTGTCCGACATGGACCCTGACCAACTCTCTGTTATCAGTGTCAGACATGGACCCTGACCAACTCTCTGTTATCAGTGTCAGACATGGACCCTGACCAACTCTTATCAGTGTCAGACATGGACCCTGACCAACTCTTATCAGTGTCAGACATGGACCCTGACCAACTCTTATCAGTGTCAGACATGGACCCTGACCAACTCTTATCAGTGTCAGACATGGACCCTGACCAACTCTTATCAGCGTCAGACATGGACCCTGACCAACTCTTATCAGTGTCAGACATGGACCCTGACCAACTCTTATCAGTGTCAGACATGGACCCTGACCAACTCTTATCAGTGTCAGACATGGACCCTGACCAACTCTTATCAGTGTCAGACATGGACCCTGACCAACTCTTATCAGTGTCAGACATGGACCCTGACCAACTCTTATCAGTGTCAGACATGGACCCTGACCAACTCTTATCAGTGTCAGACATGGACCCTGACCAACTCTTATCAGTGTCAGACATGGACCCTGACCAACTCTTATCAGTGTCAGACATGGACCCTGACCAACTCTTATCAGCGTCAGACATGGACCCTGACCAACTCTTATCAGTGTCAGACATGGACCCTGACCAACTCTTATCAGTGTCAGACATGGACCCTCAACTCTTATCAGTGTCAGACATGGACCCTGACCAACTCTTATCAGTGTCAGACATGGACCCTGACCAACCCTTATCAGTGTCAGACATGGACCCTGACCAACTCTTATCAGTGTCAGACATGGACCCTGACCAACTCTTATCAGTGTCAGACATGGACCCTGACCAACTCTTATCAGTGTCAGACATGGACCCTCTCCAACTCTTATCAGTGTCAGACATAGACCCTGACAAAAACATGATTGAAAAATTGCAGCAAGTAAAATTAGTTTGAATCTTTGTTAATTTGCAAAAAGCAATCAGGGTTACTACAAGAGACGTAGTGGGAAATGAAGAATTCCGACAGAAAATTTTGCTCAACACATTGCCTGGCATAAGTTGACAAACCAATCATTAAAAGGCTTAATAATAATAGCTGCTGATCACAACCAAAGATAGTGGCAGCATCAAACTTGTGCTGTAAAGTACAGTCCTGGCACGGCCGACTCTTCTGCAGTTAGGGCCCACATGTGAGGAGTTGGCAGTGTAGTCGTTGTGTGTTCCTTTTTGTCTGGCAGCTCGCTTTCTCTGAGACTCGTCAGAGATACTGGCACACCAGGAGAAAGAGCTCTGTGTAAGCATCTCCCAGGAGGTGACATCAATGTTGAAGCTTTTCAGGGACACTTATAAGGAGTCTCTGGAGCATTTCTTTTGTCCCCCTGGTGAGCGTCGGTCTGTTCTGAGCTCACTGTATAACAGCTATTTTGGGAGACGCTCATCGGGCATGCAAACATATCCCGTCCATCTTCTCTGGGCGTTTTGCAGAAGTGTTTGGATGCTCAGCATGTTTTCACTTGTAGGTAACACTATACATGGCATGAAGTAAAATGGATGCACCTGACTGGCTGCGCTTTCGACTCGCTCTAGTGTATGTACCGTTTTCTGCTGCTTGCTAGTTCCTGTTCGGATTGTAATTGACAACTCCTTCTAGGACTTTATTCTGTAGAATCCATGTGCTTTTGATCGGTTATTCTGTTTGTTATGCTGCATGTTGCTGCGGCTGTGCCTGGCTTAAACTGCAGGGACCCATCCAAGATGGCGTTCAACGTTCTCACTATATATAATGACAGTTAGACAGATGACAGACAAAAGACCATTGGAGTCCCTCACTATATATAACGACAGTTAGACAGATGACACACAAAAGACCATTGGAGTCCCTCACTATATATAACGACAGTTAGACAGATGACACACAAAAGACCATTGGAGTCCCTCAGTATATATAAAGACAGATGACATACAAAAGACCATTTCAGTCCCTCATTATATATAACGACCGTTGCAGTAGACAGATAAGATAGAAAGAGAAAGAAATATATGGAAGACTGTTGAATTGTTTGGGTAACAAGGGTGACAAGTTGACTACGCACTTCAAAGAAGACTTGGTGTTCGGAATATTTTCCGATTGAAAGATTTGAATAGCTAAGCAATGAGAATGTCAAAAACAGGGAGCAAAGATCAGTCAGGATCAGATGAAACATTCTGATCAAAACCCCATTAATGTCACAGCAGTCTGACCAGTGAGGTGGAGATTGACTCTGTAATCCCCATAATGATGTCCTTACCAAAGAGCCTCGGATTGCACTACAGCCAGTAATACCCTGGTTAGTCTTCTCAAATGGGCCTCGATATTACAAAAACCAACTCAACTCATCACGAGTAGCTTCGAACAACATACCAACAGATATGCCTTCTGTTCAGATTTTATTTGTTGTGTGTCGGATAAGAGAACATGGGAGCTAGCTATCAATGAGGCCTAATTTATGAGGTCAATGGCACGTTATTGCAAGCAAATCACAGTTCGTGTCTAACTCTGGCAAGAGAGTATTATTTGAAAAACAATCCGGCTTCCTGGGTTAAACAAATTACGATAATGAGGATTTCTACAAGGATACGTATTATTGCACCATCTATTTCACACCAACAGGAAGACCATTGTAAAAGTGATCAACAGATTTCTGGTTCAAGGAGAGCGATGTGCGAATGATTATTTTCAGTGGATGAAGCTGTGAAAAACGTAGACAATGGTTTGATGTAATGATGTCTCTTCTACCACTGGATGTAGACTACTTTTTTTCTTGTTCTTGTCTCAGATAGTTTCTACATGATGGTGTGTCCAGTCCCATGTTTAAAACTTCCTTAGTACCCCTCTCACAACATGCCTGGCAGGCCACATTCATATTATTCCTGTAAAGATTCTTGCCGGCCCTGCAACGGAAACAAAGAACGTTACCATGAAGCATATGTTGTTTTTCTGTTAGGGGTGAAATTAGCAAACATAGCCAGTAAACAACGTGGCAACTTCAGTGACTAAGCCACTTGCAGTCCTCGGGCTTGAAACCCCTAAACTACACCAACAATGAAAATAAAGTTGGAGGACAGTTAACTCTTAAGACCATCATGTTATAACTAGTTTTGCCAGAATTATTTTTTCTATAAAAGCAGTCTCTTCATAAAACTTGACTTTTCTTAATTATTTCACAAGAAAGACAAACATGTTATATATCAAGTTAAAGGAAAATGAATGTGCAGTAAGAATATGAAAGTCTTCTAGAATTTCATCAAATATTACAAGCAATTGTTCATAATTATAGCGTCATTTTTTGTAATAAAAACTATTTTTCACACACAAAAATGTCACCAATCAATGAATAACCACTGAAACATAATGCAGATTGGTCTAGAGTACTTCAGAATAACAGTAATTCACATATGAATATATCTACAAGAAATCATGTTCTGTAGCAGTCAAATGGAGTTGATGTGTCACTGGGTTGCAGGTCTCCATTTGCTCAACATGGTCGACCACATTTTGGTAGCAATCTGAATGAATTCTGGGTCTCAGTCAGTCAGAGGTGATGGAATTTGGTACTGAAACCCATTCGCTATCATGTTCTCTAGAATGCTTTAGAAATATTGCATCTTCGTTTTCCTGTTGATGGTGCAGTCAAATATTTTTGCCTTTTAGCAGCACTAGGTCCTGGTTGTGACAACGCCCCCCTTATCTTGAGCATCAGATTCTGTAGGCTGAGTAGGTTCAATAATATTATATTCTATGTCTGACTGATTCAATATCAGAAAAATGTGCATGCTCGTCACAAAATTCATCTAGAGTACACAACTCCCTAGCCTTTTCTACAGATAAAAGCAACCTACTATTAGACAATCTTCAAGTGCTAGGTCGTTACACATTTTTGTGATAAACTGACTTGAAACATGACAAATGTTTTCTAACTTTGATTTTCCTCACAATGCACGTCCAAGCTTTAACAATTAAAACGTAAATATAAGAGTTACTTCCCTTACCATGTAATGTCAATTAAAATTTAGAAACACTGAAAAAACGAAACAAATTTAGTTCAATGTGCTGTTAACAGTAAGAATATGAGCATTTTTCTGGCATCAAATGGACGCCAGAATACACGCTGACATCGTTCTTATGGCCTTTAAGAGTTAATATATATATATACACACTGCAAGATCTTTGTGTAGAAGAGAACTGGTTTACAATCCTTGTTAAGATACAAGTTTTTCGGCCACATCAAGCGCCACAATGGACTGGAAAGAAGCAGGTCTGGAGAACTTTGTTCCAGGGAGACAAGGCAGAGGCCAACCAAGGCGTAGATGGATATTTTAGTCAGAGAGTGGTGTCTGCTTGGAATGCATTGCCAGGGGAGGTAGTGGAGGCAGGGACAGTTAATGCATTTAAGAATAAACTGGATGCGCATAGCTTTTAGAGCAAGGTGATGTAAATGTAACTGGTTGTATACAGACTCTACAGGGTCTTCTAAACCAGTATAAAGACGTTAAGTTAAGTTAAGTTAAGCCATCAAGAACACCATGAACATGGAGCAGGCGGGTAGACCGACTGCTAATCACAATTCCTATCGAATGGCTGTGGTGAGAGCGACGTTCTACCAAGTACATGCTACATGATGATGATGATGATATATATACACACACATATATACGAGAGGGGCATTCAAGTTTAAAGCCGGACTTTTATTTGTAAAGAAAATTTTTACAAGAAGTCAAAATGCCATTTATTTTTCTATATAATCTCCTGCAACGTTTATGCACTTAGTAATGCTTGAAATGCTTCAGCACATAAATTTTTGTCAGTCTGTGTGAACCAATCCAGGACAGCCTGTTTCACTTCGTCATCAGTGCTGAAATGTTGACCTGCCAGGAATTGTTTTAGGGGTCCAAACAGGTGAAAATCACTTGTAGCGAGGTCTGGGCTGTAAGGTAGATGTGGCAACACCTCCCAGCCGATTTCCTACAGATGGCACATGAGCCGTATGAGGTAGTGTGTTGTCTTGCAGGAGCAGCACGCCCTTTGTGATCAAACCCAACGTGCACTAATCTTCCAAAAATGCAAATGTTCATGAATAATAGTGTTCACCGTACTCAGAGAAAGACTTGCCTCTTGTGCAATTTCGTTATCGGTTATCCGTTGATTTTCCAGGTTAAGGCGTTCCACAATCTGGATTTTCACAGGAATGACTGGTGGGTTAAAAGCCACCACAGCCGGAATCATCACTCACGGATGTACGGCCTTCTTTAAAATATTTACACCATTCTAATGTTTTAATGCAGCTGAGTGTCTCATCACCGTATTGTGATTGTATTTTTCTGTAAATTTTCTTAGGTTTCACCCCTTCTTTCACAAGAAACTTCATCACAACACACTGTTCCATGCAAACACTAACAGTGTTGTCCGCCATTTTTATTTATCTGTCACGTGACTGGCTCATGGCAAGTGGACCACCTAGCAGTAATAGGACACAAGTGCTCCTAACTAATGATAGTAGCTCCAGCACGCTGTAACCCATTCTTGTAGAACTAGAACAAAAAGTCCTGGTTTCACTCGAATGCCCCTCGTATATAGAGAAAGAGAGAAAATGGATAAGAAAGATGTATAGAAGGCTGGAATAGATTAAATAGGATGTGAGATCTTTAGTGCGTGTGTGTCTATATATGATTTACTTTATAGTGGCCAAAGACACAGTGAATGAGCTGGCAGCAGTCAGTGACTCATATCTGACTGCTTGAGTCAGAGTCAGTGGACCAGAGCTGTCCAAGATCCTATTTCACCTCCAAGTGGTGACCCTGGCAACATGCTGCATCTGTGCAGTCTAGCTCGGGAAACTGGGAACAAAGAGTGAAAGCAAACACAGACACAAAAATGTGCCATGCTGAGACCAGATGTGTCAGATACCGCAGCCAACTGTGAAATGTGACACAACATAACAAAACGTCCTGTCAGTGCTAACGAAGAAGAAGAAACAAGGAAGGGTGTAGAATCAGTAGAGCACAGAAACTATGAGTATCCATACCCATCACCCCATGGTGAAAGAGGCTAAACACTGATAAGTCTGCCTGTATTGCAGTGATGTCAGTCCTAAATAACATAACATAAAGTGGCTCTAATTCTACTCCCTAACAATCCTTACTTGTTATGTTCACGTAGAAATAGCTTGTTTCTGTGCCACCACAGATGTTCTTGCAGGTCCTAACACCATTCTGTATTATCCAGCACTTACACAGGCCATCAATCATGTGGAAATCATCGTCTGCCCAGACCTACAATTGGAACAATAATGGTTGAAAGGAAACATCTTCTCTACTTTCAGTCCCAGACCTACAACTGGAACAATAATGGTTGTAAGGAAACATCTTCTCTACTTTCAGTCCCAGACCTACAACTGGAACAATAATGGTTGTAAGGAAACATCTTCTCTACTTTCAGTCCCAGACCTACAACTGGAACAATAATGGTTGTAAGGAAACATCTTCTCTACTTTCAGTCCCAGACCTTCAACTGGAACAATAATGGTTGAAAGGAAACATCTTCTCTACTTTCAGTCCCAGACCTACAACTGGAACAATAATGGTTGAAAGGAAACATCTTCTCTACTTTCAGTCCCAGACCTACAATTAGAACAATAATGGTTGTACTCTAGGAAACATCTTCTCTACTTTCAGTCCCAGACCTACAACTGGAACAATAATGGTTGTAAGGAAACATCTTCTCTACTTTCAGTCCCAGACCTACAACTGGAACAATAATGGTTGTAAGGAAACATCTTCTCTACTTTCAGTCCCAGACCTACAACTGGAACAATAATGGTTGTAAGGAAACATCTTCTCTACTTTCAGTCTTTCTTGTTCATTGCTGTATATTTTGTGTAGAACATATGTGTAGAGGAAATGTTATATTTATGTGTTACCTCCTCTCAAGCCGACGTATGAGAACTTTGTTCAGTTTTAAGAAAGTTCATGAGCTCACTTATTGTCTGCTGTGCCATTTGTTTTCGAAGCTACTCGCACTGAGAGTTTTTCAGACTTCACACATTTTCTTTGGTAGACGGTTTACAGTGGCTCTTCTCATATCATGTGTACTGAAGAAAGGTCAACCTATGTCCTCCTAGCTGTAGTGTTATACACGGTTTCTCAGCAGGTCTGCCTCTATGGGGGATCACTGTGTTGATTCAAATCTTGCTGGCTAGATTGCTGTAAAACAGCTCCTTTCCAGGTGCATGATGTGCACATGAAGTAGAGTCTTGGTCAGCATGTTGCATCTGACCCTGACGCCCGGCTCTGCATAGTGAATCATTTTAACACTTTAACCTTATTTACAAGATTTTTGTCTTAACATCCAAGACCAGTAACTCGGTTTCTTAAACAGTTTTTCAAAAACAAAATTTATTGAACTAAATGGTTTTGGGCAAAACTATCAATACTCATAATTCTCGCTGTGTGTCCATTTGTCAGTCAATGTGCCAGAACAGAAACCACACACTTGTCTCAGTAACAAAACAGAAACTATGCACTTGTCTCAGTAACAAAACAGAAAATATTCGTTTGTCTCAGTAACAAAACAGAAACCACAAGCTTGTCTCAGTAACAAAACAGAAAATATTCATTTGTCTCAGTAACAAAACAGAAACCACACGCTTGTCTCAGTAACAAAACAGAAACTATACACTTGTCTCAGTAACAAAACAGAAACTTCACATTTGTCTCAGTAACAAAACAGAAACTATACACTTGTCTCAGTAACAAAACAGAAACCACATGCTTGTCTCAGTAACAAAACACAAACTATGCACTTGTCTCAGTAACAAAACAGAAACTATACACTTGTCTCAGTAACAAAACACAAACTATACACTTGTCTCAGTAACAAAACAGAAACCACATGCTTGTCTCAGTAACAAAACACAAACTATGCACTTGTCTCAGTAACAAAACAGAAACTATACACTTGTCTCAGTAACAAAACACAAACTATGCATTTGTCTCAGTAACAAAACACAAACTATACACTTGTCTCAGTAACAAAACACAAACTATGCATTTGTCTCAGTAACAAAACACAAACTATACACTTGTCTCAGTAACAAAACACAAACTATGCATTTGTCTCAGTAACAAAACACAAACTATACACTTGTCTCAGTAACAAAACACAAACTATGCATTTGTCTCAGTAACAAAACAGAAACCACATGCTTGTCTCAGTAACAAAACAGAAACTATACACTTGTCTCAGTAACAAAACACAAACTATACACTTGTCTCAGTAACAAAACAGAAACTATACACTTGTCTCAGTAACAAAACACAAACTATGCATTTGTCTCAGTAACAAAACAGAAAATATTCGTTTGTCTCAGTAACAAAACAGAAATCACATATTTGTCTTAGTAACAAAACAGAAACTACACGCTTGTCTCAGTAACAAAACAGAAATCACATATTTGTCTTAGTAACAAAACAGAAACTACACACTTGTCTCAGTAACAAAACAGAAAATATGCATTTGTCTCAGTAACAAAACACAAACTATGCATTTGTCTCAGTAACAAAACAGAAACCACATGCTTGTCTCAGTAACAAAACAGAAACTATACACTTGTCTCAGTAACAAAACAGAAACCACATGCTTGTCTCGGTAACAAAACAGAAACCACATGCTTGTCTCAGTAACAAAACAGAAACTACACGCTTGTCTCAGTAACAAAACACAAACTATGCACTTGTCTCAGTAACAAAACACAAACTATACACTTGTCTCAGTAACAAAACACAAACTATGCACTTGTCTCAGTAACAAAACACAAACTATACACTTGTCTCAGTAACAAAACACAAACTATACACTTGTCTCAGTAACAAAACACAAACTATGCACTTGTCTCAGTAACAAAACACAAACTATACACTTGTCTCAGTAACAAAACACAAACTATGCACTTGTCTCAGTAACAAAACACAAACTATACACTTGTCTCAGTAACAAAACAGAAACCACATGCTTGTCTCAGTAACAAAACACAAACTATGCACTTGTCTCAGTAACAAAATAGAAACTATACACTTGTCTCAGTAACAAAACAGAAACTATACACTTGTCTCAGTAACAAAACAGAAACTATACACTTGTCTCAGTAACAAAACAGAAACCACAAGCTTGTCTCAGTAACAAAACAGAAACTATACACTTGTCTCAGTAACAAAACTGAAACTATACACTTGTCTCAGTAACAAAACTGAAACTATACACTTGTCTCAGTAACAAAACAGAAACTATACACTTGTCTCAGTAACAAAACAGAAACTATACACTTGTCTCAGTAACAAAACTGAAACTATACACTTGTCTCAGTAACAAAACAGAAACTATACACTTGTCTCAGTAACAAAACAGAAACCACATGCTTGTCTCAGTAACAAAACAGAAACTACACGCTTGTCTCAGTAACAAAACAGAAACCACATGCTTGTCTCAGTAACAAAACACAAACTATGCATTTGTCTCAGTAACAAAACACAAACTATACACTTGTCTCAGTAACAAAACACAAACTATGCATTTGTCTCAGTAACAAAACACAAACTATACACTTGTCTCAGTAACAAAACACAAACTATGCATTTGTCTCAGTAACAAAACACAAACTATACACTTGTCTCAGTAACAAAACACAAACTATGCATTTGTCTCAGTAACAAAACAGAAACCACATGCTTGTCTCAGTAACAAAACAGAAACTATACACTTGTCTCAGTAACAAAACACAAACTATACACTTGTCTCAGTAACAAAACAGAAACTATACACTTGTCTCAGTAACAAAACACAAACTATGCATTTGTCTCAGTAACAAAACAGAAAATATTCGTTTGTCTCAGTAACAAAACAGAAATCACATATTTGTCTTAGTAACAAAACAGAAACTACACGCTTGTCTCAGTAACAAAACAGAAATCACATATTTGTCTTAGTAACAAAACAGAAACTACACACTTGTCTCAGTAACAAAACAGAAAATATGCATTTGTCTCAGTAACAAAACACAAACTATGCATTTGTCTCAGTAACAAAACAGAAACCACATGCTTGTCTCAGTAACAAAACAGAAACTATACACTTGTCTCAGTAACAAAACAGAAACCACATGCTTGTCTCGGTAACAAAACAGAAACCACATGCTTGTCTCAGTAACAAAACAGAAACTACACGCTTGTCTCAGTAACAAAACACAAACTATGCACTTGTCTCAGTAACAAAACACAAACTATACACTTGTCTCAGTAACAAAACACAAACTATGCACTTGTCTCAGTAACAAAACACAAACTATACACTTGTCTCAGTAACAAAACACAAACTATGCACTTGTCTCAGTAACAAAACACAAACTATGCACTTGTCTCAGTAACAAAACACAAACTATACACTTGTCTCAGTAACAAAACAGAAACCACATGCTTGTCTCAGTAACAAAACACAAACTATGCACTTGTCTCAGTAACAAAATAGAAACTATACACTTGTCTAAGTAACAAAACAGAAACTATACACTTGTCTCAGTAACAAAACAGAAACTATACACTTGTCTCAGTAACAAAACAGAAACCACAAGCTTGTCTCAGTAACAAAACAGAAACTATACACTTGTCTCAGTAACAAAACTGAAACTATACATTTGTCTCAGTAACAAAACTGAAACTATACACTTGTCTCAGTAACAAAACAGAAACTATACACTTGTCTCAGTAACAAAACAGAAACTATACACTTGTCTCAGTAACAAAACTGAAACTATACACTTGTCTCAGTAACAAAACAGAAACTATACACTTGTCTCAGTAACAAAACAGAAACCACATGCTTGTCTCAGTAACAAAACAGAAACTACACGCTTGTCTCAGTAACAAAACAGAAACCACATGCTTGTCTCAGTAACAAAACAGAAACCACATGCTTGTCTCAGTAACAAAACAGAAACCACATGCTTGTCTCAGTAACAAAACAGAAACTACACGCTTGTCTCAGTAACAAAACAGAAACCACATGCTTGTCTCAGTAACAAAACAGAAACTACACGCTTGTCTCAGTAACAAAACAGAAACTATACACTTGTCTCAGTAACAAAACAGAAACCACATGCTTGTCTCAGTAACAAAACAGAAACCACATGCTTGTCTCAGTAACAAAACAGAAACCACATGCTTGTCTCAGTAACAAAACAGAAACCACACGCTTGTCTCAGTAACAAAACAGAAACCACATGCTTGTCTCAGTAACAAAACAGAAACCACATGCTTGTCTCAGTAACAAAACAGAAACCACATGCTTGTCTCAGTAACAAAACAGAAACCACATGCTTGTCTCAGTAACAAAACTGAAACCTAATATGTTTGTCAGTCAATGTGCCAGAACAGAAACTACGGATCGACCTTGCCTGTAAATATGACCTTCAAACCTGTTAATTGACATGATAGTAGTGGTTCACTTAAATAATTATAAACATAAAAGCACAGCATGTATGACATGCAATAGCTCAGCCGGTAGTGGAAAGTTTTGGAATCCAAAGGTTATTGGTTTGAGCCCGGGAAGCAACAATTTATTTTTCTTTCCTAAGTTGTATGATAAAAACCTATTCAATTACAATTTTTATTTTGAATTTCTAAATAGGCCAGCCATTATTCCCATATTGGTTAAATACTAGTTATTATGATATTTAATGACACAGGTTTGAAATGTTTGAACATGAAGTATTCAAAATATAAATATACAAGGGTAAATCAATAATGAGGTCACAGACTGATATGAGATAGCTGAAAAATGTAGTTGGTAAGTTTCTAAAGATGTTATGTGTTGTTTTGTTTTTATCAGAATAAACACATTTTAAATCCAATTTAGAAGGTGCAAGACTACCACAAACAGATACTAGTATGACGTACGAAGAGTCAAAACGGCTTATCAAAGCCAGATACATGACCAAATGGGAAACCGAACATACTGGTTACACCAAAAACGATGCCTATTACCAGTTGAACCGAAGACAGCAGGTCGTTGTCTTCAGACTTCGCACTGGCCACAACAGACTGAGGTACCACCTATTCAACAAATTGAAGATAGGTGGTACCGACGAATGCCCGTGCGGTACCGGTAAAATGACCGCTGAACATCTGCTGCAGAACTGCCCGACATACGAGGATCAGAGAGAGCAGATGTGGCCATCACCAGTGGAACTACAAGAAAAGCTCTATGGCAGTGGCGACAGCCTCAGGATGACCGCCGCTTTTTTCGAAAAAATAATGGTTACTGTCTGACTGCGTACGAAGAAGAAGAAGAAGAAGAAATCCAATTTATTGGCCTTCAAATTCTTGAAAATGCGTTCAACAGGTTGTCTGTTGCCTATTTGTATGGCCATTTCTCAAATCTTCAAAACTACTTTCCATCACAAAAATCACCATAGTCATCGACACAATTTCTTTTTTCCTGGAATCCGCGTTATTTGTTATCTCCGGAAGTGGGTGTACTGTGTAGACTCCACGATATTGACCAAAATCTTAGCAGCACAGCTCGAAATACGCCTTAGAATAATGGTCCACACTGAATCATGGGTGGCTTGGGGAATGGGGTATTTACACCGGTACATCTGTGTCTTGTGTTCAAAAGGCTAATCTACTCAGAGCTTTTCAGCTTTATGACACCAGAGACTCTGACACTGAAGGAGAAGAAAAAAGATATGGTTTAGTATTACGTTGTTTCAGTCCTGCTTTATGGCTCAGAAACCTGGACATTGCTGAAACATGACATGTCAAGACTAGAGGCCTTCCATATGCACAGCCAGCGGTGTATCCTGGGCATCAGATGACATGACTACATTCACAATGTGGTCTCCGCTAAAACAGGCCTCCACACAATCTCGGAAACGCTTGACCGCCACTGAGTTTCTTTGTTTGGTCATATCGTACAGCTGGACCAGGAAACCCCGGCCCAAAAGATACTACGCAAGTTGTTCCTCAGCACCAAAAGTCTTCCACCGACCGGATGGAGGCACAGATACGAGGCCTGGAACCACGCCATAGCAGTGGGTCATAGATGTGGCCGACTGATGCAACAGACCTCAGGCACCTAAGCGAACATTATTATTCGGGTAGAGTGATGATTTGTATGTGAACTTACCACAATACTGTAGGAGCCTGAGTCTTTGACACTGACGGAGAAGGAGAACTGTGTGTTTTCTTGTGTCCTAAGCTGTAACACAAATAACAGGATTTTGTAGTGTAGGACCAATCTATCAATCAGAATGTGTTCAGGTCCCCTGTGGAGCATAGGTCTTCAATAAGCACATGTCAAGTCATCTAACATTGGCCTGGAGTGGGAGGAGGTCAGTGAAGTATCTGGTTGGGGGGCTTCTCTGTTGGAGTGAGAGGTCAGTGAAGTATCTGGTTGGGGGGCTTCTCTGTTGGAGTGAGAGGTCAGTGAAGTATCTGGTTGGGTGGCTTCTCTGTTGGAGTGAGAGGTCAGTGAAGTATCTGGTTGGGGGGCTTCTCTGTTGGAGTGAGAGGTCAGTGAAGTATCTGGTTGGGGGCTTCTCTGCTGGAGTGGGAGGTCAGTGAGGTATCTGGTTGGGGGCTTCTCTGTTGGAGTGAGAGGTCAGTGAAGTATCTGGTTGGGTGGCTTCTCTGTTGGAGTGAGAGGTCAGTGAAGTATCTGGTTGGGGGGCTTCTCTGTTGGAGTGAGAGGTCAGTGAAGTATCTGGTTGGGGGCTTCTCTGCTGGAGTGGGAGGTCAGTGAGGTATCTGGTTGGGGGCTTCTCTGTTGGAGTGAGAGGTCAGTGAGGTATCTGGTTGGGGGCTTCTCTGCTGGAGTGAGAGGTCAGTGAGGTATCTGGTTGGGGGCTTCTCTGTTGGAGTGAGAGGTCAGTGATGTATCTGGTTGGGGGCTTCTCTGCTGGAGTGAGAGGTCAGTGAGGTATGGATAAATTAGACTATAACAAGTTATTTCAAAATACAACCACCCACAAGAACAAAAGAGCATAGCTTCAAATTAACTAAAGAGAGGTCCAGATTAGATATTAGGAAATATTTTTCCCACACAGAGTGGGAAATATAGAACAACCTCCAGTGAAAGCAGTGACTACCACTACAGCTACTCTCATAGAACAACCTCCAGTGGAAGCAGTGACTACCACTACAGCTACTCTCATAGAACAACCTCCAGTGGAAGCAGTGACTACCACTACAGTTACTCTCATAGAACAACCTCCAGTGGAAGCAGTGACTACCACTACAGCTACTCTCATAGAACAACCTCCAGTGGAAGCAGTGACTACCACTACAGTTACTCTCATAGAACAACCTCCAGTGGAAGCAGTGACTACCACTACAGCTACTCTCATAGAACAACCTCCAGTGGAAGCAGTGACTACCACTACAGTTACTCTCATAGAACAACCTCCAGTGGAAGCAGTGACTACCACTACAGCTACTCTCATAGAACAACCTCCAGTGGAAGCAGTGACTACCACTACAGCTACTCTCATAGAACAACCTCCAGTGGAAGCAGTGACTACCACTACAGTTACTCTCATAGAACAACCTCCAGTGGAAGCAGTGACTACCACTACAGCTACTCTCATAGAACAACCTCCAGTGGAAGCAGTGACTACCACTACAGTTACTCTCATAGAACAACCTCCAGTGGAAGCAGTGACTACCACTACAGCTACTCTCATAGAACAACCTCCAGTGGAAGCAGTGACTACCACTACAGTTACTCTCATAGAACAACCTCCAGTGGAAGCAGTGACTACCACTACAGCTACTCTTATTGAAACAATATAGAACAACCTCCAGTGGAAGCAGTGACTACCACTACAGTTACTCTCATTAAAACAATATATTATTATCTAAAGATGAATGTGATCTGCCGTTGACTCAATGACATCCTGTACAACATCTGTGCAGGGACTGACTATCAACAGCGGTCACACGGTGACAAATAAATGAACTCTTTTCATAGAGGATCAGAAGATGAGGGAAGACTGTGCACAGATACATTGGTCTACTAGAGGCCCGCTATAGCAGAGAGGTAAAGCATGATCCCTCAAGAAACAAATAAATGAACACATGAAACAGTGAATGTTGGAATCCCAAAAGTTTTAAGTGACCACTGGTCTCAAGGGAGGTGAGGATCTGTGCCTAGTCCTATCAGAGACAGACAATAATCTCAGAGCTACTGTGTCCATATTGTGTTCGTGAAAAAAACCCTTGAAAATAAAAAACAGCAAGCTGTTAGCCGCTGTCCGAGCAAAAATATTAGGAAACTTATTAAATTCCTAAACGGGAGATGGCGTAGGTTAGTGGTTAATTGACATGGCTCACAATCTGAAGGTTGCTGGGTTCGCTTCCCAATCACAGCACCGGCCGTTACCCGGGGATGTAAGCCTTTAGAAAATGCAGGAGGAAGCAGACTCTTACATAAAATGCATGCCGAAGTTGGTTGCACTGGGCCAACAAGCAAACAACAACGAAAGAAAAAAAAAAAAAAAAATCCTACTCCACCCTCATAGCTGGAAGTGAAATCGAGGAAAAAAAATCTTCATTATGTGCTATCAACCAGTACGTCTTGCAACTGGACCAAAGTAGTTCAGGACGCCTTGACCAATATGTCTTACCACTGGACCAAGGTAGTTCAGGACAAGATAGTGTGGCAAATGATAATGTAAATCTTTCTCACTGACATCTAATTAAAGTGCAAGTCACAGACCCTAGACGATTCACAAAATATATATCTCTCTACTGACTTTGTCACCATCAATACTTGCGATGGGAACTGATAGGTCTGCCAACCATCGTGAGAGCTAACGTCCCAAACTTTAAAAAGAAGGACAATTTGTTTAATGACAATCTCACATAGAATACCTGGCGACCATTGGTGAAACACTAGTGTTCTACCTGTTGAGAAGCCCTGTGTGTTCTACCTGTTGAGAAGCCCTGTGGGTTCTACCTGTTGAGAGGCCATGTGTGTTCTACCTGTTGAGAAGCCCTGTGCGTTCTACCTGTTGAGAAGCCATGTAGGTCTACATGTTAAGAAGCCATGTGGGTCTACCTGTTGAGAAGCCCTGTGGGTCTACATGTTAAGAAGCCATGTGGGTCTACCTGTTGAGAAGCCCTGTGGGTCTACCTGTTGAGAAGCCCTGTCAGATCTACCTGTTGAGAAGCCCTGTGAGTCTACCTGTTAAGAAGCCCTGTGGGTCTACCTGTTGAGAAGCCCCATGGGTCTACCTGTTGAAAGGCCCTGTGTCTTCTACCTGTTGAGACGCTGCGTGTGTTCTACCTGTTGAGAGGCCCTGTGTGTTCTACCTGTTGAGAAGCCCTGTGGGTTCTACCTGTTGAGAGGCCCGGTGGGTTCAACCTGTTGAGAGGCCCGGTGGGCTCTACCTGTTGAGAAGCCCTGTGGGTCTACATGTTAAGAAGCCATGTGGGTCTACCTGTTGAGAAGCCATGTGGGTCTACCTGTTGAGAAGCCCTGTGGGTCTACCTGTTGAGAAGCCCTGTGAGATCTACATATTGATAAGCCCCGTGAGATCTACCTGTTGAGAGGCCCTGTGGGATCTACCTGTAGAGAGGCCCTGTGGGTTCTACCTGTTGAAAAGCCCTGTGAGATCTACCTGTTGAGAGGCCCTATGGGATCTACCTGTAGAGAAGCCCTGTGGTTTCTACCTGTTGAGAAGCCCTGTGAGATCTACCTGTTGAGGAGCCCCCTGGGTCTACCTGTTGAGAAGCCCCATGGGTCTACCTGTTGATAAGCCCTATGAGATCTACCTATTGAGATACCCTGTGGGATCTACCTGTTAAGAGGCCCTGTGTTTTAAATTATCGTTCAAGGTATCAGATTTTGTGATGACAAGTTTCCTGCCTCCTCTTATACAATTCCTCCAAGGATGTCAGGTACAGTTTTACACCTGGGTTGACTGAAGCATGAGATGACTAGACTACAGTAGAAATAAAGTCTGAGAATAAAGAACTGTACCACCAATGATATTTATCGTGGGATGTGAAGTTGTTTTCTTGGGTCCAGTGTTTTGTGTCCGTCACTATAGTCTGGTGTTCAGTGTTGTACAAATTTCTGCTCCGTTATCTATCATCAGTGGGTGGCCATGTCTAAAGCAAGCACATGAAGAAGTATAAACACATACAAACCTCTGTAATGTACTGATTTACAGAAACAGGATTGTGCATGTCGTTTTTATTCTTTAGATAGACCGTGAAGTAAGTGATGCTGAAATCTGCAGGGGGTAGCGTGAAACTAGCATTGATAGTGCCATTCTTAAATGTTTTGTATGTCACAAATGGTACCCAGTTGCCAGGGAGTCCAGCTTCTGTGGATGCAGATCAAATCAAGAAACCATACTTTTGACTCATGTTATAACTTGGTTATACTCCTGAAACATTTAGCTGTAAAGAATATTAGAATGATAGAAAAAGAAAGGAACCTAAGGGCTATGATAGATCAAACAGGTAAACGGAGTGAGAAAGTCCAGGTAGCAGTGAAAAAGGCAAATGCAATGTTAGGAATGATAACAAGAAATATTAAGCATAGGAGCAAGGAAGTGATAGTCAAACTGTATAAAGCATTAGTTAGACCTAGATTGGAGTACTGTGTACAGGTGGGGAGTCCTTATCATAGAGGGGACATAAACATGCTGGAAAGGATACAAAGACAAGTGATAAAGCTGATAGTGGTATTCCAGAATTACAGTTATCAGGAAAGACTAAAAAAACCGGCCTACGGTGTCTAGAAAAGATAATAATTCGAGGTGACTTAATACAGGTTTATAAGATAATCAAAGAAAAGGATAAATTAGACTTTAATAATATTTTCAAAATACACACAAGAACAAGAGAGCATAGCTACAAATGAAACTAAAGAAAGGTCCAGATTAAATATTAGAAAATATTTTTTTAGTCAGAGAGTGGTGAATGCATTGCCACAGGAAATAGTGCATGCAGTGTCAATTAATGCATTCAAGAATAGATTGGATGTGCATTATGATGTAATTTAGATCAAGTGAATGTAATTGTATTCAAATTCTGCAGAATCTTCTAAACCAGTATAAAGTAGTTGAGTTAAGTTAAAACAAATGTTGTGTCTCATGTTATAACTGGGTTGTACTCCTGAAACATTTAGCCATAAAACAAATGTTGGCTTTCATGTTATAACTGGGTTGTACTCCTGAAACATTTAGCCATAAAACAAATGTTGGCTTTCATGTTATAACTGGGTTGTACTCCTGAAAAATTTAGCCATAAAACAAATGTTGTGTCTCATGTTATAACTGGGTTGTACTCCTGAAACATTTAGCCATAAAACAAATGTTGGCTTTCATGTTATAACTGGGTTGTACTCCTGAAACATTTAGCCATAAAACAAAGATTGGCTTTCATGTTATAACTGGTTTATACTCCTGAAACATTTAGCAGTAAAACAAAGATTGGCTTTCATGTTATAACTGGTTTATACTCCTGAAACATTTAGCAGTAAAACAAATCCATTTTTGTTATGTATTTCAATTGGATAAGTTCGTGGCTTGAACATCTTTATAAACATTTCCATTTAAAAATTAAACAATTTTAAATTTCCAGAAATCCACTTTTAACCTGGTTGCCCCACTCAGAAAAAGTTAAAATCTACTACTTCATCCCTGTTGGCAGTGTACACTATCAGACTATATTTATTTTGTTGTTTGTTCCTTATACAATTCTAAACTGTTCCACTAATTTGAACCAAATTGTGCATAGTTACCTTTTAGGAGCCTTAGGGTATTTACTAGCTACATAATATTAGATACACTTCATCTATTCCTGGCAACATGATATTAGACACCCCGCCCCTATTTCTGGCTACATAATATTAGACACCCACCCCTGTTCCTTGCTACATGATATTAGGCACCTCGCCCATATTCCTGGCTACCTACATGATATTAGACACCTCACCCATATTCCTGGCTACATACATGATATTAGACACCCTACCCATATTCCTGGCTACATGATATTAGACACCCCACCTAATGATTTAAGAGCAGTACTCTGTCAACTATGCCAGCAGTCCGCACCAAAAAGGGTAGTGGTACAGTGGGTTCCATCCCACTGCAACATCCAAGGCACCGAGGAGGCAGACAGAATGTGCAAGACTACCACAACCAGATACTAGTATGACGTACGAAGAGTCAAAACGGCTTATTAGAGCTAGATACATGACCAAATGGGAAACAGAACATACTGGCTACACAAAAAACGATGCCTATTACCAGTTGAACAGAAGAGAGCAGGTCGTTGTCTTCAGACTTCGCACTGGCCACAATAAACTGAGGTACCACCTATTCAACAAATTGAAGATAGGTGGCACTGACGAATGCCCGTGTGGTACCGGGAAAATGACAGCTGAACATTTTCTGCAAAACTGCCCGACATACGAGGACCAGAGAGAGCAGATGTGGCCATCACCAGTGGCAACACTAGACAAGCTCTATAGCAGTGTCGACAGCCTCAGGATGACCGCTGCTTTTTTTGAAAAAATTAAGGTTGATGTCTGATTGCGTACGATGAAGAAGAAGAAGAAGACACCCCACCCCTATTCCTGGTTACATGATATTAGACACCCCACCCCTATTCCTGGCTACATGATATTAGACACCCCACCCCTATTCCTGGATTTCCTCCCCCCAAAACATTTACAAAGACAGCACAGAGAAATATTAATTGTGATACCATGATCCAACATGAAGTGTGGAGTATGTGACAGTTCCAGCTGGAGCATGGGCGTTTAGGGCAGGGGAGATTGGGCTGGTGACTATAAGAAACAAAGGGTGCCTGAATGCGTTGGATGAGTGCAGGTCACACCAGCGTCAATCACCATTTTGACACTAGGTCAACAAGGAAACAGGATGTTTAGAAGACTTGTCTAGTACAGCGGGTGGATGTCGAACTGGTTGGTGGGCGTTGGACTTGGCCGGGATGGATGTTGGTGACAGTCTGATGCTGCCACAGCTGGCTACCACATTTAGAGTGACAGTGACTCATGGATAGTCAACCAATGACATTTTAGATGGAGATAGTTCCAAATTAGAGTAATGGCTAAATCAGACAACCCACAGAAGACCATTAGACAGCCATGTTGCTGCTTGAGATTATAAAATACTCTGCAGGGAAAAACTCAGCAGACTGGCTGGAGGACTGAGAGTGAGTAAGTTGTAGGGTGATTGTCCCATCATACACCTCGAGTTTGGCCAGTCGCGCTCAATTGGTGCTTATGATGCACACCCTGGGAACAGTAAGAGATCTGAATGTGGGTTGTATGTGCAGGACACCAAGTGAACAGTAAGAGATCTGAATGTGGGTTGTATGTGCAGGACACCAAGTGAACAGTAAGAGATCTGAATGTGGGTTGTATGTGCAGGACACCAAGTGAACAGTAAGACATCTGAATGTGGGTTGTATGTGCAGGACACCAAGTGAACAGTAAGAGATCTGAATGTGGGTTGTATGTGCAGGACACCTTGGGAATGATGTGTGTTCTGATTATGTGTGAGCGTACAGATTCATCTGAGTATTTGTGAATGCATAGATCGACTGAGTACGTGATCACAAGTGAGTATGTGATCCGATTATAAGTGACATGATCTAATTACATGTGAATGCACAGATCGCCTGATCATACGCGAACCCATTGTATGTAAATGTACAGATCACCTGATTGAAAGTGATCTGATTATATGTGAATGCACAGATCACCTGATTGAAAGTGAGCTGATTATATGTGAATGCACAGAACGACTGATTGAAAGTGATCTGATTATATGTGAATGCACAGAATGACTGATTGAAAGTGATCTGATTATATGTGAATGCACAGAACGACTGATTGAAAGTGATCTGATTATATGTGAATGCACAGAACGACTGATTGAAAGTGATCTGATTATATGTGAATGCACAGAACGACTGATTGAAAGTGATCTGATTATATGTGAATGCACAGAACGACTGATTGAAAGTGATCTGATTATATGTGAATGCACAGAACGACTGATTGAAAGTGATCTGATTATATGTGAATGCACAGAACGACTGATTGAAAGTGATCTGACTATATGTGAATGCACAGAACGACTGATTGAAAGTGATCTGACTATATGTGAATGCACAGAACGACTGATTGAAAGTGATCTGACTATATGTGAACGCACAGAACGACTGATTGAAAGTGATCTGACTATATGTGAACGCACAGAACGACTGATTGAAAGTGATCTGACTATATGTGAATGCACAGAACGACTGATTGAAAGTGATCTAAGTATATGTGAATGCACAGAACGACTGATTGAAAGTGATCTGACTATATGTGAATGCACAGAACGACTGATTGAAAGTGATCTGACTATATGTGAATGCACAGAACGACTGATTGAAAGTGATCTAAGTATATGTGAATGCACAGAACGACTGATTGAAAGTGATCTAAGTATATGTGAATGCACAGAACGACTGATTGAAAGTGATCTAAGTATATGTGAATGCACAGAACGACTGATTGAAAGTGATCTAAGTATATGTGAATGCACAGAACGACTGATTGAAAGTGATCTAAGTATATGTGAATGCACAGAACGACTGATTGAAAGTGATCTGACTATATGTGAATGCACAGAACGACTGATTGAAAGTGATCTGACTATATGTGAATGCACAGAACGACTGATTGAAAGTGATCTGACTATATGTGAATGCACAGAACGACTGATTGAAAGTGATCCGACTATATGTGAATGCACAGAACGACTGATTGAAAGTGATCTGACTATATGTGAATGCACAGAACGACTGATTGAAAGTGATCTGACTATATGTGAATGCACAGAACGACTGATTGAAAGTGATCTGACTATATGTGAATGCACAGAACGACTGATTGAAAGTGATCTGACTATATGTGAATGCACAGAACGACTGATTGAAAGTGATCTGACTATATGTGAATGCACAGAACGACTGATTGAAAGTGATCTGACTATATGTGAATGCACAGAACGACTGATTGAAAGTGATCTGACTATATGTGAATGCACAGAACGACTGATTGAAAGTGATCTGACTATATGTGAATGCACAGAACGACTGATTGAAAGTGATCTGGCTATATGTGAATGCACAGAACGACTGATTGAAAGTGATCTAAGTATATGTGAATGCACAGAACGACTGAGCACTTAGTCTGGTTGTGAGGATGAGTTTGTGATTGTGTTTTGAGGGTGCAGAAGAAAGACGGCAAGCTAACTGGAGCCATTAAGTTGTAGCTATAATAATTCTGGAGGTTGTGCAGTTTTATTGTTGTAGGTTTAGACATAGAATCTGGGTTGGTGGGTAGTTACAGAAACATCAACAGCATCTGCTTGAATTTTCTGTTGTAGTTAAATATATAAATGTGATGATTATTTAGTTTGGATGTTCTTTACTTTTTGTTGATATTGTGCAACGATTATTGTTGTAATAAATTATATTGTTTTGTTTTATGGTCAGGATAGTGTTTATTGTGTTTCTTTTCTGCAACCAAGCAGAAGACCTGAAAACAGACTGCACCAATGCACCCTAGCTGAGAGAAAAGGGATATAAGAGGGAAGGGAAATCTTGTCCTAAAAATGTTTTGCTGAAATCGGATGTGTCTGGCCAAAAGTAATATATATTGCAGCCTTGCTGTAAATAACGACACAACTTAACAAAACATAATTTTAAGGACAAATACAGAAGAAAAAAAAATAGTAATAATGCTAGCCCCATGCACAACTCTTATCTTTTTTTAAGGCATACTTGGAAGGTTACAGTGATTCAATTCTGTGCTCCTGTTTTATCTATTCCACCTATACAAACAGATTGATATTAGCAGCCAGCCAGTACTTACTATAGGCAACAATTGTCCTCATGTTGGTGGCCAGTACTTACTATAGGCAACAGTTGTCCTCATGTTGGTGGCCAGTACTTACTATAGGCAACAATTGTCTTTATGTTGGTGGCCAGTACTTACTATAGGCAACAGTTGTCTTTATGTTGGTGGCCAGTACTTACTATAGGCAACAGTTGTCCTCATGTTGGTGGCCAGTACTTACTATAGACAACAGTTGTCCTTATGTTGGTGGCCAGTACTTACTATAGACAACAGTTGTCCTTATGTTGGTGGCCAGTACTTACTATAGGCAACAGTTGTCTTTATGTTGGTGGCCAGTACTTACTATAGGCAACAATTGTCCTCATGTTGGTGGCCAGTACTTACTATAGGCAACAATTGTCCTCATGTTGGTGGCCAGTACTTACTATAGGCAACAATTGTCCTTATGTTGGTGGCCAGTACTTACTATAGGCAACAATTGTCCTTATGTTGGTGGCCAGTACTTACTATAGGCAACAATTGTCCTTATGTTGGTGGCAACAAAGGATTGCTCATCATTCCTAGACTTGACCTCATTTGGTGGCATGCTGTACACTCTAACTGTGTAGTCAGACGCTTGCTGAACATACTCTACATTGTACTGATAGACCGTCTGAAATCAGGAGCACAGGATACATGGATAAGTCAATGTCATTGGCTGGTAGACAAAGGGGAAAAGGGTGAGAGGGGGGGGGGGGGGAGAATAGTAGAAGAGACAGGAGAGAGCAAGGTAAGAAAATATGTCAGGCAGTTTAATAGACAACAGGGGGGGGAGGGTAGAGGGAATAGGAGAGGACGGATTTGACAAGGTGAGAAAATGTTAGATAGCTTAACAAGCAACAGGGGATGGGAGTTGGGGGGAGGGGGGGGGGGGGTGGGGGGGAGGAGAGAAAGAAGGGACAATTTAGCAACATAACTTCTTATAAATTGACTAATATAGGTAAGTACTCATCAATTTGCCTACAACGATGCTGCTCGCATCTTCATATGGTACTCCCTGTTTCCACTTAATATAGCTCTAGAAATGGTGAGCAACCTCCCCACCCCCTCCCAGTCAATGGGCGAGGCAACCCTACAGAAACCTCTAGCAGAGCAGGTCCTCCATTAAATGCAGCAGATGGTGGACCCTCTGGCATGTGGATAGGTCCTGATGTCCACTGAGACCTTGCCCAGGGAGCATCCCTAGTTAAACAAAGGATCCCAGGCAAGACCCCAGTCTGTCCTAGCAGGACAACATGCTGAACACGGAGACAACCAGTCAAAAGGCGTATCACAGCAATTGAGATGCCTCGCAAGCACGCAATATAAAAGTATGTATACATCTACAAAACATGGCACTCAGTCTGTGATGGACAACCAGGCAGGTACAGTGTCGGGTCCCCTGTCTCAAAATTTCCAAGCTTTTGAAGTTTTCACAAAAGGCAACATTATAGATAAAGACATTATATTTTCATGTGAACGGAAGAAGAAGAACATAATATAGTGGTAGTCAAAATGTAGAAAGCATTAGTTAGATCTAGATTGAAGTACTGTGTACAGGTGTGGAGTCCTTATCCTAGAGAAGATATGATACAAAGAAGAGAGACAAAACTGATAGATGGATTCCGGAATTATAGTTACAAAGAAAATCTCAGAAAAACCGGCCTACAGTGTCTAGAAAAGAGAAGAATTCATGGTGACTTAATACGGATTTATAAGATGATCAGAGGAATGGATAAATTAGACTATACTAAGTTTTTAAAAGTACATCCACCTACAAGAACAAGAGGGCATAGATTTAAAGAAAGGTCCAGATTAGATACTAGGAAATATTCTTTAAGCCAGAGAGTGGTGAATGCTTGGAATGCATTACCACAGGAAATAGTAGCGGTCAATTTATGCATTCAAGAATAGATTGAATGTGCATAGTTATTTTTAGATCAAGTGGAGTAGAAGAAACTGACTGTATACAGACTCTGCAGAGTCTTCTAAACCAGTATAAAGTTGTTAAGTTATATATTCTAACCTCTCTCGTACTTGCGGGCCTCATGTGGAACAGCTGGCACCTTGTAAAAGTGGAACCTACACTATACCACACAACTAAATATCCATAGCAACTGTTTCTGCCAACATCTGTGGAAGTAAAGTGAAAAAAACATGGATTGTTTCAGTTTATCCAGATGTAAATGGGTACTTGGCTTAAATAAGAAGGAGAAGGCACCCCACCTCAAGAAAGCAGTGACCTAGTACAATGAAATCTCTTCCTCTTTTTCTTCTTCTTTGTTCATTCTCAATCTCCCGCTACCAAGCCCTGAACAGGGCTTTACAAGTATAAGGATGTAGTCTAAAGAACGGAATACGTTGTGTCACTAGTTTACAGCTTGACTGCGGTATTTGCACCGTTCGGTCCGTCTTCGGCAGCAATGAAATCTCTAACACTTCATTGCCAATGGCAGTGTCTACTATATTTATATTTGTGCGTGCTATGCCAGAGTCATTATTTAGCTTATGGTACCTAGCTGCTGTCAGCGTTGGGTAATTTATGATACTGTGATAAAAAAAAAAGGTCAAAATGTCAACTGAGTGCCCTAAAATAACAAGTCTTTCGATCAATATATCCAAGCCCACTCTACTGACAGGATGGATCTAAACATTATTCTTTGAATGACATATTTCCTGCAAGACTGTTACATGATTAGTCAATTGTGTACTGAGCACTGGCCCCATGGGACAGATTTTCACACAAAGCTGTTTGGAAGCTTTAAAGAACTCTCTAAACTTAACATCTTTATACTGGTTTAGAAGATTCTGCAGAGTGGGTATACAACCAGTTTCTTTTACATTCATTTGATCTAAAAATACATATGCACATTCAATCTATTCTTGAATGCATTTATTGGCCTTGCCGTTATTATTTCCCGTGACAATGCATTCCAAGCATTTACCACTCTCTGACTAAAAAAATATTTCCTGGTATCTAATCTAGACCTCTCTTTAATTAATTTGTGGCTGTGTTCTTGTATGCGGCTGTATTTAAAAAAAAAATTGTTATAGTCTAATTTACTCTCCACTACAACAACCTTTATTCAGACAACTGAACTTCACGTGCAGAAGAAGAAGAAAAAGATGAAGAAGAAGAAGAAAAAGAAGAAGCAGAAGAAGAAAAAGAAAAAGAAGATGATGAAGAAGAAGAAGAAGAGGTTTTCAGAATTTTTGAGTTTTTAAAAGCCTACAATACTCGTTTGAAAACATAAACCAGATTCTGTAAAAACTGTTGACGTCGGTTATACTTTCAAACATCAAATCACAATTTGACAGAAATATATCTGATAAAGAATGGAGATGATAATAAAGAATGAATCTGAATTACAGCATAATCTGTGTGTAAAATGGAGTTATAGATTGTGCAAACATTTAAACCAGATTAGTTGTTCTTGTGACACATTGTTGCATGATGCAACCTATGTACACCAATCCTGACCTTTGCATGATGCAATCTATGTACACCAATCCTGACCTTTGCATGATGCAACCTATGTACACCAATCCTGACCTTTGCATGATGCAATCTATGTACACCAATCCTGACCTTTGCATGATGCAACCTATGTACACCAATCCTGACCTTTGCATGATGCAACCTATGTACACCAATCCTGACCTTTGCATGATGCAACCTATGTACACCAATCCAGACTGTTGCATGTACATATGTACACCAATCCAGACCTTTGCAAATTGATGAAACTTTCATTCAGAAGTTTTTACCTGGAGGACATGGGCGACCGACCCCAACCAGGCAAGTCCACAGGTGGCGGATAGTGGGGAGACCGACCTCAGCCAGGCACATCTACAGGTGGCGGATAGTGGGGCGACCGACCCCAACCAGGCACATCCACAGGTGGCGGATAGTGGGGAGACCGACCCCAACCATGCACATTCCCAGGTGGCAGATAGTGGTACAACCTCCAGATATGGTGCGTCAGCTGCGATATAAGTCAGGTATAATAACTGGACGATTAGCAGTCGAGCCTCACACAGCAGTGTATTCCAGCAGGATGGGGTGGGACAACAGGTGGCACTGCTTTCCCCACTAAAATACCCCATGTGTCCTACGACAGATACACCAAGCGTGTAAGAGCCGCTATATGCTCTAGCTACGGGAAGGAAAACACGGTAGACAAACCAACTTACTGCCTTGCAGGTACCATCAGGAGGAGGAAAGGCTATGGGTTCTCCCTGTGAGTTTTGTTTAGCTCCGTATCTGTAGACCATGCACGTGGCGCCCCCCTGTGAGTTTTGTCCAGCTCTGTTTCTGTAGACCATGCATGTGGCGCCCCTTGTGAGTTTTGTCCAGCTCTGTCTCCTGTATTTCAATACTGTCTGCTATGGCTGTAAAGGCTGATTCGTGAGAGGCTTTTCCCAGCCACAGATCGTACAAACCACGCTGAGGAGGCTTGCTGGCCGAGGTGTAACAGTACCAGCTACACATAGTACAACCACGCTGAGGAGGCTGGCTGGCCGGGGTGCTCCTCTTCAGTCTTCCTCTTTTCTCTGCAGCCAGAAGACCTATACGAGCGTTTGGAGCCAGAAGACCTCTACGAGCATCGGCAGCCAGAAGACCTCCACGAGCGTCAGTAGCCACTAAGCCTTTTCCAACGGACTGTCTATAAACAGCTCAATCCTGAGCAATTGTTTCCCAGCCGTCGGATGGGATGTTGTAGGACAATGTCCCTTTTGCATATGTCCTTGAATCACAGCGTGGGATGGCAGATTCTAGCTCCAATGGCCAGTTGTCCATAAGGATATCCTTTAGCCAGCTTCTCATCTTCCATGAGGTAAACATCCCCCAACCATTGAAGACATCACTGACCTGACAGCAAGTACATGCTGTGAGTGTTTGCTAGCTGTAAGACCACATTATGTGACACTATCTCTTGCCACCCAATCTCCAATATGGGCCGCAGCCACCTCATGTGAATGGTGTTGAGCCCACAGTAAAAGCCCAGGTGACTATCAAACTACATTTATGTATTTGTATTTGTATAAAGTTTCTCCCCCATTCTACATTCATATATATATATATATATATATATATATATATATATATATATATATATATATATATGTATATATTAATACTGCTAACACACCCCCACTCAACCCCAATCTATTTCCATACCAAGTATCTTAACTTGGCTTGGCTTCGTTCGTTCTCTATTTCCCGGTAACAAGCCCTGAAAATTGCTTAAGTAGCGGGATGCAGTCCAGAGAACGGAATGCGTTGTGTTGTAGTTTTCAGCTTGACTGCGATATTTGCACTTATCGGTCCGACACATCCGACTTCAGCAGGATACCAAGTATCTGTGTACACACAAACAAATGATGAACACCAATCTCTGGCAAGTCTAATCAAATATCCAACTGTACCTGAGAAGGGAGGGTTCCATCTAATAGATAGTCCAGGATACAACAAGTCATTATAGGGGCTGGTCAGACCATCAAGACTTACTGCAGATGGTACATTTACTGCGTTACCAGGTGCGGATTTGGGATAATCTTGTGGTAGATCTGATTGGTTGAAGCTATTGTAGAATGGTAAACAGTCTGAAAGAAAGGAAGTAGTGACAACTGTTATAAATAGATGTATATTTATATTGTCCAGATATTGTCAGATAAGCGATCACCAACAGTACATAACAAATTCATTCAGAAGGAGTAAAAGGCGTAGAACGTTTCAACAAAGTGATTTCTGAGAGGAAGGATTAAGTCAACAGCAACCTTCCATGCATGCTGCAATGGGGCAACTAATGAGAGTTGTGCATGAAGGTAGCAATCTCATCATGTAAAACAGAATAATATAGAAATGATCATTGCAAAATCGCAAATCATCTTCTTCTTTTGTGTTCTTCCTGAAAAAGATGTGTTGCAGTTTACAACAAGGCTGTGAAATCTGTGATAATCAGCCAGACATATTCAGTTTGAACTGGCTTTTTTGGGTACTTATTAGTTTGTCTTCTTACTGTGTTCCCTATTCTCTTAGCCAGACTACACTAGTGCAGCCTGTTTCCAGGACCTCCGCTTGCAGACAGAATAAGGTCTTGGTCAGCTGTGATTTACTGACCTTGACGCAAGCAGACAGCTAGAAGTCACTGGCTGCTGTCAGCTCATTCACTGTACAACATCTTTGAGCCCAAAAAGGAGCAAATCAGATGCATTTATATGTTTCCTGTAAGTGGTTGCCTTACACTTCACAGACAGCAACAAACAGACAAGACAAACACAAGATCAACCAATAAACAACTATGCTAGTGACTGCCTTCCTACCAATGATAGAAGAAGAAGAAGTGGGGGGGGGGGGGGGGGGGTTATGTTGTTGTTTTAACCTCACAACTGTAACAACAAATAAAGCTGCTGCAAGAATTTAAAATAAACTATATTGTCGACTTGACTTCTTTTCTTTCTATCATCCTCAACTTTATTTTAACATCTACTATGAGACCCTCTCACAGAATTAGAGAAATGTATCCATTGGGGCACAGAGCTACTCCCAGCACCAAGAATAGTGTAGTTATTCAATCAATGAAATCATTAGCATTAATATATTTAGATCTGATTCAAGATTTTAATTTACCAGTTTAATTTGTATGCTCACTTTAGGATTAAATAAATAGATGAATTTTTAAATGTATTTTTCGAAAGACTGTTTTACAATGCGATAGTTAATTCTTTTTTTTTTTAAAACAATAATTTACCTAACACAATACATGACCCGATTGTTGCTGAGACCTGAAAGGGGAGCTAAGAATAGTAGCACTGTAAACCTGCCAAGCATGTCATGAGAACCATCAAAGGAGGTTTGGGCATGGGGTCAACTACCTCGTCCCATAGAAACTTTAAGCCATAAAAACTTTAACAAATATGGACAAGTCAGCTAACAAGAAAAATACAACTAAATCATCCAAGACAAAAGAAGTAAAGATGTTGACCGAACTGAAACAGATGTTAAAGTGTTCCTGTGTTCCATGTGGAACTGAAAGGTTCTGGTTGAGGAAACAATACATTTTTCTGGATTTATCAGTTATTTCCTAAACGTACTCTTTACCAGGAAAAGATCAAACAACAGAATTGTTTGTGAACTGATCTCTAAACAGGCAAAATACCATCAGTTCTACAGATGAAATAGTGGGAACACTGGGATGTGGATGGAGCAAGGGACACACACAGATGTGTAGATGTAACAAGGGACACACACTGATGTGTAGATGGAGCAAGGGACACACATTGATGTGTGGATGGAGCAAGGGGGGCACACTGATGTGTAGATGGAGCAACAAGCACACAGACATGTGAATGGAGCAAGGGACACACACAGATGTGTAGATGGAGCAACAAGCACACAGACATGTGAATGGAGCAAGGGACACACACAGATGTGTAGATAGAGCAAGGGACACACACTGATGTGTAGATGGAGCAAGGGACACACACAGATGTGTAGATAGAGCAAGGGACACACACTGATGTGTAGATGGAGCAAGAGACACACACAGACGTGTAGAAGGATCAAGGGACACACACAGATGTGTAGATGGTGCAATGGGTTAAGACGAGCTTGGCTCAAATTTGAGCTGCGACAGTCAGTTAATGATGCCGATTTTTTTTCCGGAGATCCCTGGGTTCATCATTGGAGCTACGGAGTTTGTGCTTTGTGCGATGCTCTCGGCAGACGGGATACTGTTCTCCGGAGAGAGACCGAGCCATATAGAGAAACCCACAGCGATGAAGTCGAGTCCTCGCCTTTAACCTTTTATAAACATTTATTATGATAATAAAGACACATGTACTGTGTAACATTTTTTATATGTTTTAAGAGCGGCAAAGATGAAGCGCAACCGGCTCGGGTCTACATTGCTCTGGTGTTTTAATTAATTTTGAATTCCACTACGCCACGGATTTATTTGGAATTCACACTAGTCGACGACTTACACTTGTGTTCACTGGAACGTGTCGTTGTTTTCCATTTGGACCGATTCATTCGTTGGTTTTTTGTGTTTTCTTCCTTGCAATTATCCTGGTCTGGACATTGGCTGTATGAATGAACACATTATCCTGGTCTGGACATTGGCTGTATGAATTAACACATTATCCTGGTCTGGACATTGGCTGTATGAATTAACACATTATCCTGGTCTGGACATTGGCTGTATGAATTAACACATTATCCTGGTCTGGACATTGGCTGTATGAATTAACACATTATCCTGGTCTGGACATTGGCTGTATGAATTAACACATTATCCTGGTCTGGACATTGGCGGTATGAATTAACACATTATCCTGGTCTGGACATTGGCTGTATGAATTAACACATTATCCTGGTCTGGACATTGGCTGTATGAATTAACACATTATCCTGGTCTGGACATTGGCTGTATGAATTAACACATTATCCTGGTCTGGACATTGGCTGTATGAATTAACACATTATCCTGGTCTGGACATTGGCTGTATGAATTAGCACATTATCCTGGTCTGGACATTAGCTGTATGAATTAGCACATTATCCTAGTCTGGACATTGGCTGTATGAATTAACACATTATCCTGGTCTGGACATTGGCTGTATGAATTAACACATTATCCTGGTCTGGACATTGGCTGTATGAATTAACACATTATCCTGGTCTGGACATTGGCTGTATGAATTAACACATTATCCTGGTCTGGACATTGGCTGTATGAATTAACACATTATCCTGGTCTGGACATTGGCTGTATGAATTAACACATTATCCTGGTCTGGACATTGGCTGTATGAATTAACACATTATCCTGGTCTGGACATTGGCTGTATGAATGAACACATTATCCTGGTCTGGACATTGGCTGTATGAATGAACACATTATCCTGGTCTGGACATTGGCTGTATGAATTAACACATTATCCTGGTCTGGACATTGGCTGTATGAATTAACACATTATCCTGGTCTGGACATTGGCTGTATGAATTAGCACTGTGCTTAAACTATAATGAACTAGAACACTGCCCGGGCGAGATGCTCCTATGACCTATTGTGATTATGGAAAAGGCACGGCACACAGCGATAGATGTTATCCCCCTCCGCTGTCTTGTGGGATACCTGTTTATGACAAGGGCTTCGGGAGTAAACCCTGAGGAAAAATCGGCATCCTGTGCTATCTCCAGTTGTCTCGATAAATATCTTACCGCTGGCCAAAGGTAGCTCAGGACCAGAGAGTGAGGTTGACAAAAGGCGCAGTTTTTCCTCACTTTAATCCAAATCACAGCGGAAGTCACTAATTTCAGCGGACACAGCAAGAGAAAAAGGCTGTCCACACAGCTGAAAAATGAGAGAGGTCTTCATCACATGTGATGGACGGATAGACAGAGTGGTCTTCATCACATGTGATGGACGGATAGACAGAGTGGTCTTCATCACATGTGATGGACGGACAGAAAGAGTGGTCTTCATCACATGTGATGGACGGACAGAGAGAGTGGTCTTCATCACATGTGATGGACGGACAGAGAGAGTGGTCTTCATCACATGTGATGAACGGACAGAGAGAGTGGTCTTTAGCACATGTGAGGGACGCGCATTGAGAGTGGTCTTTATTTTTTTTAATTTTTTATTTTTATTTTTTTTTGCGTTCGCCTTATTTTTCTTTTCCCCCAAGGCGGTGTGCGTTGCACTGTGGTTTTTATTTTGCGCCTGTCGGCCCAGTGCATCCGACTTCAGCACGCATTTTTTATGTAAGGGTTTGCTTTTTCCTGCACTTTCTAAGGGTTTGCTTCCCCGGGGTAACGGCCGGTGCTGTGATGGGGATCGAACCCAGCACCTTCGGGTCGTGAGCCGTGCCACTTAACCACTAGGCGACACCGTCCCCCGTTAGTGGTCTTTATGTGATGGATGAACAGAGAGAGTGGTCTTCATGTGATGGACGAACAGAGAGAGTGGTCTTGACCACATGTGATGGACGAGCAATGAGAGTGGTCTTAACCACATGTGATGGACGAACAGAGAGAGTGGTCTTCATGTGATGGACGAGCAACATATAATGTAACTGTACCAATATACGCAGGGTATCACAATTACTTTGTACTGTATGACATACATGACACATATATTGCGTGCAGGTACTATTGCTTTCAGTTATGAGTGCTCAGCCAGGGTCTTTGTGTATAACGAAGACAAGAATAGCACCCCTGCCCCACAAAGAGCATGTCGTAAGAGGTGACTAACTGTGTGACATGGCATAATACAGGCCATGGTTAGGTGCTTTCTTAAGAGCAGCATAGATGGTGCCTGACAGGCTGCGGGTCTACTTTGCTCTAGTATTTTAGTCTATTAAGATGGACTTGCACATCGGTTAACGACTCTCCATGGCACTTGTCCCAGTGCATCTAAGTAATAAGCTGCTCGAGCCTAGCCTGCTAAACAGGAAATCTTCCTCCTGGCTATACTCAGCTCACACCAGAGCTGGGACCTGCACAAGGGCATCTGCCCCTCTAGAAGTACAGGTCGACTAAGAACTAAGTTACATCCCCTTCCCTGATCAAGATTTTAGAACTCTATTATAACCTTATTTATGAACGTATATGCCGCTGGAAGTTGCCTGAATGGATGTTATGCTGCGCTTAATGGTACATCAAGTTGTTTAGAATTAGAACTGTTTTGCCCTTTATTCCACAACATAAAATGTTTCTATAACAACATGTAACCACTTGACTATTTCACTTCCTTGTTATATTTATTAAGGCCATTCCTGTAGGGGATACACACTATTCTAATACATAACAGTGTGTGTATGCGATAGACAAATAAACTGATGGACGGATAGACAGACGCAAGACACAATCAGTAAGTAGGTCACACACTGATATGGAATAGCTGAAAAATGTAGTTAGTAGTTTCTAAAGGTGTCAGCAACATCCAGCTTTGTGATTACTGTGGGTAGCAGGTGTTTCTTGTATGTGCGCAGCTCGAGTACAAAATGGTGTCTGTTCTGTTCTAAAGGTTTTATATTTTTAGCACAAGGACTTTTTGTCCAGAATATTCATAAGGAAACGCTTCCTGTATCGTGAGAAGTGTTTGCTCATTGTGCAAAACGGTGCATAAGTGATTCAAAAACTTTCTCAAGAATGCTCAAAAATTGCGGATGAAGGAGTTTCTTTACCTGCGGCATCATCTTCAATGTTTACTTTAGGGGGGGAAGGGGGGGGGGGGGGGGGGGGGGTTGTGATTTTCCAAATGGCTGCCTAACTATAAATTTTGAAATTGGAAAGTACGTTATTTACTGACGTGTCATTCGAGCATCCAACAAAATTTGATAGATTAACAGGTCACACTAGTAGAGGCTGTGCACAAAATGTCTCTAGGTCATGGTGAAGTTTGTTAAAATAGGAGAAATAATAGTCTACGCAAATGGACAATGGCCATGTCAAGAGATATTGCTGGACACCTCAACAAAAACTAACAACCTTTTACAACTTCAATTCTTCTTCTTCTTCGTGTACTGTCAGATGTCAACTTGAATTTGTTCAAAGAAAGCAGCGGTCATCCTGAGGCTGTCAACACTGCCATAGAGTTTGTCTAGTGTTGGCCACATGTGCTTTCTCTGGTCCTCGTATGTTGGAAAATTTTGCAGCAGATGTGCAGAAGTCATTTTCCCAGTACCACAGGTGTATTCGTCAGTAACGACTTCACTCATAAACCACAAACCACTCGTCAACTTGGCTCTCCTCTCTTAGGTTCTCCCCCCCCCCCCATCTTCTACTCCTAGGGAGGGGTAGAGAGCCTTAACGTTTTTATACTGATTTAGAAGACTATGCAGAGTCTGTGAACAACCAGTTTCATTTACATTTCCTTGCTCTAAAAGCTTTGTGCATACAATCTATTCTTAAATGCATTAATTGTCTCTGCCTCCACTACTTCCTGTGGCAATGCATTCCAAGTATTTCCCACTATCTGACTAAAAAAATATTTCCTAATATTTGATCTGGACCTTTCTTATGTTAATTTGTAGCTATGCCCTCTTGGTCTTGTAGATCCTGTTTGCCTACACTTTCAATGGAGCGTGAAGATAAACAGGCCCCTGGCCTGCTGACGGGGCCACCTCATTTGATCGTCACCACTAAGCAGGATTTTCATTACCTTAAGAATTGTTGCCAGGACAGTTGCTAATAGCCTGCTCTTTTTTATTTTCAACTGTCAAGAGTTCTTGTATCTGTACAGCTTGTACACGAGACCTTTGAGTATCATCCATCTCCAATAGGACTAGGTGCCAGTCTCACTTTCCTTGAGACCAGGGGATGTTTGAAACTTGTGTGTTTCTAACAACCACTATTTCATTCATATGTTTCCCTATATACTTCAACTCTCAGCTATAGCGACACATCTTTCATTCAAATGTTTCCCTATAGACTTTAACTCTCAGTTATAGTGATACTTATTTCATTCAAATGTTTCCCTATATACTTCAACTCTCAGCTATAGCGACACATCTTTCATTCATATGTTTCCCTATAGACTTTAACTCTCAGCTATAGTGATACCTCCTCCCAACCCCTCAACTTGGCACTGACTACAAATGAGCAAACAACTCTGTAGAAGTAGTTCATTCACAGCAGCAGCATCAATCTATGTTGCCTTTTAAAATAAAAAATATTTAATTTAAACATACATTTACTAAGACAGTTTCAATATGTTCACATACTATAGTATGGGATGGTTCATGTATTCTGACATTCACATAAAACAAGATAGGGAAGTATAACATACAGGAAGTGAAGATATTGCTGTAGTTTCCAGACCACACCTGCTTCTACTAAAAGAAAAAAGTGATCTTCTGAAAACTTACCTTCTGTCGGATAACTTTTAATACATTCAGGTGTATCATTCTGTTGAATAAAAACACAGTCTGAGTTTCTTCTTTATTTGTATCTTTTATCATTAAAAATGATCCAGATCAGATATAGTGCCAAATGGATGAATCAATCAATCAACCAATCAATGAATCAATCAACTAATCAATCAAGCAATCAATCAATCAAAACATTTCCAGCTTCCTGTTTTCCACATATACAGAAGAGATAGCTTTCACAACAGATGACAACAGCTGTCTTGTAGGTAGGCTTGGGACAGACAAAGGCTGGAGAGATAGCTTTGACAACAGACAACAACTGCTGTCTTGTAGGTAGACAGGACAGACAAAGGCTGGAGAGATAGCTTTGACAACAGACAACAAAAAACTGCTGTCTTGTAGGTAGACTTGGAACAGACAAAGACAGGAGAGATAGCTTTGACAACAGACAACAACAGCTGTCTTGTACATAGACTTGGGACAAAGGCTGAAGAGATAGCTTTGACAACAGACAGCAACAGCTGTCTTATAGGTAGACAGGACAGACAAATGCTGAAGAGATAGCTTTGACAACAGACAACAACAGCTGTATGTAGGTAGACTTGGGACAGACAAATGCTGGAAAGATAGCTTTGACAACAGACAACAACAGCTGTCTTGTAGGTAGACTTGGGACAGACAAAGACAGGAGAGATAGCTTTGACAACAGACAACAACTGCTGTCTTGTAGGTAGACTTGGGACAAAGGCTGAAGAGATAGCTTTGACAACAGACAGCAACAGCTGTCTTATAGGTAGACAGGACAGACAAAGGCTGAAGAGATAGCTTTGACAACAGACAACAACAGCTGTCTTGTAGGTAGACTTGGGACAGACAAAGCCAGGTAAGCAACAAAAAAGATTCAGGCTGAAGTTAGATGCACTGGATCTTCTAACAAATAACATAAAGCAAATTAACCCACATCATAAAAACAGCCACAGAAATGAATTTGTTGGAGCCATTGACGTGGATATCTGATAGCGAACAAGGAAGAGGATTATTTAATTTTCCGATGAATGGCAAATATGAATTTTTAAATTAAAATCTCAAATCAGGATCATGAAGGAAGAATACAGATAAGGTCATTACACTGACATGCTTAATTATGATTTAATTTCTATAATCCTTTCCCTGCTATACACAAACTGTCAAGATAACATCAAAACTCTTCTACTTATTCGAGGTGACTTAATAAAGGTTTATGAGATAATCAAAGGAACGAATAAATTAGATTTATAACAAGTTTTTTTCCAAATACAACCACCTACAAGAACAAGAGGCTACAAATTAACTAAAGAAAGGCCCAGATTAGATATTAGGAAATATTGTTTTAGCCAGAGCGTGGTGAATGCTTGGAATGCATTGCCACAGGAAGTAGTGGAGGCAGAGACAATTAATGCATTTAAGAATAGATTGGATGCACATAGCTTTTAGAGCAAGGAAATGTAAATGAAACTGGTTGTATACAGACTCTGCAGAGTCTTCTAAACCTCTATAAAGACGTTGTTACTTTAGGTTAAGTTAAGTTATTTGTCTTTTCCAGAAAAGCTAATTGGAATGTTACATCATCATGACTGCTAGGGCAGGGAAACCAATGAGAAAGAGAATATGCCCCACCACATCTCATTAAAGCTGGTCCAGTCTCTAACACTTCATTCCCAACTTCTGTACTTGTTTTACCAGTTCACATGGTGTATCACTAAATCTCTATCCTGACATTTTACTAACATCAGGGTCAGGTTAAACATACTGATCAGACATGTTAGTCAGGGTCAGGTTAAACATACTGATCAAACATGTTAGTCAGGGTCAGGTTAAACATACTGATCAGTATATGGAACTGTTTGGCTCAAGTGACCATCAAATCATCCATAGGGATCTTATTGCAGGGAAAGAAGTAAACATAAACACGCGAACATACGACTACTCTAAGGCAGATGTTAAGAGGATGAAAAAGGCAGCGAGCCACATAATCTGGAAAGATATTGTCGTAGGAACAGATGTTGAACAGGAGTGGGAAAGTTTTAAAACAGTTCTAGAAACGCTAAAAGAGGAATGTGTTCCATGTAGGGAGGTAAACCCAAAGCGTAAAAAGTGGATAACTAGATTTGTAGTGAAATGTAGAAGAGCTAAAAATAAAGCATGGAAAAAATATATAGAGGCAGGAAAATCAAAAGAAACATATGTAAAATATTTGGACAAGCAGAACATATCTCAGAAAGCGAATAAAACAGCAAAAATAGACTTTGAAAAAAAACTTGCTCGGAGGATCAAGACTGACAGTAAAAGCTTCTTCTCTTATGTTAGAAATAAACAAAGAACGAAAGACAAAGTAGGCCCTCTCATAGACAACACAGGGAAAATAATAAGTGAGAATAGGGAGGCAGCTAATCTGCTCAATCAGTACTTTGGCACAGTCTTCACAAAAGAGGACTGCTCCAAGATCCCAGAGCCTATAGATATTTTTCAAAGAGACATGGATACAGCGGGATTACGATCAATCTGTATTACAGAGGAAATGGTTTTTAAAAAATTGGAGGGGTTGAAAGTGAATAAATGTCCAGGTTAAGATGGTATTCATCCAAAATTGCTGTATGAAATTAGAGACCAACTAGCAAAACCATTGGCTATATTATGTTCTCAATTACTGACAAAAGGGATTGTTCCACAGGATTGTAAAGATGCAGAAGTGATCCCCTTATTCAAAAAAGGCAAAATATCAGATCCAGCAAATTATAGACCGGTGAGTTTAACGAGCATATTCTGTAAATTGTTAGAGTCAATAATCAAAGAAAACATTGTAATGCATTTAGACAAATTTAATCTAATTAGAAATAGTCAGCATGGGTTTACTAGAGGGAGATCATGCTTAACAAATCTATTAGAATTCATGGAGGAGGTTACTAAAATCATAGATAAAGGGGAGCCAGTGGATGTTTTTTATCTAGACTTTGCAAAGGCCTTTGATAGAGTACCTCATCAAAGATTATTTCGAAAGTTAAAATCACATGGAATAGTTGGGGAAGTTGCCAAATGGATTGAAAATTGGTTAACGGGAAGAAGGCAGAGGGTGGGCATAAATAAGGAGTACTCTGAGTGGTGTAAAGTGAAAAGTGGTGTGCCACAGGGCTCGGTTTTGGGACCAATTTTGTTCTTGATATATATAAATGATTTGGACATTGATATGAGATCCATGATTGCAAAATTTGCTGATGACACAAAACTATGCAGTAGTGTCTCATCTAAAGCGGAAGTGGATATATTGATGTCGGATTTAGATAAAATTCGAGAATGGTCTGTAAGCTGGCAAATGGAGTTTAATGTAGATAAATGTACAGTCATCCACATGGGTAGATCCAATATGGAACATAATTACAGAATGGGAGAAAACAATATTAGAAAGATAGATAAGGAAAGGGACCTAGGGGTTATAATAGATCATACAGGAAAGGTGAGTGAGCAAGTTAAGGTAGCAGTGAAAAAGGCAAATGCAATGTTAGGTGTGATAAAAAGAAATATTAAACATAGGAGCAAGGAAGTGATCATCAAACTGTATAAAGCTTTAGTTAGACCTAGATTGGAGTACTGTGTACAGGTGTGGAGTCCTTATCATAGAGGGGACATAAACATGCTAGAAAGAATACAAAAAAGAGCGACAAAGATGATAGTGGGATTCCAGAATTACAGTTATGAGGAACGACTCAGAAAAACCGGCCTACAGTGTCTCGAAGAGAGAAGAACTCGTGGTGACTTAATTCAGGTTTATAAGATGATCAGAGGAATCGATAAATTAGACTATAACAAGTTTTTTAAAATACAGCCACCTACAATAACACGAGGGCATAGCTACAAGCTGACTAAAGAGAGGTCCAGGTTAGATATTAGGAAATATGTTTTTAGTCAGAGAGTGGTGTCTGCTTGGAATGCATTGCCAGGGGAGGTAGTGGAGGCAGGGACAGTTAATGCATTTAAGAATAAACTGGATGCGCATAGCTAGGTGATGTAAATGTAACTGGTTGTATACAGACTCTGCAGGGTCTTCTAAACCAGTATAAAAACGTTAAGTTAAGTTAAGACATGTTAGTCAGGGTCAGGTTAAACATACTGATCAGACATGTTAGTCAGGGTCAGGTTAAACATACTGATCAGACATGTTAGTCAGGGTCAGGTTAAACATACTGATCAAAATCCCCACCCCATGTTCACATTAGCCTCCTAGAAACAGACTGTACCACAGCAGTCTGGCCAACAAGGTGGGGATCAACACTGTGATCCCCATAGTGGTGAGCTTACTAAGGAGTCTCACATTGCAACACAGCTAGAAGGGCCCAGGTTCATTTTCTCAAATATACTTTGGGATGTATGAATAGAAACTGCAACCCGCTACCAAAGATACGTCGTCAAGAGTTGAAATTAACTCCATACAAATGTCTTCTAACAAGTCAACGTTTCTATTTTATTACTCAAAACTGTCTTCAAGACCAGGCACAGAGATTTTAAGGTTCTAATGACACATGTCAGTCTACTTACTCTCCTACTTCCATTGAAGATTGTCAGGCCATTACATTGACCGTGAACCACACTGCACAAGCTCAGCAGTACAAATAACATCAGAGTTATAAACATCATTTTAATCTTGTAGTCTGATCTGAATTTCTTTTAAACTGTGACTGATTAGTTCACCTCAAAAATGATATCTGATCAGACAAATGGCAACTAGCAACAGCTGAAAAAAAAAAAAACCAAGATTATTCCAATTACAAGCAAAACATTCAACCAATCCTGTCATCCTAACAAAAATGTTTAATGCTGTATGCCAATCATTTTCTCGGTCTGCCTCTGCCTTATTTTCCAGGTACCATACCCTTCAATTTAGATTGTTCCAGCTTCCCTCCTTCTAATTCTTCTTCTGCGTTCATTCTCAATATCCCGCTACCAAGCCCTGAACAGGGCTTTGCAAGTAGCAAGATGTAGTGCGGAAGAACGGAATGCATTGTGTCGTAGTTTACAGCTTGACTACGATATTTGCACCTTTCGGTCCGACACATCCATCTTCGGTAGAGCTTCCCACAGATTTCTTTCACGATATGACTATTAATTTCTATTATGCCATTTGGATGGCCTGTGTGTTACCTAGGCCTAAAGTGGCACCAAAAACTTGTAAAACTGTAACCTGCCATGTATACTGCATTGGCCACAATAGAGGGTTGGACACAGGGCCAGCTACTTCAACTTGTTCAAACTATAACCAAAAGGTTTATTAGGGCCCCCAGATATATGGGAAACAGAGCATACTGGTTACACAAAAAATGATGCTTATTACCAATTGAACAGAAGAGTGAAAGTGGTGGTCTACAGATTCAGCACAGGACACAACAGACTGAGGTGCCATCTATTCAATAAACTGAAGATAGGTGCTACTGACGAATGCACCTGTGGTGCAGAGACAATTACCCCTGAACATCTGCTGCAAATTTGCCCAACATACGAGGACCAGTGCCAACACTAAACAAGCTCTATGGCAGTGTCGACAGCTTCAGGATAATCGCTGCTTTCTTTGAACAAATTCAAGTCGACGTCTGACAGCGTACGAAGTAGAAAGAAACTATTATCTGCAAAAACTTGATAGGTCAACTACAGAACAAAAATTCGTCTCAACTATTCAAGACAAAAAGTTCCTTGGTCCACAGAGCTAATGACCCAACAGGATGTGCCGTCTTAAGACATGAAGCGATTAGGAACAAATGGCATAGAACAGAAGAAATTGGATTTGAATTTTATTAAGAAATAATATTGATAAAGACGAAGGAATAAACCAAGATGCTAACGACAGGATTAACAAGGCCATATTTTCTTTCAACTCTCCTCGCCTAAAATGGAACTGGTCAGCATTCTCTTTGGAGAATAAGATTAGTCTGTTTAACACGAATTAAATTCAGTCCTTCCATACGGCTGTGAGACATGACATGTGAATAAGATTATCACATACATAGAGCAGACATTCATTAACACCGATCCATTACCTATATTTGTTTATATCGATTTAACTTGCAGTACCACTACAGCTTCGTTCGAATCATTTCAAAAGGCAGAATGTCTTAGTACTCTTAGGCGTTGTTACTCAGTTACTCAACTGTATCAAGTGTATCATAATCTGACACTCGTTGTTGGTTCGTAATTTACTTCCACCTTTCAATGAACGCAGACAGATCGGTGGTAACAAAACAAATAAATTAATAATAAAACACCAAGTATATGACTGTAGGTTTATTAACTTTATTGTGTTTGTCTACCTGAACAATAACTTAAACATTTTTCTTCTTGAAACTCATCAAAAACATGTACTTACCATCCCTTCACCATCTTGGTCGTCTGCTACAATCCGGGATTTCCAGAGCTATAAATAGTCGGTGGGCCAAGCCGAAACTCCGCCCATGACAGTCCATTTTCAGTCATGACTGACTACATTGTGGCGTTGTCATTTTACTTCTCTTGGTTGCAAGAGTTTATGTTCACTCAGCATGAGGAGACTCTTCGTGTGTTCTTCGACTTCAAGTAGTCAGCTTCGTTTATCCAGGATGGCAGACTTCATATAACGCACATCTTTGAATCTCAGTTGTGGTCCCCCGACTGTGCCGTCCGCCAACGGTCTTTTGGAATGCGGCCATCTTCTATGCGACAAACATATCAAGCCGTTGTATTCTTCTTTGCTTCATGTATTTATGCTTTGGAGACCAGCGCGAGAGTGCACCTCTGCATTTGTCACTCTGTCCCTCCATGTAATTCCAAGAATGAATCACAGACGCAATAGAAGCATGTGCTCGCGTCGCAAAGGTTGTCCAAGTTCCGCTTCCATACAGGAGGGTGTCAACAATACATGCATTGTAAACCATGACCTTGTGAGTTTCTGGTCTTTCCACACACGCGTTGTATTAAACACGATGACTGGGAACGAATCGCCACCAATCGCACAGACTGGCGCAGCTGAGTGTGTTCAGAGACATGAGGCATCACACATAGACGAGGCCATCCAGAGACGATCTCTCCGCAAGTCAACTCACATCAACCCTTCTTCAACTCCGATGGAAGGAGGTGTCTTATTCCCCTGTACAAAGTGAACCAGACAATTCAAGGCTCAGATTGGCTTATTCAGCCATCTTGGATCTCAATGTGAACAGCGAATGCTGACAAAGTGTTCCTCGTCGATTACAATGGACGAACAACACATGTAGCAAAATGAAGCAGTGGCTCTGTCAATGCCACTGTTTATGTATGGATCTAGATAGAGCTATTCACTGATGAGGAACCCCGGGTTTGTGAAATGGTGCACATAATTATCAATGCTAAGAATTGGTGCGGCATCTACTACCTGTCCTAGCACATTTGTTTTGTCGAGGCTTATTGGAAGACCTTCGCACGCCTGCAATAAGCGATCTATCAAGCTCTGAAGTCTCTGCTGGCTGTGGGCAGCAATCGCAGCATGATCAGAGAAAAGCATATCCCTGATAGTGATCTCCCTGGTCTTCCTTTTGGCATTGAGCCTAGCAAAGTTTAACAGCCTACCATCCGACCTAGTGTGAAGGCAGATTCCTTCATTGCCTTACCTGGATCAAGGTACTGAGTAGCGCGTGAGCTGCAGCGGTCAGCGATCCAAAGCTGATTGCTAGAGTCATGACCAGCTACCCAAAGCTGATTGCTAGTCATGACCAGCGACCCAGAGCTGATTGCTAGTCATGACCAGCGACCCAGAGCTGATTGTTAGTCATGACCAGCGACCCAGAGCTGATTGCTAGTCATGACCAGCGACCCAGAGCTGATTGCTAGAGTCATGACCAGCGACCCAAAGCTGATTGCTAGAGTCATGACCAGCGACCCAAAGCTGATTGCTAGAGTCATGACCAGCGACCCAAAGCTGATTGCTAGAGTCATGACCAGCGATCCAAAGCTGATTGCTAGAGTCATGACCAGCGACCCAAAGCTGATTGCTAGTCATGACCAGCGATCCAGAGCTGATTGCTAGTCATGACCAGCGACCCAGAGTTGATTGCTAGAGTCATGACCAGCGACCCAGAGCTGATTGCTAGAGTCATGACCAGCGACCCAGAGCTGATTGGTAGTCATGACCAGCAACCCAGAGCTGCCAAGACCCTTCTTCGCCTTCACGCTGTGATCCTGGATAACATGCTACAACAGAGTAGACTGGCTAAGTAGAAGGGATCGAAGAGGGAATGCTAATCCGGTACCCAAAAATGACTGTTGAAGTCTGATGTGTCCTACCGAAAGGTGCAAATATCGCAGTCAATCTGTAGACTAGAGAAGACTAACCTGGTACCCAAAATGGCTGCTGAAGTCTGATGTCTCCTACCGAAAGGCGCAAATATCGAAGCCAAGCTGTAAATAACGACACAACGCCTTCCGTTCTCTGGACCTCATCCTGCTACCTACAACATCCTGTTCAGGGCTTGGAAGCGAGAGTTTGAGAACGTTCCGGGCTTGTTAGCGGGGGTTTGAGAACGTTCCGGGCTTGTTAGCGGGAGTTTGAGATTGTTCAGGGCTTGGTAGCGGGAGTTTTAGAACGTTCAGGGCTTGGTAGCGGAGTTTGAGAACGTTCCGGGCTTGTTAGCGGGAGTTTGAGAACGTTCAAGGCTTGTTAGCGGTAGTTTGAGATTGTTCAGGGCTTGGTAGCGGGAGTTTGAGAACGTTCCGGGCTTGGTAGCGGGAGTTTGAGAACGTTCCGGGCTTGGTAGCGGGAGTTTGAGAACGTTCCGGGCTTGGTAGCGGTGGTTTGAGAACGTTCCGGGCTCGGTAGCGGGAGTTTGAGAACGTTCCGGGCTTGTTAGCGGGAGTTTGAGAACGTTCAAGGCTTGTTAGCGGTAGTTTGAGATTGTTCAGGGCTTGGTAGCGGGAGTTTGAGAACGTTCCGGGCTTGGTAGCGGGAGTTTGAGAACGTTCCGGGCTTGGTAGCGGGAGTTTGAGAACGTTCCGGGCTTGGTAGCGGTAGTTTGAGAACGTTCCGGGCTTGGTAGCGGGAGTTTGAGAACGTTCCGGGCTTGGTAGCGGGAGTTTGAGAACGTCCCGGGCTTGGTAGCGGGAGTTTGAGAACGTTCCGGGCTTGTTAGCGGGAGTTTGAGAACGTTCAAGGCTTGGTAGCGGTAGTTTGAGATTGTTCGGGTCTTGGTAGCGGGAGTTTGAGAACGAACAGCTAAGCAGAAGAAGAATTTGCGTTACCAAATGCATGCTTCAGTAACAGAGCAAAGACGCTTCCGAACAGCGTCAGGACAGGACGCAGCCTTACTTAACACCACTGCGAATTCCAAATGGCTGTGATATGCTACCATCAAATTGGACTGTTCCTGTCCTGCCTTCATGGAACGATATCATTAGTCGTAAGATTTGCTTGAACAGTCTTTTGAGAGAATTTTGAAGAGTCCATCCATTCTTTCCCAATCAAATGCCTTTGTCAAGTCAATGTAGGCGATATCATATGGCTGATTCTGCTCACGTGACTTTTCCGGAAGGTGCCTATTAGATGGACATGTAATCATATCACCCCCCCCCCCCCCCACCCCAATCAGTCCCACAAACTTTCTGTAGATTAAATGTGCTTATTGACTTGTGTACTGTTAGTATTATGGTACGTCTTTGTGTGGACTGATTGTGTAGATCGGTCGGACTAGTACATGTTCAGTTAGTTTGATCCTTTAGACCAGGAAGAGCAAGAAAAGTCTGAGATTAGAATAAGATAGGTCGGTGTTTCACAACTTCTTATATGTATTGTGGTTCTCGTGAACAGGTTCGTTATTTGAGGGTTAACTGTGACCGGGGTAAACATTAATATACCCTGGTACATATACACTCTACCAATCAACATAAGATATGTCACTCAATTTAAATGATCTATCGATCAATTTAAATGATTTGTCAATCAACATAAATGATCTATCGATCAAATTACATGATCTGTCAATCAACATAAATGATCTATCGATCAATTTAAATGATCTGTCAATCAACATAAATGATCTATCGATCAATTTAAATAATTTGTAAATCAACATAAATGATCGGAGCAGCGCATGAGCTGCAGTGGTCAGCGAACCAGAGCTGACTACTAGCGTCAGGGCCAGCGACCCAGAACTGACTGCTAGCGTCAGGGCCAGTGACCCAGAGCTGACTGCTAGCGTCAGGGCCAGCGACCCAGAGCTGACTACTAGCGTCAGGGCCAGCCAACCAGAGCTGACTGCTAGCGTCAGGGCCAGCGACCCAGAGCTGACTACTAGCGTCAGGGCCAACGAACCAGAGCTGACTACTAGCGTCATGGCCAACGAACCAGAGCTGACTGCTAGTGTCAAGGGCCAGCGAACCAGAGCTGACTGCTAGCGTCAGAGCCAGCGAACCAGAGCTGACTGCTAGCGTCAAATGACTTAAAAGATCTGTTGAACGAGTTATAATCTCTGTCAAATGGCTTAAAAGATCTGTTGAACGAGTTATAATATCTGTCAAATGACAAGATCTGTTGGACGAGTTATAATCTCTGTCAAATGACAAGATCTGTCGAATGAGTTATAATCTATGTCAAATGACAAGATCTGTTGAACGAGTTATAATCTCTGTCAAAGGACAAGATCTGTCGAACGAGTTATAATCTCTGTCAAATGACAAGATCTGTTGAACGAGTTATAATCTCTGTCAAAGTTTGAAAAAAAAAACCGTTTGGACGTAACCTACCCAAAAGATATGTTGATCAACATAATAGACTTGTCAAGACAGACAAGGCGTGTCAATCAACATAACAGACCTGTCAAGACAGACAAGACGTGTTAATCAACATAACAGACTTGTCGAGACAGACAAGGCGTGTCAATCAACATAACAGACTTGTCAAGACAGACAAGGCGTGTCAATCAACATATCAGACCTGTCAAGACAGACAAGGCGTGTCAATCAACATATCAGACCTGTCAAGACAGACAAGGCGTATCAATCAACATATCAGATCTGTCAAGACAGACAAGGCGTGTCAATCAACATAAAAGACTAGGCATGTCAATCAACATAACAGACAAGGCATGCCAATCAACATATCAGACCTGACAAGACAGACAAGGCGTGTCAATCAACATAACAGACAAGGCGTGTCAATCAACATATCAGACCTGTCAAGACAGACAAGGCGTGTCAATCAACATATCAGACCTGTCAAGACAGACAAGGCGGGTCAATCAACATAACAGACAAGGCGTGTCAATCAACATATCAGACCTGTCAAGACAGACAAGGCATGCCAATCAACATATCAGACCTGTCAAGACAGACAAGGCATGCCAATCAACATATCAGACCTGTCAAGACAGACAAGGCGTGCCAATCAACATATCAGACCTGTCAAGACAGACAAGGCAGGCCAATCAACATATCAGATCTGTCAAGACAGACAAGGCATGTCAATCAACATAACAGACAAGGCGTGTCAATCAACATATCAGACCTGTCAAGACAGACAAGGCATGCCAATCAACATATCAGACCTGTCAAGACAGACAAGGCGTGTCAATCAACATAACAGACAAGGCATGTCAATCAACATAACAGACAAGGCATGCCAATCAACATATCAGACCTGTCAAGACAGACAAGGCGTGTCAATCAACATAACAGACAAGGCATGTCAATCAACATAACAGACAAGGCATGCCAATCAACATATCAGACCTGACAAGACAGACAAGGCGTGTCAATCAACATATCAGATCTACTCGTGTTTTATTATCGCTTCCAACGTTTTCACCTTCCTGTTCGATTCCCCAGCCTGGCGGCTCTCGTGTTTGAAATATGTCTCTTCCGGGAACATAGTGAGCGAGCTATCAATGAGGCCTCGGGTATGAGGTTAATGGAGCGTTACTGCAAGCGAATCACAGTTCATATCTAATCCTGGTTAGAGAGAACCACTTGAAGAATTTTCAGCTTCCTGGGTTAAACCACAGCCTACTGTAGATAAGTAGGTCAAGGTTAAACAGATTACGGTAATGATGATATTGAAAAGAATACGCGGTGTTTCGTCGTCTGCTTCAGACCAACATAAAGACCATTGTAAAAGTGTTCGATAGATTTACAGGTCTGCCAGTTCAAGGAAAACGATGTGGAATGCTTATTCTTAGAAACGGTAGATGAGGTAGTGACACGTAGACAATGACTTGATGAGATAGTGACACTCGAGGACAATGGCTAGATGAGATAGTGACACTCGAAGACAATGGCTTGATGAGATAGTGACGCTCATAGACAATGGCTAGATGAGATAGTGACACTCGAGGACAATGGCTTGATGAGATAGTGACGCTCATAGACAATGGCTAGATGAGATAGTGACACTCGAGGACAATGGCTTGATGAGATAGTGACGCTCGAGGACAATGGCTTGATGAGATAGTAACACTCGAGGACAATGGCTTGATGAGATAGTGACGCTCATAGACAATGGCTTGATGAGATAGTGACGCTCGAGGACAATGGCTTGATGAGATAGTGACGCTCATAGACAATGGCTAGATGAGATAGTGACACTCGAAGACAATGGCTTGATGAGATAGTAACACTCGAGGACAATGGCTAGATGAGATAGTAACACTCGAGGACAATGGCTTGATGAGATAGTAACACTCGAGGACAATGGCTAGATGAGATAGTGACACTCGAGGACAATGGCTTGATGAGATAGTAACACTCGAGGACAATGGCTAGATGAGATAGTAACACTCGAGGACAATGGCTAGATGAGATAGTGACGCTCATAGACAATGGCTAGATGAGATAGTGACGCTCATAGACAATGGCTAGATGAGATAGTGACGCTCATAGACAATGGCTAGATGAGATAGTGACGCTCATAGACAATGGCTAGATGAGATAGTGACGCTCATAGACAATGGCTAGATGAGATAGTGACACTCATAGACAATGGCTAGATGAGATAGTGACGCTCATAGACAATGGCTAGATGAGATAGTGACGCTCATAGACAATGGCTAGATGAGATAGTGACACTCGAGGACAATGGCTAGATGAGATAGTGACACTCGAGGACAATGGCTAGATGAGATAGTGACGCTCATAGACAATGTCTAGATGAGATAGTGACACTCGAGGACAATGGCTAGATGAGATAGTGACGCTCATAGACAATGGCTAGATGAGATAGTGACACTCGAGGACAATGGCTTGATGAGATAGTAACACTCGAGGACAATGGCTAGATGAGATAGTGACGCTCATAGACAATGGCTAGATGAGATAGTGACGCTCATAGACAATGGCTAGATGAGATAGTGACGCTCATAGACAATGGCTAGATGAGATAGTGACGCTCATAGACAATGGCTAGATGAGATAGTGACGCTCATAGACAATGGCTAGATGAGATAGTGACACTCATAGACAATGGCTAGATGAGATAGTGACGCTCATAGACAATGGCTAGATGAGATAGTGACACTCGAGGACAATGGCTAGATGAGATAGTGACACTCGAGGACAATGGCTAGATGAGATAGTGACGCTCATAGACAATGTCTAGATGAGATAGTGACACTCGAGGACAATGGCTAGATGAGATAGTGACGCTCGAGGACAATGGCTAGATGAGATAGTGACAACCATAGACAATGGCTTGATGAGATAGTAACACTCATAGACAATGTCTAGATGAGATAGTGACACTCGAGGACAATGGCTAGATGAGATAGTGACACTCGAAGACAATGGCTAGATGAGATAGTGACGCTCATAGACAATGGCTAGATGAGATAGTGACACTCGAGGACAATGGCTAGATGAGATAGTGACACTCGAGGACAATGGCTAGATGAGATAGTGACGCTCATAGACAATGGCTAGATGAGATAGTGACGCTCATAGACAATGGCTAGATGAGATAGTGACACTCGAGGACAATGGCTAGATGAGATAGTGACGCTCATAGACAATGGCTAGATGAGATAGTGACACTCGAGGACAATGGCTAGATGAGATAGTGACGCTCATAGACAACGGCTTGACATAGTGGCTCATCTGCTAGCACAGGATGTAGACCACATCTCTTGTACCTGTCCCAGATAGTTATACTATAAAGTATCCAGTCCCATGTACAACCTTCCTCAGCCGTGTCCCAAGATACGCCTGGCTGGTCACAGTAATACTATTCTTTGAAAGCTCGTTTGTTATCGGGGCCTGAAAGGGGACAAAGGATATTACACTGTAACCGGCAGTGCATGTGTCATGGGGGGGGGGGGTATTTAAGAGAGTTGGGCATGGGGCTGGCTACTCAATAATGTACAATATATACATCACAACAACAATACAATGACACTTCTACACCCGTGGTAGAACACTCTACACCACGTGGTAAAAGACTCTACACTGAATGGTAGAATATGAACCAAATCTAAGCTCCCTTTTCGTATCACGTAAAACACACAGGGATGTATAAACATGAATTGGTTTTTGGTTTGAGGCGGTATCTCGCAACCTTTCTTAATGAAAGATCTGGATGCCTGGTTCGGCGTGCACAGCCATGTTGTCTCCTTGTTTCACGTCTCCAGCCTTGGTTCTAGTAGTGTTTCTAGTCTACAGCGTCTCCAGCCTTGGTTCTAGCAGTGTTTCTAGTCTACAGCGTCTCCAGCCTTGGTTCTAGTAGTGTTTCTAGTTTACAGCGTCTCCAGCCTTGGTTCTAGTAGTGTTTCTAGTCTACAGCGTCTCCAGCCTTGGTTCTAGTAGTGTTTCTAGTCTACAGCGTCTCCAGCCTTGGTTCTAGTAGTGTTTCTAGTCTACATGAACGGCGCGTCTCCAGCCTTGGTTCTAGCAGTGTTTCTAGTCTACAGCGTCTTTAGCCTTGGTTCTAGTAGTGTTTCTAGTCTACAGCGTCTCCAGCCTTGGTTCTAGTAGTGTTTCTAGTCTACAGCGTCTCCAGCCTTGGTTCTAGTAGTGTTTCTAGTCTACATGAACGGTGCGTCTCCAGCCTTGGTTCTAGCAGTGTTTCTAGTCTACAGCGTCTCCAGCCTTGGTTCTAGCAGTGTTTCTAGTCTACAGCGTCTTCAGCCTTGGTTCTAGTAGTGTTTCTAGTCTACATGAACGGTGCGTCTCCAGCCTTGGTTCTAGCAGTGTTTCTAGTCTACAGCGTCTCCAGCCTTGGTTCAAGCAGTGTTTCTAGTCTACAGCGTCTCCAGCCTTGGTTCTAGCAGTGTTTCTAGTCTACAGCGTCTTCAGCCTTGGTTCTAGTAGTGTTTCTAGTCTACAGCGTCTCCAGCCTTGGTTCTAGCAGTGTTTCTAGTCTACATGAACGGTGCGCCTCCAGCCTTGGTTCTAGTAGTGTTTCTAGTCTACATGAACGGTGCGTCTCCAGCCTTGGTTCTAGCAGTGTTTCTAGTCTACAGCGTCTCCAGCCTTGGTTCTAGCAGTGTTTCTAGTCTACAGCGTCTTCAGCCTTGGTTCTAGTAGTGTTTCTAGTCTACATGAACGGTGCGTCTCCAGCCTTGGTTCTAGCAGTGTTTCTAGTCTACAGCGTCTCCTGCCTTGGTTCAAGCAGTGTTTCTAGTCTACAGCGTCTCCAGCCTTGGTTCTAGCAGTGTTTCTAGTCTACATGAACGGTGCATCTCCAGCCTTGGTTCTAGCAGTGTTTCTAGTCTACAGCGTCTTCAGCCTTGGTTCTAGTAGTGTTTCTAGTCTACAGCGTCTCCAGCCTTGGTTCTAGCAGTGTTTCTAGTCTACATGAACGGTGCGTCTCCAGCCTTGGTTCTAGTAGTGTTTCTAGTCTACAGCGTCTCCAGCCTTGGTTCTAGTAGTGTTTCTAGTCTACAGCGTCTCCAGCCTTGGTTCTAGTAGTGTTTCTAGTCTACATGAACGGTGCGTCTCCAGCCTTGGTTCTAGCAGTGTTTCTAGTCTACAGCGTCTTCAGCCTTGGTTCTAGCAGTGTTTCTAGTCTACATCGTCTTCAGCCTTGGTTCTAGTAGTGTTTCTAGTCTACATGAACGGTGCGTCTCCAGCCTTGGTTCTAGAAGTGTTTCTAGTCTACAGCGTCTTCAGCCTTGGTTCTAGTAGTGTTTCTAGTCTACATGAACGGTGCGTCTCCAGCCTTGGTTCTAGCAGTGTTTTTAGTCTACAGCGTCTCCAGCCTTGGTTCTAGCAATGTTTCTAGTCTCCAGCCTTGGTCCTAGCAGTGTTTCTAGTCTACATGAGCGGTGTGTCTTCAGCCTTGGTTCTAGCAGTGTTTCTAGTCTGCATGAACGGCGCTCTCTTTGCCACATTTTCCTTCTAGACCTCAGACCTTTAATAATGCCTGTGTTTCTACTCTCGGGGTCATGATGGGGTATGTACACGTGATGGAATATCTGACAACATATATAGAGACCTGGAACTCTCATGGTTGCCTGTAGATCTCAACTCTCAGTGCTTGCGCATGGATAGACTGTCATGGCCAAGCTGAGGTTGACGCAATGAAAGAGCTGATCGTTTGTGTGAACCTACTCTGCATGTTACGCTAAGGTTTACGGCAATGAAAGAACTGATATAAAGGTTGAAAGGTAGTCGAATAGAAGACACTGTTGTCAGGGATGAAGTGCTACAGACTTCATTGTATTACACCTAATGTTTTTCTTAGGTGGGGTTGCTAGTTCCCTCTCTTACTGCCTCTTTGTTCCTAACAGTAAGCTATGGTACCAATTTACAAAAGGACCAACTACTTCATGCTATTAGCAGGAGTTGAACCCCGTATATATTCCGTAAACAGTGAGTGCTCTACCTCTTCTGTAAACAGACGCTGACATGCTGGCTTGAAAAACAAGCAAAGACCATTCGTTACTATTTCTTATACCATCATTTTGCATTAAGCTCTCACGAACATTTACTGTCTTATATCTGGGGGGGGGGGGGGGAGAGACTAACGTCTGGTCAGGCAAAATATACTCGCCAAGACCCTACCTGGGCTTCCTCGTAGCCCTCCCTGAAAAATTGATGTTTTCATGGCAGCCTGGCTAACGAGGTGAGACATCGAAGTGATCCCCGTAGTAGTGACCGACACGCAGAAGCAGGCAAGCATTGCACAACTACCTGGAGGACCCCGGTCCACCTTTATCCGCACGCTCGGGATGTAAGGAAAGCTACTGAAACCCGTCACTTAACGTCATTTTCAGGACGCACAAAAGAGTAAACCTACTCACTGAAGGCATTAAACAACAAACAAGAACAATATTCACACTTAGTGACACCGCTGACTTTGTGGCCGTCACACAGGACACAGCATTTCGAAATGCGACTTGGCGAACCAAGATCCGCATATTACATGTTGTTTCATAAATGATTTACGGTAAATATTGCGCGTGCCAAGTCACCATGATGTTCACCAAACACGGAAGAAGCGCTATTAAGAGGCGTGTTCAAATGAAACCGGACCTAACTGTACCAAGTGAACGTACGTACGATTCGCATGATGACGTCACATCTGATGTAAAAAGCATATAATACCAACCGTCAAGTTGGCAAAATTTCATTATCCTCTGACTTATAGTTTCCTCAGCAGACCGTTGAAAACATGGCGGGTGTGATACGGAATCCGAGTTGATCAGCGAGTGATGATTCGGTTTCTAACAGCTGAAGGATGTCGACCAGTTGAGATTAATCGCAGAATGCAGGCAGTGTATGGTGACAATATTGTGTTGAAGACAACAGTGAAGAACTGGACAACGATGTTTAAAGAAGGACGTGGGTTAACGAAAGATTTTCCAAGACCAGGTCAGGCGCAAATTGTTGCGTCAGAAAATGCCATCGCCAAAATTGATGCAGCAATTCGGGTGGACCGTCGACGGAGCTTACGTTCACCAGACGTTTATCCCCATACACTGCCTGCATTCTGCGATGAATCTCAACTGGGCGACATCCTTCAGCTGTTAGAAACCGAATCACCGCTCGCTGATCAACTCTGGACGGATTCCGTATCACACCCGCCATGTGTGACAGTTCCAGCCCGAACATGAGCGTTTAGGGCAGGGGTGATGTGGTCGCCAACTCTGAGAACAAAGGTACCTGAATGTGTGCCAAGGTCATTCTCCGTCTGGACACTACGCCAAGGTCACTCACCGTCTCAATAAAAGAAAACGGGGTTGGGGGAAGAATGTGTTTACAGGTAACTGGCGTTCCGATTTGGGTAGTGGCGGATGCTTGCTGCGATATTTGAGTGACAGGAGAGCGATGAGTGCCAATGGCAGCTGAATGGAGTCAAGACACCCTCCAGAGATCCATTGGATAGATCTGATACTGCTTGAGACTATAAAATACTAAACAAAGTTTAGCTCAAGCAGACTGGCCATGGAGAGAGAAAGAGAGAGAGAGAGAGAGAGAGAGAGAGAGAGAATTTAGCTAGGAGTGTTTAGCTCGCCGACAATAGGAGAGTGACTGATATGCTCTTTTATAAATGTGTGAGAACAGGGTCGCTGAACTAGTATACGCCTTCGAGTCTTGGCCAGTCGTTCTATAAGGTGTGTGTTGGGCGTCCTGTGTCTAAGAGGGATATGGATGTGTGTGTGGTGTGTGTAGACACCGAGGGAACGATGTATGTTCCAAAGCGTGTGCATACGCAGATTGATTGAGTGTGTGATCATATGTGAGTATTCGTTGAATATATTGAATGTATTATGTCCAGATCACCCGCCTGAGGGGATCTGAATGCCACAGAATACGAACTTGAGGACGAGTTTTGGAGAGTGTGTTGAGGTTGCAGATAAGGGGAGGAGAGTGTGCGGATAGAACTGGATTAGACTAGTTGGGATCAGCAATAGCTTATGCTTATAAATCCAGAGTATTTATTTAGATAAAGTGTATTTCAAGTATTGTTTGTAATTTCATTGTGATCATTGTTGTAAGAGTATTGATATAATTAATATGCCATCTGCTGTGTGCTATGGTATTTGGTGTGTGAAAACCTGGACTCTGTTACACATGTTTTCAACGGTCTTTTGAGGAAACTATAAGTCAGAGGATAATGAAATTGTACAAACTTTACGGTTGGTATGTGTTGATTACAACACAAGTGAAGTCATCATGCGCGTTGTACGTCTGTTCACTTGGTGCAGTTAGGTCCGGTTTAATTTGAATACGCCTCGTTCCCCGCAGAAACCATATCCTTAGAGGTTGAACTTTGTCTAAATATCATTCTTGTCTCAAGAGCACAGCTGTACAATGAAAGCCGGACAAAATGGCGTCGCTTTTCTAAAATGACGCGATCATAACTTCCGTATAATCTGATGCTAGTTCGTGACATTATTTTGAGTTGAAGGAACATTTGACTAGCTGACATAACATATTTGTTACGTCTGACTGAATACCAGAGAATTGCCAAGATATTTATAAAGACATTTAACATTTTTCCAGTTAACTTAATAATATGGTTATGTCCATCTGATTTTGTTAACATAAACGTTTTAGTATGTTTCTCCGTCTCTGTTCATGTTACTTCTCTAATAGGTACAACTGCGCGCTTCTGAATTTTTCTGAGAAAAGCATTACCGTCAGCACTATCTAGACGAGTTCAATTGGTATGAGAGAGAAAAAGCGAAGTGTTGGTGGTGTTGTGGGAAGTGGGGAGATGTTCATAGTACATTTTGGGTCTTTTTGGTTTTGTTTCTGGCGCCTGTGTGTGCTATTGTGGTTTTGTTTCTGGCTCCTGTCTGTACTATTTTGGTTTTGTTTCTGGCGCCTGTGTGTGCTATTGTGGTTTTGTTTCTGGCGCCTGTGTGTGCTATTTTGGTTTTGTTTCTGGCGCCTGTGTGTGCTATTGTGGTTTTGTTTCTGGCGTCTATATGTGCTATTTTGGTTTTGTTTCTGGCTCCTGTGTGTGCTATTGTGGTTTTGTTTCTGGCACCTGTGTGTGCTATTGTGGTTTTGTTTCTGGCGCCTGTGTGTGCTATTTTGGTTTTGTTTCTGGCGCCTGTGTGTGCTATTTTGGTTTTGTTTCTCGCGCCTGTGTGTGTTATTTTATTTTTGTTTCTGGCGCCTGTGTGTGCTATTTTGGTTTTGTTTCTGGCGCCTGTGTGTGCTATTGTGGTTTTGTTTCTGTCGTCTATATGTGCTATTTTGGTTTTGTTTCTGGCACCTGTGTGTGCTATTGTGGTTTTGTTTCTGACGCCTGTGTGTGCTAGTTTGGTTTTGTTTCTCGCGCCTGTGTGTGTTATTTTATTTTTGTTTCTGGCGCCTGTGTGTGCTATTGTAGTTTTGTTTCTGGCGCCTGTGTGTGCTATTTTGGTTTTGTTTCTCACACCTGTGTGTGCTATTTTGGTTTTGTTTTTTGCACCTGTGTGTGTTATTTTATTTTTGTTTCTGGCGCCTGTGTGTGCTATTGTGGTTTTGTTTCTGGCGTCTATGTGTGCTATTTTGGTTTTGTTTCTGGCGCCTGTGTGTGCTATTTTGGTTTTGTTTCTGTCGCCTGTGTGTGCTATTTTGGTTTTGTTTCTGGCGCCTGTGTGTGTTATTTTATTTTTGTTTCTGGCGCCTGTGTGTGCTATTGTAGTTTTTGTTTCTGGCGCCTGTGTGTGCTATTTTGGTTTTGTTTCTCACACCTGTGTGTGCTATTTTGGTTTTGTTTCTCGCGCCTGTGTGTGTTATTTTATTTTTGTATCTGGCGCCTGTGTGTGCTATTTTGGTTTTGGTTCTGGCGCCTGTGTGTGCAATTGTGATTTTGTTTCTGGCGTCTATATGTGCTATTTTGGTTTTTTTTCTGGCACCTGTGTGTGCTATTGTTGTTTTGTTTCTGGCACCTGTGTGTGCTATTTTATTTTTGTTTCTGGCGCCTGTGTGTGCTATTGTGGTTTTGTTTCTGGCGCCTGTGTGTGCTATTTTGGTTTTGTTTCTGGCGCCTGTGTGTGCTATTGTGGTTTTGTTTCTGGCGTCTATATGTGCTATTTTGGTTTTGTTTCTGGCACCTGTGTGTGCTATTGTGGTTTTGTTTCTGGCGCCTGTGTGTGCTAGTTTGGTTTTGTTTCTCGCACCTGTGTGTGCTATTTTGGTTTTGTTTCTCGCGCCTGTGTGTGTTATTTTATTTTTGTTTCTGGCGTCTGTGTGTGCAATTGTGATTTTGTTTCTGTCGCCTGTGTGTGCTATTGGGGTTATTTTGTTTCTGGCGCCTGTGTGTGCTATTTTGGTTTTATTTCTGGCGCCTGTATGTGCTATTTTGTAATATTTTATTTTAGCACAGTTGTCGGAGTAAATAGTAACTTTCAATCAAAAATAAGAGGCGGGCAAAACATTATTGGCGAGCCGGTCAAAAACTGGTTGGCGGACCGGATCTGGCCCGCGGGCCAAAGTTTGGCCACCTCTGGTCTAGAAAAAAACAACCCGATATTGGAGTGTATTGTAGCTGACAAGCTGGCAGATGCAGGCCGAGGAGAAACTGGACACATGACATTAAAGCGTTTTTCTGCGTTTCATTAAAGCGTTGTTTGTTTGTTTCAGTGCTACCTGGACTTGCTTCCGCAATTTACCTGTATTATCTATTAAAAGGTCCCTTTCTTTTTCCATTGTTCTCTCATATCAAACAAATATATTCCTTATTGGATCTTCCCATGTGCCGGACTGTACATTTATCTACATTAAACTCTATCTGTCATCTCTCAGACCATTTTTGAATCGAATCTAAATTTGATCTCAATAGATCCACCTCTGCCTAAGATGCAACTCCGTCGTATAGTTTTGTGTCATCTAATAAAAAGTGGCTTTTTATCCATCTTCCACTTGGTCACCCACCAATGTAATGGAGAGATAAACTGAGTTAATCGCTATGTCCAACATTTTAATCTCGGACAAAAGACCAGGGAAAAACGTTTTTGGCCACCTGATGTGCGTCACAAAGTCTGACAGAGGATTATAGAATACATACTTCATATATGCCAGTTAACATGTCATTGAATATTTTATTATTACAATTCAGACATATTTGGTTGCAAATGCGCAGTATTTCTAAATCCGTGTGGAGCTCTCACTTGGAAGCGAGGAATAATAACTGCCATGTTTGAAATATGCTGAACAAACCTCGAACATTACTTCCTTGCAGTTTTCCGGGAAACAGGCTGTTACACAGCGATCGGGTCAACCAGGTGGGCATCGAAACTGTTATCCATATAGAGGTGAGCTTAATGAAGATCCGTGTGTTGTACTACAGCCAGGTGTATCCCAGTCCATTTTCTCAAGCACGGCTCGGAATGTAAGGAGAGCCACTGTAACCTGCTACCAAAGAAAAGTACGGAGTTAACTGAATCCACAAGCACCACCAACAACAGCACCAACAACAACACCACCAAAAACAGCACCAACAACACAGCACCAACAACAACAGCACCAACAACAACAGCACCAACAACAACAGCACCAACAACAACAGCACCAACAACAACAGCACCAACAACAACACCACCAAAAATAGCACCAACAACAACAGCACCAACAACAACCGCACCAACAACAACACCACCAGAAACAGCACCAACAACAATACCACCAAAAACAACAGCACCAACAACAACACCACAAAAAACAGCACCAACAACAACAGCACCAACAACAACAGCACCAACAACAACACCACAAAAAACAGCACCAACAACAACAGCACCAACAACAACACCACAAAAAACAGCACCAACAACAACAGCACCAACAACAACAGCACCAACATGGCTCTCGCGTTAAATATGTTTAGTTCAATCAAACACAGGGAACAGTTAACCATTTTTTGATGTGTTCGGACTCGTTCAGCTTCAATTCAATGAATCCATTTGTTGAACTCTCACTACAATGGTTTACCTAGTGCTTGCACTTCTTTTGACTTACTTTTGGAGACAGTTTGGCTCTTCCAGCCACGTAGATTTTTATATTATATCAAGGCGCGTCAGTCGTACAAAAAAATAGTCCGCATCTTGAAACAAGAATAAACACAGAGACCTCATCAGGATTAATGGTCAGATCTGTAAAAAGAGATCTCATCAGGATTAATTGTCACATCTGTAAAAAGAGATGTCATCAGGATTAATTGTCAGATGTTTGAAAAGTGTAAAGATTTACTCATCTGGTATGAGGGCCACACTCCCCAGTAATAGACCACGGGGTCCACACTCCCCAGTAATAGACCACGGGGTCCACACTCCCCAGTAATAGACCACGGGGTCCACACTCCCCAGTAATAGAACACGGGGTCCACACTCCCCAGTAATAGACCACGGGGTCCACACTCCCCAGTAATAGACCACGGGGTCCACACTCCCCAGTAATAGAACACGGGGTCCACACTCCCCAGTAATAGACCACGGGGTCCACACTCCCCAGTAATAGACCACGGGGTCCACACTCCCCAGTAATAGACCACGGGGTCCACACTCCGTAGTAATAGACCACGGGGTCCACACTCCCCAGTAATAGACCACGGGGTCCGCACTCCCCAGTAATAGACCACGGGGTCCGCACTCCCCAGTAATAGACCACGGGGTCCGCTTTCCCAGTAATAGACCACGGGGTCCGCACTCCCCAGTAATAGACCACGGGGTCCACACTCCCCAGTAATAGACCACGGGGTCCACACTCCGCAGTAATAGATCACGGGGTCCACACTCCCCAGTAATAGACCATGGGGTCCACACTCCCCAGTAATAAACCACGGGGTCCACACTCCCCAGTAATAGACCACGGGGTCCACACTCCCCAGTAATAGACCACGGGGTCCACACTCCCCAGTAATAAACCACGGGGTCCACACTCCCCAGTAATGGACCACGGGATCCACACTCCCCAGTAATTGACCACGGGGTCCACACTCCCCAGTAATTGACCACGGGGTCCACACTCCCCAGTAATGGACCACGGGGTCCACACTCCCCAGAAATTGACCACGGGGTCCACACTCCCCAGTAATGGACCACGGGGTCCACACTCCCCAGTAATAGACCACGGGGTCCACACTCCCCAGTAATTGACCACGGGGTCCACACTCCCCAGTAATGGACCACGGGGTCAACACTCCCCAGTAATGGACCACGGGGTCCACACTCCCCAGTAATGGATAACGAGTTTCTTCTTCTTCATTCATTCTCAATCTCCCGCTACCAAACCCTGATAGGAATTAAGTAGCAGAATGTAGTCCAGAGAACGGAATGCGTTGTGTCGTAGTTTACAGCTTGACTGCGATATTTGCACCTTTCGGTCCAACACATCCAACTTCAGCAAGTATTTTTTGAGTACCGGGTTAGCA